>CABPRJ010002368.1:607907-934493 GCA_902439185.1 Cinara cedri
GTATGTTGACCAACGATTATATAGTCGTTAGCATCAACTAAATTCAAACGAGGTGATATTTAATTAGAACGATTAACTATAAATCAACTCGGCCAAAACAATTTTATCGATATCATTTCAAATAAAACTAAAAATATAAAATACCTATAAATAGCTGAGAAAATTCCAGAAATTTTACCACATCTAGGAAAAGCCAATATTAGTGTTTTTTTTTAACATTTTTAGGTATCCAAGTTAATTTTTAACTGAATTACAAAATCGAAAATAATGAAACCGTCAACTAATTATTTTCATAAATTTGTCCGATTTTCCTAAAAATTTTTATCGGATTTTCCCGACCGTTAAGAAAAATTAAAAAATGATTGGCCGATCAAATACAATTTGTTTTCAGAAAAGATATTACACTTGAAAATCGGAGCAATATTTCTGGAAAAATAGTTTTTAACAGGTAGAAAAAATATATTGGCCCGATTAAAACATTGACGGGTCTACAAAAATTCTATTAATTCGTCCAATACATAAATATTATGGATACACGTGTAGGTATACGTACACTATATTAGTTAATAAATGTACAGATTAATTGACGTATTGAACATGTTTGAATTTTATTTGGCCATTAAACAATAAATATACTGCTGAATCAATAAATAAGTAAACAGTGAATTAACAAAATCGTGCGCGTGCAGAATCAATCAAATATTTATTTGAACTGTTTGTTGGTTCAACTCGAAATATCGTACTAGCTAGGATATTTTTTTGGTGATTATTTAAATATTAGAGTTTAACTATTTTATTTTCGTTTTCACTCTAAACCTACTCGATTCTTAGTAAAAATAAAATAATTTTTTTATTCAATGTATAGCTTTTTATACAGATTTTCTCGAAAAGTATAAAATAAAAAATGATAAGTTAATTTTCATATTTCTAATAATTTATTTCCTATTTCCTAACTAAAAGCCTGGTCAGACATATTTATCGTTTAAATTTACTTCTTAAGCTATACAGTTAGTATCTTAGTTTTGTATAAATTAGCCCATTCAAGTCGAAAGCTACTAAAGATACTAAGTATCATATTATAATTTAAAATAGTTTGAAATTACACTAGTTTACAATAGTTTTATCCTTAAATAATAGGGTGGGTAGTGTATTACCAAAACGAATTTAATACTCCAATTTTGTTTTTATTTTTTGTTTTTAATCTACACACTTTGAACGGTTAGTATTGATTTAAGAATATTATTTCAAAATTAAAGTTTATATTATTATAGTTCTTCATTTATTATGATTTGATATTTTCGTATGCCAATAAAGTATTTAATATTAATCATTAACCGTTGATATTATTATAAACCAAATACGATTTGAAATATTAAAATTGTACGTTCTCGCGTCGATTTCTCAATATTTTGATTATATTAATACGGAAATATACGATAAGTCCCCGGGAAAAATATCTTTTTATACATATATACACGCCTACAAGATTACTAAAATTTCCTAAGTCGAGTACTACGCGGGCAATTCCGTCGCATTTTATTCGAATTACAAAATACTAAAACTATACTATACACACAAACATTATAAATACATATATACACGCGTGGACCCTATATGCGTATGTATTATGTACTCAAATATATAGAAGCAAATATAGAGTCGGTATAGTTTCAATGTTTAATATGGTTATTATTTATGAGTTGGCCATTCGCGTGACTTCTTGTTTATAATATATGTGATTTATGGCCCTTTGCGTATAAATAAGGGTCGAACGGTTGTCTGTGCGATGTAAAGCGGCGATTTGCGCCCCCTAGACACTGAAAATCTACTTCGGTTTTTTTTCTGCTCTTTCTCTTCTCCGTGCGCAATATCAAGAATATACGTACACTCTAGCTAGTTTTTTAATACGACAAATTTCCATAATATTCGTCGAATATCGTTTGCAGTGTTCAACGGACCGCGACGGTTAAAACGGAAAACAAAAATATGAACACACAGCGCGTGGCCATAGGGCGTGCAAAAAACAAATAATAATAATAATAACGCGTATTTTTCGTCAGATTTATTTATTGTCGTCAGTTTTATTTCGTATATAATTAAAACTAGCGGTTGCGTCGATGACGTTGAAATAAGCTTTTTTTTTGCCCGGTGAATCGGAAGTGACGCACGCGTTGATTTTATTCTTGTTCCGAAATTTCCTTTTGCTGCGGCTCGTTGAAATCCTATTAAAACTGATAATATATTAAATTAATAAACGTTTTCAATAAAGGCACGCATTTAGGACGGGCAAAACGTGCGGCGCGCGGTGCATAAAATGTCCCGGTTGAGAATCTTTGTCACCGCTTTTTTGCTTTAAGAAAGTTTCGTTCTAATTAACGACATCCATTCGGGGCCTTTGCGTGCGCACGAATTTTCGAAATATATTTATAATGAATTAGACGTCAATATAAACGATAAAACAGGTGCTTTTATAATGATGCTGTTTTGAAGAACGCCAGTATAGACAATAATTATGTTATGTTAGTCGCATGACTACATAACCATGTTAAATTTAAACGCTGCAAATTTTTATTATCATAATTCGTATACATGCGCAACGAACGTTTTTAACCAAAGTTATATTTTGTTAATAATATTGTAACCGTCATTATTATTAGTAAAAAAAAACTGCGCACTGATTTAGAGATAGATTTAAATATAAATAATAATAATCGATTGAAGATCAACTGACAATTATTTATTACAAGCCAAGAGTACTCATAATAGTTAATTTAAAAGGTCAATACACTCTCGATGTCCATTTGAAATTTAGGAAACTCGGTGCACTATGTTTCAGAGTTACATCGCAGTTAATTATTGTAAAAAATAAATTATAAATATATATACAGCATACAAATCAGGAACATTTCAGAACGTTGTTTGTCGCCTTTTTTTTTTTTTTTTGCCCTCTATGCATTTCCCGTGTACAGCCATAATAATTCGCCTACATGCGCTCACTACACTACAACCATTGACAATATAATATAATATCTATAGTCAAACGAAATCGCCCGTGAGTAAAGGGGCATTTCGATTGTAAACAACCGTACAAGAGGAAGGGAGATTTACAATATTGCGATATGTTTTTACTATACTTAAATTTAGGGTATATTTTTATGATGCGCCGTTTCGAAAAAGGAGAAGCACACGAGGGTGTTGTTGGCGAGTACAAGAAAAAAAATAAGAAAAGAATAACGTATGAATAAATGATTTGCCGAAGAAGTATCAGATTTTTCAAAGAAAAGAAACTGAATGTTCTCGGATGGGTATTAAATAATTGACGACCTCGTAAAATATGCGGGCCCGGTACTTTTTGTTGAGAACGGCAGAGATACACAAAATGTTTTATCGAAAGGAGTTTTCATTTAAATTAAAAACTCGCATATACTCTTTTATTAAGATCCTTTAGCCGATCGAAAAATCCGTTTCATCTCTAAAGTTTAAAAAGGGAACACTGCAGCCACGGTACTCTTGATTCCTATTCTATACATATTTTTCAGAGGCATGAAACAAATTAATCAAAATTGGTTTTCGTTTGAAAAAAATATTCCTTGTTTTTAATTTGACAAGATAATAATTTTTAAAATTTTAAGTGTCAATGCATTGAAACTAAAGTCTATACAAGCAATTTATCATATTGCTTCATCAATCATGGTATAGAAAAAAATATTTTTTTACACACACTTCCTTTTATCTCTTTCTATCTAATGCTACATTCTTCAAGTTTTTTACTCCTAATATTGTTAAATCCTTTAAGATTCTAACTCAGAATTTCTTTTTTGATTGTGTTAGATCTTAGTTATAAATTATAATACACACTGTTTATATTCGTATAAACGTATAATATTAGAAATTCATACATCAAAATTAAAAATATTAAAAAAAAATAAAAATAAATTATTGTTTAGGTTATTAAAATAAATAAAACGTGGAACTTAAACAATAATTTAAAAACAATTAATTAACCAAGTCTTTCAATACAATTAACAAAGATAAAAAAAATAAAAGGTTTACATTCATCTAACTTTATATGTGAAAAAAAACTTGTACATTTTAGTTTTTATGAATATTTCGAAATATTGATCGTTCATTCAAAAATATTTATACATATTACGCATATAAATATTGAATATGTTAATACATTCTACAAAACATTTTATTTTTTCGGAAAATCTGAAATAGTAAAAATTCTATTAGTATTTATCATTACATAATAATTGACCATATTATTATTATTTTTAGTAGATAATTTATTTTGGAACGTTAATTTGCCAATAGGTTTTCATTTAGTTTTCTCAATTAAAAAATGTTTTCATATACTTTTAACTATAAATAACGAATACGGAAACAATAGATTATTGTTTATAAGCATTTAAAGCTTATAATAGTGGTGACTGATTGAACAAGGAAATAATATTGGGCATCCCTTTGATTTTTCACTGCCGCACTATTCCATTTTAATAAAGGCAATGCTTAAAATATACGTACTTATGTAATAATAAACTCTATTAGCTATACATTTTATATTATATTCAAATCTGTAGAAAAAGAGTTAAAAATGAAAAGGAAATTTTGAGTCAATATTTTAGAACCCCCAATTACCCCACTCATAACGTAGATCATAATATACCTGGATAGAAAGTAATACAATTAAATTAAAGATTTTTTTTTTTCAAAAACGTATTCTTATGAAAGCCTTTTAATGAGAATACCCGTTATAAAAATATCTTTAAAAATAAAATATTTATATATTTTACATACAATGCGTACATGGATAAATATTCCTATATTAAAATTATGTCACCCTTTAAAATGTACCACGTGTTTCCGTTACGCAAGAAAAAATCTAATAAAAAAATATGTGAAAGCGTTCAGGAAATGAGTTCTGAGCTGGTTCATATTTATTATTGACAGCAAGAACACAAAAAAAAAGCTCTTGTTCTGAACTCCGGGAAACGCATTTATAACAAAAGGGTACGGAAAAACACTCTTAGCAATGGCACTCCTTAACGGGAAAAAATTCATTTTCACATTTTTCCCCGTTTTGTTTTGTTTCCTCCGTTGTTGTTTTATCGTTTATTTTTTTTTTTTTTTTTGGTGTGTACCCTTCGCGCCGAGGGTGGAAATTAATGGAGGTTATTTCCTACGCGAAATCATTCGACACCGTTTACCAATTCGATCTAATGAAGTAGCAGGAATCTGATTCTGATGGTTTTTTTTTTGTTATTATTTTTTTTTTTATATTTTTTTATTCATTATCCTCTGAATGTCCAGAGTTCAACACTAATCTTTAAGTAGCATTTGATGATTTACCAAAAACCGAAAGACTGTTTCTTAAAAAAAAAAACGCACTACTTGCAAGTAAAAGTATATAAAAAAGAATAATATTTTTCAATAAAACTGCTCAGAGTCTTTAAGTTTCTTCACACCTTATTCTCCCCTTGAATTGTATACTTTTTAAGGCCAACAACATTTTATATATTTTTTTATTCACTCCAATATAAATGCCTTAAGTACTGAGCCATAAAAATAACGAGCGTCTTTTGCTTTTAATTAAACCGCGCCCAGTTGCTAAAAACCACCTTTCTACTCACAAGGGGGTACGTTAATTAAATTTTTTTCATTATTGACTTAGTTTATATGCAAGAAAATCGATGCAAATATTTTTCAGAAAAAAAAACAGCCTGCATTAGGGTTGCAAAGTAGTGAAGATTACAAAGCTTCCGTTAATAATCGTTAAACATGTTTAATGAATTTATATTTATTAAATTTTAACGCTAAATTGATGATACACTTGAGGCTAATATATTGTTCAATGTGATTGTATATTATGGATGATGGCTATTTACTATATTTCTTATATTTTTTTCCTAGTAAATTATTAAGTTGTCTCAATTTTTGAATAGAATTTGGCTTCATAGTCAATGTACGAACAATAATAACTATATTTACGTATTTTAACGAAATTTGAAAGCTGATAAAGAAATTTAAAACAGTTGAACGTCTTGAACGATAGTATTTCGTTTATTTTCGATAGTAATTTATTTTATGGACATTTTCTGAACATATATAAATATATATTTAGCTTAAATTTTAAGATGCATAAAATATACCTAATAACAATATAATTTGCCCTTTGCACCACATGCATACATACATACATGCATAAATATATAAATAAGTAATAAAAAATAACGAAGCCTTTTTTCTAAATAAAATGATTTTATTTAGGATAACCCATATTATGGGTACGTTTTTCTTTGTAAATTTGTGATTATATCTCATTATAGTAATTTATTTTTCTTGATTATCGACCACAAGGAGAAACAAGGGAGAAAATATGATTAATACGTTTTTATGAATAACTGATATTCGTTTTTGGTTCTGAGGACAAAAAAGATAAATGGCCAAGACGGCGGAAAGAATAAAATATATATAAATATAAAAAACGAAAAGGCATGATTAAAAACCGTTTCATAAAGTGGCAAAAGAAGGGCGGCGGCGCATTGTGTGTACCAAGTGCGGATGATGTAGGAAAAATTGTTTGCGCCGGGTGCCGCGTCAGGTGGCGGGTAGTGTGCGAGCGGAGGTGACTGGGGAAGTAATTTAAGCGGCTGGGAGAAAATGACGTGAGGGGGTGAGGTCGCAAAAAAAAGAATGGAAAATTGAGAGAGAAAGACGGAAAATGAGAGGGATAGAGAGATAAAATGGTAAGAGGAAGGGAGAAAAAAGTAGCGTAGAAAAAGATTCAGTTTGTCGAGAAGCTAAAAATGAATCGGTATAAAGGGTGGAAAATAAACTGCATATACCCAACATGATAACAGCGGCTGGCCCCTTGTTATAATCGGACCTTAACGACTTTGGTTCCCTCTTTTAAAAAAAAAAATTATGTACAACAAATCTTTTGACGTTGTTTTCCTGTGTTGATGTTCTTTTATTTGTATTTCTCGTCTTTTATTTAGCGGTTTCTATTTGCATGTATTGTAGCATTATGTATAAACCTATAAACTAATAATTTCTGTTGATCCTCGTCGTACTGGCTAAAGTATAATAATCCAAAATAAAATTAAAAAACAATGACAAAAAAGGTACTTGTAGCTAAAAAAAAATGTATATATATATTTTAGACATTTTTATATATTCATTAAATTTGTTGTACAAATTTCTCGTTATTATTTTCTATACAATACATATTTTTAAAACTAAATTGTAACAATTACCTTATTTACGATAGATAAACTAAAATATCATTTACCTTTTATAATATTTCTCAAAATATAAAATAACATTATAATATTGTATCTATAATAAAGAAAATTAATTAAATCTTAGGTAGTATCTATTTCGAGATACCTTTGCATTCCTTATTTCTATACCTATTTAGTAACTATAATTTTGAAATAATACTTTTAAAAGTAACAATAAGTATCTAGTAACTATCTATAATTTATTGTTACAGTACAAAATTTGTTTATTTATTTAATAAAAATTGTGTCTAAGCTAGTAAAATTATTTGAATTATTTATTATATTATATTAGTATTTTAGGTTTAGGTATACAATTTTTTTTTTTTACGGCATAACTCTTTGTATTAACTATCGTAACATACATGTATATAAATATAAAAATGCCTTAGTAACTGTCCCATAATAGTAGGTATAACAGGTCAAATGATAATTGAATAGGTAACATTCAATATTTTGTATTTCGACCAAAGTTCAAAATTAAATTGTTTGTGTGAATAATCGTTTAAATATATTATTATAAATCACCGTATCGGTGTTTGGACGGCTTTGACTCTATTGTAGTTTGCTTTTCGCGTTCAGGCACGAAAAATTCTTCGATTTCCAATAGGGTTTTGTTCGCGGTCTCTGGCAAATAATTATAGAGATATATAAGTCCTGCAAAACTGAGAGCGCCAAACATGAAGAAGGTGTTGTACAAGCCTAACGCATTCTGGACGTTCAAAAACACTTTAGTCCCCAAAAACGTTAGAATGTAAAAAATTGAAGTGGTCAAACTGGAAGCGAATCCCTTGGCTCTACATAATAATAGTTAAATGTTTTATAAATAGTTGTTTATAATATATTATACCTAATAGTTTAAGCGCAATATAAGCGTAAGCGATAACTCACTCGTTGGGGTATACCTCACTGACCAACGTCCATGGCACGGTCAACACGCCCATGGCTCCCGAAAACATTATTACCGAGTAGATGATGATCGGTATGCAAGCTTTGGGCATTATGATTCCCCTCCTAATACCCATAATGTACAAGGCGAACAGGAATATCGATATAATGTTTATACTCAACGTCATGATGGTCAACAGTCTCTTGCCTAATTTCTGTATGGTGAAAGTGAGCATTAGACTTCCGGCCAATTGCATCGATCCAAATAGTACCTTGGAAATAAAATATTAATATTAATTTATAAACTCGAAGTGCGTTATTTTACTAAGAGAAATTATCGAAATACTAACTAATGCTATGCTTTGGGAGTCTTTTACTCCAGACTCTTTCATCATTTCCATGATATAAGGACGGCAAGTCGTCAGACACGAAATCAACGTGATTATATAGTACATGGTTGTCAATCGCAGAGGCCGGTATACCGACGAACTCTTGAGCCAAGAAAACGATGAAAACAAACCCGTATTATTATTGACCACTTTTTTTTGTTCCACTGAAGTTTTATAATAAAACATTAACTCTTGGTATTCGGTCGAAACCACGCACGGGTCCACCCATCCTCTTAACCAACATATTGCGTCCATCGCTTTTTCATTTTTGTTTTTCGATAGTAACCAGATCGGACTTTCCGGTATCTATACATGGCACGCCAGACATCATCGAATTTCAGTGATCATATCAAGACAACATTCGTATAATAAATAATTAACTCTTTGAGAACTTACGAACGCAATGAAGATGAGGCACATTAACGGACACAGTGTGCTCAGCATGGCCACGGTCCTCCAGTGGAATATGGATCCTAGGCCATAAGTAGCTAACATTCCGATCAGACAGGCCATATTGATCACACATGCCATGATGCCCCGGAGTCTGGGTTCACTGATCTCGCCTATGTACGAGTACGCAGGGCCGTCGGTGAAACCCAAACCAATACCCATTGTCAACGTGGATAGATACAGCATCGGGACCGAATTTGAGTATGATAAAATTATCCAGCCGATGATGCTGGGTACGCAGGCCACGACCGAACAAAATTTCTTACCATAAGTCACCTGCAAGTAGCCCGACAAACAACTTCCAAATGGTTGACACAGATAGAGAATGCTTCCTGAAAATATTATGGTAAATTCAACACTGTTTCGGTAACCATTAATCTAAAATGTCGTTTTTTAAAAAATAAGTAGACACACGGTAAAATATATATTTACGGACGAAATTTACGGCGTCTATTATAAATACCGAAGAATAATATTATTTAGCGTGGAAGATAATAATCATCTTCTTCTATGAATTATTCACGCAATGATTTTTAAAATTCTTCTGCAAAAATATACGCTTACGTGACATCGTGAACTGTTATAATTATAGTTTGAGATGTTAATACATCAAAATATGCAATTATATGCGAAAAAAATGTAGAAAACTGTTTTTAATCAGCTGGCTTGGCATACAAATATAAACATGACTTTATTAAATCACAATGATTTCGTTGACATTTTCAAATGTAAATGATCTATGACGAATCGAAAATATTATATTATAGTTTATTTATTTATTAGAATCCAACAAGAAAATCTGGTTTGCTGGCTAATATTTTTGAGATTTCGGACATTATTTTAAATCTCTAATTTTTTGAGTCTAATGTAATCTCGATAATATTAGTTATTTTTCAAACATGTTTAACATAAAACAAAATGTGTGCAATTTTAAATAATTTGATATAATAAAATTCAAGATGAACAAAATAAAAAAAATACACTAATTCATAAACACACGAGCATTAGTTTCATGTCGTTTTGTTGAATTGTGTACTTTGTACTATGAATAAAATACTGGATAAAAGTTATTATTATGACGCATGATTTGTACTTACCATACCAAGATGAATTTGTAACTGACAGATGGAACTCAGCATTGGGATTTTTGTAAAGCGAACCGATCACTATTGTACAGATCGACAACTCCATTCCAACGTTTACCAGCAACAGACTTTGCACCATTGTAGCCAGCAACTATATTTTTATATCAAAAGTATAAGGTTATGGGAGATATTAATATTTGTTCATAATTCACTATACATAAATGCAGTGATCGACTTGGAAAAATAAAAGGACTATGAGACTTAAAACAAAATAAGCGTCTCTTGGACTATGTAATTCGATTTAACCCATGAAATGTTTATATTATTAATTATTTTTGTGGGTATAAATGATATTTGAGTATAAATTATTCTAAAAAAATTGTATAGATTGAACTGAACATTCTCGAATTGGATTTATTAACTAGAGTTACTCGTACTGAAGTGTATAGCCATGTTGTTATCGATTTTATTACTCAAACAGATTATTAAACAGGGATTGTAGTGATTTTAATTATAGGTACCGCGTTGATTTTTCTCATAGATATGGCCACTTGTTATTTATAATTTCTTTGTCTTCATTATCAATGTCCGATAATTTATTACGAATTCCTATTACTGATTGTTTTCTCGGTATATAAAGAACATGTTAGTGTATAAAAATCCTAAAATAAAATTTCACATTTGATGCTCTAAAATAATGAAGACAATCACTTTAAAGTAAAAATTGTAAATAAAAATGTGAAATAAAATCTCTTATTCTCAATCAATATTAAAAGAAATAAATTTGTGACAATATGAGCAGCAAGATTTGGTAAGTAATTCAGCAAAGTTCATTGAAATCGCAACCTTAATTATCACTCAGAGCAAATGTAAAATACAGGAGATACAATAATGATAATAATTTATGATAGAACGATAACGTTACTAATGTACAAAATATCTAAAATATTGAATATATCTAAATTATTTGCAAAAAGATACGCACCATTCCTCCGTCCTAAAATAAATGATAAGTTATAATGGGACACTGAAAAAACAAAAAAAAAAAAAAAAAACTGTAAAGGGGCCCCATACCCATTCGTTCCTTCTTAATTCAAGCATTACATAAATGTAATAAAAGTAACTTACGTACCTGTGCAAAAGTGGCTTTGATTCCGTAAGCAGTTTTCCTTTGTAAAACATCGTATCCTATATTACGTAAATAACAACAAATGTATTTATTTTTTAAATAAACCGACTTCCAGCAATTGTTTTGAATGACTTATGATGGTATAATCGGATAATAGAAAATATCCAAACGGATCTCTTAAATTACCTGCATTGTTTACGCATTGTATGGCAGCGATGTCTTTAACAGATGAACATTTTTTCATTTTAATACGATTGGAGGGGAACCACGGTTGACACTTTGGAAAAATGTGTGTTACGGACCAGTCACCAGACTATACAAGCATTCGGAATTATTTTGCATATATAAATACCCCAGCTCCCGATCAGTAATATATACCAAAGGCTACACGATAAACAAAAAAAAGTTATAGAATAAAACAGATAAAATATATTGAAGCATTTCCAATAATCGTTAATGTGATTACTGTTAGAAAATTATTGTCATCTGTATAAAAATACATATACATATATAGCATATCCATCATCAGTCGTTTTTAAAAACCAATATAGTTTTATTACATTATTACCTAATTAAATGTGGTATCTTGCAGCATAATATAATGAGACGTATGACAGTTAGTTGATTCGCTCGAATTCGAAACAGATAACAACAAAACTATATCTAATCGAATAATATAATTGCCACAATAATTGCCATATAATAATTACCGGTTACAAATTTTCATTCCGAAAAATTAAAACAAATACGAACTAACATTAATATAATACAGAGTGTCCCACAAACATAATATACACTCGTTAACATATTATGGAAAGTATGAACTTTTTTATTTTTTTGTAAATTGAATAAACAAACATTTCTAAAATGTTATATCGCCATTATATTTTATTATTATTATTTTTGTGGAAGTAAATCGACTAGGTGCAGGTACCTAGTTTTGATTTTCAAATTACAACTTATATTTAAACGTGTTATTTTAAATACATATTGATGTTGAAATGTTTGATTTCTGTCAAAATATTGACGAGATATTCTATTTTTGCATTTGGGTAGGAGGAGAGTAGTCGGACAAAATTCAAACGCCACACACCATGCCACCACAAATGATGTACCAATACTCTCGATCTGACCAAACTGAAAAGTGAATTATCTCGTCAATGGGTTGACGGAAATCAGCAATCTCCATGGGACCATCCTGTATACAATATAGAAACGATTAGTGCCTACGTTATGCTTTTCTTATTAGTTTCGCAACAGTTATAATTGGTTCATTTGGTTCTAAATAATTTAATAGTCGTGTTACAAACACACATACGAGTCGTACTATTTATTTTTAACGCTTATATTGTATTAAAATATGAGTACGTATAAATTAAGATTTCACTATTATTAAATAAGATACCTAAATGAGATTTTATCAACAAAAAAAACCAAACATTTAAGTACTTAAAACCAAACTTTTATTTCATTAAAAAAAAAATGCCTAAAACATACCCGATTTCAGAGGACACACTATTAATTCAATTGTTAGCGTTGATCGATTTCCATCATAGCTAAAGAAAACCTGCAGGGATATAACTTGTTATACACTACTTACCTTATATATACAAATTTTGGAATACAAATTATTAACACAAAATAAATATAAGTAAAAGTAAAAGTTCAAATAACTTGACTATACAAACAAATTTACAATAAATAATATTTATTGGTTAAAGTGAAATTATTAGTTGATTACTTGTAATCAGCTTTTGCTTGAGGAAAAAAATCTTGATACCACTCTTAGTTTTCGGCTTTTTCGTAAACCATGACGTGGTTTTTCATTCAACCACGACAATACGGTGCTTGTGGATTATATTCAGAGGCGCTTTTTAGGTAGTCTCTAGGCTAATAAAAAATAAACCCTACTTCTTAGAATATAGACTCATCCTCTTCCAATTTATTTGCCAATTTTGTATGTCTTTATATAAATGTATAGTGGATAATTTAAAAACATTTTACTCAAATTAAACAAATTACTCCTCTCCATTTTATCCAACCACACAATATCATGAATTATCATTATCATAATCGTATTCATATGTTTATGAAAGCCACCATTCTTTTTTACAAAAGATCCTAAATAATTAAAACTATTAGTCTTAACTATAACCTATAACTCCTTATTGTCGTTAGCTTCCCCGGCTAGCGTTATTGTTCTGGTCCTCAAAACTAATATTCTATTTTACTTCTACATTTTTTTCGTTTCAAAACTAATAAAATATTTTACCGGCCAGCTTGATAAAAGAACACTCAACGCTGGTTCTATACATGGTTCCCGTGTACTGCTATATATATTTGATTGAGCAACGTTTCTACAGCCTCTCATCAGTATTTTAGTTTTAATAGACGTAGGAAATCCAAACAAAGTCTGAAATATATCAAACAAATACAAACTAATAGCGTACTATAAATGATTGTAGTTTTAAAAAACCCAAATCCAAAAATGGCAGTAAGCAGTAAACGTACGTCCGATTTTCATCGTCTCGAAATTTCGGGAAAAATCGTATATACGTTTATAATTTACGCCCTTTGATAAAATTCAAAACAGACATACGCCAATATTCCATTTTACTATCCTCCTAATTTTCTCCTAGTCTTCATTTTTTTCGTTTAGCGTGTAATTTTCTCGTGCAATACGTTTTCCCAAAACGTTATCGAAAAACGTTTTTACTCTCAGAAATAATCGTCAGCATTTTCTAAAACAGCTTCCGTGGTCGCGTTTTTCTCGGTACGCATCGCCTGGTCCGATATGCGTCGTCATCGGTCATCTCGAGACGTCCGTCATCAAACAACGTTTTATTTCCTCGCGGTACCCACCGAAAAAGCGACACAAGAGTAATACTTCTTCGACTTTATTATTACGGATTACGGGCTGTTCTCGTTAGCGCGCCCGTAACAATTACCCGTGGAACCCAGTCGCCGGCGAAACGGTCCCGGCGCACTCGCGGGACTCGCCGTCTCACTTAAATTAAATGAAAATCCCTCAACGTTCCTTATTAATTACACCGGTTACGGCGCGCGCCACTTTCGTTTTAATTTATGGCCTCATCCCTCCCCCGGCCCACCTCCCGTGTAAAAACATTCTTTCGACGAGTTTGTTGCCCGCACTACCGGCCCAGGTATATACGATATTGTATTAAGTGTACATATTAAATATATACAGACCGAAAACCCTTTGGCGCCGGGGAATCCGACGGCGCGTAGCCTTTGCCGCGCCGAAACTGTTGCAGCGAGCGAGTCGACATTTTCGGAAACTATGCGAGTTCGTAAGTATAAATATTGTGTGACGCGCTCACCTGCAATTTGTCGTGTATGAGTTTTCGACTCTGTCACGTATTTTAGCATATACGCATACGGTATGAAAGTATTCTGTCTTTTTGACTTTTCAACCAACGAATTAGGAATAAATCGATTTGTGTTGTAAAAAAAAAAAAAAAACAGACGCGGACTCTTCGGAAGGTATATGAAGCGCGCAGCAGTTAACGCGTTGTATTTACTTATTATTTTTTTTTTTTTACATACATTTAACGTATAGTATAGGTGAGTATAATATTACGACAAATCGACAAAGTCGGAAAGACGATATAGTGCACATGTTCGCGTCGTGTTCGATATATAAAATATAAATAAATTAAAGATCTGCCAGGTTGTTATTACCCGTTCATATTCCAATCCAATGTGGATGAACATTTTTTTCCACGGATTTTAACGCGAAAAATTAATATATTCCCTAAAAACCTACATTAAATATGCAAACATGATGGCAGTGGTGGATTGTGAAGCTTCCCGGTGGGTTAGAGCACGATCATGACTCTATATCCTTATTATCATAAAACTGATTTTACCTACACATAAAAATGTTCTATTTTATTTTTTAAAATATTGTTTCGCGATAAACATAATTTGTATTACCTACACCGTATTTTACAATACGTCTTTGGTAATGAAGACAAAAATGATCGCGATTTAAGATAATATGATTGCCTAACGAACTACGCCAAGGTGGTTAAATGTGCCGAGTCCACAGATATATAAAACAAACAATTGGGCCGGTAAAACGAAATTCACCTGGGCCGGTTGAAATTCAGAATCCGCCACTGCATGATGGGAAATCACCAAAATATACTCGAAAAAACAAAACAAAAAAAAAAACCGAATTTCTAAAGCAATTTTTTTAATTTTATCAATTGGCATCCATCGTGATGTTCTATATAACACCATAGGCACACGGTAGGGTATTTTCTCTCGCTTCCTCTAGATTTCCAAAATATGTAAAATTAAATGAGATTACACAAAAAAAAGATCATCATCATAAAAACATTAGATAAGATAGTCGATTGATTGTGTGTATATTTTTAGAACTATGTGTCAAGTTTCCCACCTCGTTTCCCACATACTATATTCCATCATTAAATTGCATAGAAATCAAAAAATGTTTTAGATATACTGAAAAAAAGAGAAATATTTTACCAATCAGTATTTTTGGCAATCCCGGCAACTACTTGTACTGCAAAACGGCCCTGCAGCGCGTTGTGAAGGGTTAAAACCTGGATACGCTCAACCATCACGGACGAAAGACTCGATGCTTTATGCATGATAAATATACATAGATATAGGGTAGGTAAATGATCTTATAAGAAATAATAATTTGTATGGTGAAATTGTTTTACGTGTCTTAAGAGATACAAGGCGATTACAATTTATTTTTAAGAATAAATAACCTACATTGTGGTAACCTAATAGGGTTAGTTTACATAATACAATGTACCTAATATGTATTAGGTACATTTTTATAAATATATTACATACATTAAAACGTATTTTATATTACGTATATAATATATTATGTTTTGTTTTTATATTACTTACCCCTTCCCCCCAAATTTCTGCGGTTGCTTATGTAAAAAACTGTTTTACGTCGATAATTCGGAAAACGAACGAAAATGTTTGAGAATTCTACAAGCTCATAATATCGTTTGTACATTTTAAATAATAATTTTATATTTTACTAGTCATTAAATTATAAAATTAAATATCTATTTGTCGCTTGAGAAAAATCAAAAATCCTCGTTCAAAATGTACGAAATCCTATAAGAATCTCTTGAAAAAAACCAAGTAAAAATATGTGAATTAAAATTATACCTACTTACAAAATCGTTATGGGTTACGAGATGCAGTGCGATATAAACTATTTATTGTTGTTTTTTTTTTTTTACCGAACGATAAAAATGATGAAAACGCATACAATATAATATGCCTGCTACAGTTATTTTACAAGTACCTTTAAAAAAACGTCGATTTCGGTTATGGCCGTTAACTCGAAATATTGCTGGTTCCTTGACGTGCGTTTCGTTAAATAATACCTACTCTGTGATTGACGATGTGTGAAATTGAATTACTTAAAAATTTCACGTTCAAAAATCACAACCGTTGACACGAACAAAATTAATAGACTAGTACAATATTTGCTCGCGATAGATTTTTTTTTAATTATTCGAATTGGTCATCGGTTACGGGAACTCTTTAACAAAGAAAAAATAATTTCTGCTGATGTTAGAATCGTATCGAAATGAACACGCATTACTAACGGACTACGCATACTGACTGAATCCATTCGATTTTGATTGTTTCTAATTTATTATTAAAGTACTATTATTATTATTATTATTATTATTATTATTATTGATATTATTATTATAGTATAGTATAGGTGTATAGGATAAAGTGAAATTGTTACTATAAACATTACCATGCGGTTTTAATTTTTCGATTATATACGCTTCAGCCAATTAATTTCATTATGAAAATCAGCTATTTTACTGATACGAAACGTTATTATTATTACATTATTTATAGTGGGGTATACAATTATTACATGATACACATATACGCGACTTTTAACTATCGATTAACGGACTGTGAATAAATAATATTAATAATAAAAAAACGGTTCATCCTGTATAATGTGCGCAATATTAATAATCGATATACTTAATTTTTTTCTCTCTAGATAACAATAATTTTTTTTGTTATTAATATTACATTATAAATTATTTTAGTCGTGTATATCACTAATCAATAATTTAATATTATAATTTCGTAGTTTATTGTAGCTTAAATCCCGGCCCGCGTTATAATAGTAACTATTATTATTTATTTTTTTTTTTTTATTTATTTCTCAAAAAAGAGTATTATTTTTACTCAGCTAGGTTCAGTATTGGTTTTCACAGAGTATGCTCGTGTATAGGTCCATATAAACACGAGTAAAATTATTGATGATATATTATATGTATAGCACTTAAAGATTATTAATTATATGTAATATAAAGAGACAAAAATGTATATCTAATGATTAATAAAAGTAAACGTAAAGAAAAAAATTATTGTATATAAACGTGAAACGGTAAAAATTAAATACAAATCACAGACACACAGAAAAGGTAATTTATAATAATAAATTAGTATTGAATTTAGAATATATTGGTACCCAAACCTATATAATTACTATACAAATACTATTATTGTGATTCGCGGTAATCGATGTTGTGATATTATCGTGATAGTAACTATCACGGATAATTATTAGCGTTCTTGTTATATACGACGTTTATTAATAGAGCGAATTTCGATGAACGGTGAAAGTGCACAATGAAATAAACCGATATCATTATCGTTAAGCTTCCCATACACTATGATGAAACCCGACGGTTTTTATTTCTGTCCGGTCTTGATTTTAAACACGACGGGGTGTACCGTTTGTCGTTTATAATCGTAATGTGTGGACTTTCCGACAATCACCGACGTGTTTTTTAAAACAAGTATGCTCATCCATTCTTAAATAATTAAACCAATCTCCAGGATGTAACTTCAGCTCATTCATTAAATTTATATGAGAACATTTTTTCTTTTTAACAACCACTCTTTAGTCCATACCGAACGTTTTCTAGTCTTTTTCTTTGATAAAACAGAACTTGCCACAGCCACTGTTATCAATTGCGTCGGATTCATGGTAAACGAAAAATATTTGCTATACCTCAGCTGAAATAAATTTAATAAAAACTGAAGCATCACTCGATTCTGCAACACGAAGTGTATACAACTGACGATGCAGCACGACGAAAACCGTCGTGTTTCATCGCAGTGTATGGGAAGCTTTAGTCCTGTACGAAAGTCATTCGTAATATTCGATGGTCGATTGTCTTAAAATAATCGTGCTCAATCAATCAATACTATCGGTAAATTAACATTATCAATAGTACTGTCGAATAATCGATAGTATCGGTTAATTTAAGACCGATATAAATATATCTGAAATAAACGACTATACGTTGTGGTTGTCATGGAACGTTAAAATATTATGTTTATAAGCTGTTGTGAAATGACGGCGAGATAACGGTAATAGCCACAAAAAATATAAACTGTTAATTTTTATCAATGTCATCAATACAATTAAATGTCGATATCGACGGAATACTCGATTAATCGATAGAACTAATTAACCAAGTCTTAAATACTTCATATATTTAGTGACTCAGTGTTAAATACAATGATGACCTTGAGTCTCTGAAACCGAAAATACTCGATAATCGAACAGTAAAAATTCCTAAAAGAATATATACTCCAACGAGCCAGAAACATTTAGGTTGATTAACGGAAACGTTTCCATAGTTCAGATCACAGAAACAAAAATCGATCAGTTGATCGAGTGTCGCGTCTATATTGTTCGTTGATAGAACTTAACTGATATCCGATACTATCGATTAATCGATGTTTTATTATTTTTTAACATCGATATGTATCGAGTAAACGCGCAGACTTAATAAATTATTGTTTTGTGATTGGTGATGACAAAAAGTATAATACAATAAATTAAGTAAATAAATATACAAATAAAACAATGTATATATAAAAATAAAATAAATAAATGAATCAATGCGTTGCATGGAGTATTATGATAAGTGTATTATACGACCGGTTTTGAATTAAAAATTCATCAATTATATCACAGTCAAAATGTAAAATGCAACTGAATATAAAAAATTAAATGTAAGAATACATAGAAAAAAATAATTATATAAATTGGTTGTTTTAAAATATAGAAATAATTTATTTTAATAGGAGAGATTATTTAAAATTAGTTATTATTAAACAAAATCTGAAAATATCTGAAATTTACATCTAAAATTATGAAGCCAATAATATTATTAACAACAATATATACAGTCCATTTATAAAAGCAAGTATGTTGTTGGCAAATTCATTGTATTTAGAGGTTCAAATAGACAAGCAGACAATTTAGTTAACTACTTAAACAAAATAAATAAAAATATTAAATTTACACTTGAAGTATAAATGAATAATAAATTAAATTTCTTCGATCTTACATTTTCCATAATAAACAATAAATTTGATTTTAGTATTTACAGGAAACCTATATAAACTGGTACTATAATACCACATGATTCTAATCGCCCTTATTCTCAAAAAATACAATTTTTTCATTCAATATTCTATAGACTTGAAAGTATTCCATTAAATAAACACAATTATCAACACAAATTCAGTATCAACTATAATATAGCCCATAGACATAATTTAAATTTGAATAATATTAAAAAACTTGTAAACGTCTTAAAAAAAAATAATAATAAGAGCCGATACTGGAGATGGGAGCGGCCACTGTTGTAGGTGAGATACATAAGGTTATTTCATTTATATCTGTAAGCAATGATAAACTATTGCTTGACAAAAGACAATTTGGAGCGAAACTCTGTAATACATAATTTGAAGTGCTGTAATTTTTTTTTCGCGATTTTCGTTTAAATTTGTTTTCAAAACGTTTATTAAAAAAAAAGTTCATCCAATGATTTTGGAAATTTTACCACGTCTAGGTAAGTTCAACATAAATATTATTACCAAGTTTTAAGTCTCTACGTGTATTTATAACCAAATTACAGCAAAAAACTTCCAAACATTAAAATTCCTTAAAAGTTCAAAAGTGACTCAAAAGTTTTGGTGATCATACCGTAAGAAAGTAAATCAAAAAGGCAACAAAAAAGGTATTTTGTGATTTTTGATTAAATCATATTTTCTGATAGAAAATGTCTTCCATGTTTCTATAAAATAATGGAATCGGGAAATTATACGTTTTCCTACGTTTTTCCCACTTAAATGATTTTATTTAAAATATGACTTCAAAAACCAAAAAAATGACCTTTTTAAAACACTATCCAGATAACTTGAGCTTTCAGAAAAATTGCTTTTACATAAAATCGGAGCAACCTTACTAGAAAAAACGTGTCCACAGACTAGAAGAAAGAAAGAAAAAAATCTTAGTAAAACTAATAGTTTTCTCCCTATGCTCAGAATCTAATAATACACAATTCACCAAATAATGTTAACTATTGTAATATGAAATATAAAAATAATATGTCTAACGAATATGCTAAACTTCTGAACTATATACAAATAATGTAAAAATCGCTTTTAAGACATATAACAATTTAATCAAACAAATAAATATTAGAACAAAAACTTCATAAAATCCCCCTTCTTTTGAAAACGCTGCTATATATAAACTTGCTTAATGTAACTGAAATGTATTTTATGTAGGTAAGACAAATAGAAATTTTAAAATTAGATGTGAAGAACACATTTCGGAAATAAAATTTAAAAGACCGCCCCTAATTCAAATTTCGCTCAACATGTTTTAGAAAATAACCATAACATAAGTTTTGATAACATATCTTAACATATCTATGTCTAATAATAACTAATTTTAAATAATCTCTCTTATTAAATTAAATTATTTTTATATATTGTTCTATGTAAAACGACCAATTTGTATAATACTTTTTTCTATGTATTCTTATATTTAATTTTTTTATATTCAGTCGCGTTTTACATTTTGACTGTGATATATCTGACAATGAATTTTTAATTCGAAATCGGCCGTACAATACACTTATCATAATACTCCAGACGACGCATTGATTCATTTGTTTATTTTATTTGTATATGTATACACATTTTGTATTTATATATTTATTTACGAGTTTTAACTATATCGATAATTTTGTTTTTCCTCTATTATTTTATTATAAAACAATACACGAACATTATTTTTGGTGTTTTGTATTGCGCAATTTTCACAGCCCACAGAATAGATATAGTATAAAAAATAATGTAATCGAAATTTTAAGAATGGTAAAAAACCCATAACATCACTCAAACCGTTGATCTTTTCAAAACGGAAAATGATAGTGCTATCGGGGATGGGGGGAGGATTCTTGATTGAAAAAGAAAGTTGCTTATTTTATGAATTGAAATGCATTTTACAATAAAATATAATATATCGATTAAAAAATGTATAACGCCCTTTAGCCAAATCTATTAATAACATTGGTGCAGTTATCACGTGACTTTTTTTTTCTAATGCATTGTCTGAACACATCGCATCCTTCAATTTTACCTTCCCCGCTCACCGTCCTCTATAAGACGAATCTAGGTACGCCAGTGCAGTGTCGTTTCACGGTTTGAAATATTTAATGTAAATTAACAATCAATACAAAATATTACTAAATAAATCAATTTAAAATAATTTTGCATTAAGTATTATATTTTAATCAAGTCAATTCCACTAATTTTATTATTATTGTACTTCGTCATAATATGTTCTCTTAATAATATATAGTCTCGTTGTCAGTATTTTGTTTCGACCCAATCGGTGTCCATCTGTGGACTGTGGGGCGTTGGTAAATTGAGCCCACAGATGAATATCGATTGCGTTCACGATCGTAAATCCGTCGAGGTTGCGGATTTCACGGCCGTCTCGATATGTACGGGAGGGGGGGGGGGGGGGGGTTCGCCACAATTATTAGCAAATCGCACAGCGAATATAATACGCTCGTAGAATCCGTCTGCTCGTATATCGTACGCGGGACAGGAGGCGACTCCGGTCGAAATCGAATTCCGGGAGCATGCTGCACCTATAATAATAATAATATAATGTACGGGCAGTGCGGGCGCGACGGGAAAGAGATAAAGGAAACGGACACCTGTTGGACGACCGGGGCCGCGTATTATTGTCGTCCGACGCAGGATTTGTTTCGAAATCCCGCGGCGGCTGGTGTCGACGGGGAAAAAAAACCCCGGGGCGAACACGACGACAGTAATACGACAATATTAACACATAATGCGTCTATGCGGAATCGCGCGGAAAAAAAATATTATGCGAGACGTCAGCGGATGACATAATATTATTGTGTTGTCGGGGCGCGAAGGGAGAAATCGTGTCGTTGTTTTCGGTTCGCACAGAGAACACGATCGCGTCTTACGCCCGGGTTTCTGCGAATCGCGCGCGTAAGACACGTACGCGAATGCTTATCGAAACGTTATCGTTTTTTAGTACATTACACGGATTTTGCGATATGATACCGTGTGCACGATGACAGTGTTAGTGACGCAACGATACGTTCGTGTGTGTATGCGGCGCGCGATTATTATCGCCACGAAAGAAATAAGTACCGTGGGGGGGGGGGGAGGGGGAAGAGAGAGACGGGAGCGTAATGACGAAATCGGATTATTCATTATGCGNGGGGGGGGGGGGGGGTGAGGGGGAAGAGAGAGACGGGAGCGTAATGACGAAATCGGATTATTCATTATGCGACGGCCGAACGTCTTGTACGCCACGTCGCAGTTACGCGATTCGATTTTTCTGTACCGTGGCACCGGCTATTTTCCCGGTTCTTTCGGTCGGGCATTTTCACCGTACTTGTACGCGATTTGTTTTTATGTAATCGTTTTCCGGCTTACTAGCAAATGATTTCAAATCGAAATACTGGGTTACATTCCATTGTGAGTTAACGAAATGTTTCGGGCGTTTCCAGCACACTTGTGTGTCAGTTTATAAGAGAGGACGATACAAACGGTTTTAATTGTTTTCCGAACGTCTGTACTCATTTTTGATGAAGAGTTGAAATGAGTTCGATATGGCAAGACACAAATATGAGAAAAAGCATCAGTCCAGAAGAACAATATTAGCGGGAATCGAAATCGCCGTACAAAATATATACGTATTAAACTGTGTACGTTCTCGTTTATAAATTTCCTTAAGAAGATTGGAGCCGTGATTCGTCTATAACGCTCGTTCGCCGCACAGGAATTATTAGACGTGTTTTCATTCGGGCGTGTACCGATCAATCGAGTGTGAAGCGATACAAATATTCCTTAGTCCAGAGTGACGAGATCGATTTTAATCAATTTAAGGAATTTGATTCGATTTCTGTAGGATTAAGAAGGATAAAATCCAAGAAAAATGCGGCAAAATCGATAGTAAACTCGACGAAAAATTCAACGGCTGTTTTCAGAATTAGCATCGCTTCATCGGATCAATCCGTACGTCGGAATGTTAACGCGTCTAAATTCCTAAGTTGCGCGTGTGTTTGGCAAAGATGGAAAAACACAGAATCAAAACCCCTTAAGATGCGGTGACGATTGATGTCTGGGTCTTGGCGAAAATCTTTTCGCGCGAAACAAACAAAAAGACCTTTTAATCTAATCGTTTACAGAACGAACTTATCGACCGCTCGTTTAGAATTTTCAATAGATTTCCCACGCAGATAATTATTGCAGCGGGTGATTTGCGCGGGCATTTTCATCGTTCGTGCTGTCTCCTCCCCCTCCCCTTAAAAACGACGACGGTTTCTCGGCGAATATTCGTACGAATATTTGAGTTTCGCAATAGACCGGCACAGGGACGGGGGATGGGGTGGTTTGCGGAACACAAATTAATGAACACATTTCGAAAACGATAAAACTCGAACGTGACGGCGCGGCGTCGGCGAAACGTACGTCCGATAATACCGTACTGTCGTTCGAATTATTTTAAACAGCCGTCGGCGGCCGACGGTGCGTGGAGGGGTTTTCGAATCATCGCCGGACTTGCGGCCCGGGACGCGGACCTTCGCCTCGATCCTCCTCGGGCTTTGCCCTCCGCACACTGCCCCTCTCTCTCACGCCGCGATAAACGGGACGGCGACTACGATATAATAACAATAATAATAATAATAATAATAATAATTGTCGTCGGACACGTGTGCGACGTGTGTGCATGCGCGCGCGTTCGTGTCGTCGAATGCGTACGGCCGCTTATACGACGTTGCGGGATTAGCCCAATCCGGTCGGCTCACGGACGACGCGCGTCGGCGTGACCCCGCGGACAGACGCGACACGCATGACGCGATCGCCTCCGCCGCCGCCGCCGCCGCCGACCCCCGTGCCCGCCCCGCCGCCGCCGTCGTCGTGCCGATGTGTCGTCGTTATTGCGGTCGCCTTCTTCTCCGCCGCCTCCTACACGCCGTCCGAAAACCGCCACCGGCCGACACCCACGCGCCGCCGCCGTGCTCCGGACGATAATAATAATTCGTTATGCTATTTTGTTGTCATTATCGTTCGCACCCGATGGACGCCCGGCGCCGCGGCGATCACGTTCCGGGCACCGCCACCGTCGTTACACAAATCGATTGTTATAATACCGACGTTTACCGTGGCCGTTACCGCCGTGGCGAGTAGCCATCGGTCCGATCGTCCGGAATAACGATTATTGTCATTTTACAGCCGCGTACGCGGCTACCCGTATGACTGGCATGTGTACGAAACGACACGGCTGACGCGTTTTACGCCGACAACAAAAAAATAACACCACATAATATTATTTATATTAAAGTATTATATTTTGTACAATAAAGTTAATATAATTATGGAAATATACGCGTTGTCCAGCGCGTCGTAAAAAAAAATATTATTATTTATTACATTATACCGGGTTTGCACACCCGCTCCGCCCTCTACCCGCCAGTTCGCCGCAGCCTTCGTCCGACCATCAAAATAATACCGAGTTTAATCGCACAGTTGTATCGCACAGTACGTTGGCCGTGTGTTGATGTTTTGTATTAGCGACCGTACGGGATCTCAACCGATTTCGACGAGAACGTCGCCGTCCGGTGACGACAATACGAATCGAACGAATAAAAAAAGAATCGTCGGATACGGTCAAGTGATTCTCGAGATTTTCGCTGACGTATGCAAACAAACGTTTTCTCTTTTTATAAAACATATCTTATTAGTTATTAGTAAGATTCTGTAGGTTCTATATTTCTATGTGAAAACCGTAGAGGCGACTGGAACGTCGTAGCGAAATCGATTTTAGATTTGTGGTGTAGCGAGGGGTCTATTGATTTATTTACCATGATGTGGATTTTTTTTTCTGTCTGTAAATAACTTTTCTAATAAAAATAGTCTCCAACAATCCGATATATTACATTGTATACATTAAAACGCACGTTTTCTGAAAGGCAATTTTATTAATTTGATGCATTAAACGGGTCATTTTTTGATTTTCAAATGGGTTATCAAATAATTTTGAAAAACCCGAAAGAAAATTATAGATAAATATTTACGGCGTACCGTGGCCTTTGTTTTTAATTTTTGTTCACGATGTTCTGCCGAAAATATCGCTTTAATCTAAAAATTACAAAACATTGATTTTGTTCATTTTAATATATTGTAACCACCGGCAGAGAAAGTCATTTGTTTTTATCTAAAGTAGTTTATATAATAATTGAGAAAAACCGAAAAAGACGAAAAATACGATTTTTTTTTTTCAATTTTTTTTAAATTTTATTTTCTGTCTGAAAACAGTTTATATACCAGAAAACTCCCGGGGTTTATCCTTTATGTTTATAATTAGTGCACTGAGGCGGTTAATTTTTTGATTTTCTTTGTTGTATTCTTAACCCATTGTGTAATGTGTTGAGACACATAATTTGAACACAATTATTCGCGCGATTTGCTAACCTCATTTATAGAAGAGTTTGATCGCACAATACGATTTGTTTCTTTCCGAATACAACATTACTTATGTCTCCTAATCAGACCGATAAATTCACTGTTTTTTCAATAAATCTATTTTTAAATAGGTTGTTTTAGGGCCCTTTAAATTCAGAGAAGATATAACTATAGCAAGACAGTAGTTCTCAACTTAAAAACTATGTGAGGGAATTTTTCACATGCGAGCAATGACGGGTCATTCGAAAAATGAAAAAATCCCTGGAAAAAACGTCTGGAAAACAGGATTATTTAGGCGATAATGGTTTTTGTTATTTTGATTTTGTTTTTATTATTTGTAATTCGTTTAAAAATAATCGTAAAAACCTTAAATTTTCATCACATAAGTATATGGTACAATTTTCAATATATTCTGAAAATTTCGAGTTATTTAAATTGTCAATGTTTTTTTTGTTTTTGTTTTAATGCTTCTATAGTAGTGTTTTAATTTATTTTTATCTACAGCTTGTGTTCAAGTGTATTTTAAAATTCTTTAAAAACGCATAAAATATTTTAACTATTTTGTAGTTACAAATTAAAAAAGACAAACAGAAATTCGTAATTATTACATTTTAATAAGTACAATTAATAAGTTTCATAAAATCACAGGTAAGATAATCTATAATTTACTGCGAGTTAAGTTTAGATTTAGTTTGAACAATTATTTAGACGGTTGTAAGATATCGGTTTAAAACGATTTAACCACTCTAAACATGTGTGTATTGGACGTTAAGCAATTCAGTTATATATATTCGAGTATTTATTTGTATTCGAGTATTATTTGAGTATTTTTACTACTGTAAATAATTTTTTTTTTTTAAATATTGTTGCAAATAATAATCACTGATATTACTAGAATCGTACCACTCAATACTATCGATTTAAAAACGGAACAAATGAAATGTATGTATTTTGTTTGAATAACAAAAAAAAAAAAAAAAAATTGCTGCTGTGACAGCATATGGACGCGACAAATAATAAATTCGTATTTGATAAATAAAAGTTTTATATTATAGCCGAGTGTGAGAATTCTAAAGGATATAATACAATGCGAATATGATGCGAACATATTACAAAGGAAACTCGTGTATATATATACATTAAAAATAAGTTTTGGAACAATTCAAAGACAAGCTAATGTGGGTCATTTTATACTTGCGTAGGATAGGGGGTAAAGTTTTACTGAATAAGGGCACTTGGTACATTATATTATTCTTGTGACATAACTGCAGCAAGTGTTTTGTATTATTTTACTCGTACTTATATATTGTTCATTTTAAACATAAACTTAAAAACAACGTGTATAAATACACACTATTAAAACGATCAAAGTTCTTAAACGCAAATATGAGATATTTGATGCAATGAATAACAGAAATTGTCTCGCCGAAAAATGTAATCATTTATTTTTGTAAAAATAATATTATTGCATTTTTCTGAGTAATTTTTTTTAAATATTTAGTGTAAACAAATATCGCTATAAAAATAACGTGGGATGGGCACAGTTATTCCAAAATGATAAGGATAAAAATTACGGATTGACAGCGTAGTGTTAATACTAATATACATTTTAAATTTATAATATTTGAATACTAAATACTACTTTATTCAGACGAAGTAAATGGAGCAAATTAATCGAAAATAAATGTAAGGTAAGGTTGAGAAAAGTTGTTCATAGACAAAAAAAAATAAACGATGTAAGATTACATTTTGACGAAAATCGTATGTATCCTAACTTGCTTCTCACTTACAACACCTAATACTACACCTATCAGCAGTATCAGCTTTTTATTTTTATGTTCTTTTTTCTCGGAAATTTTTTTGGCCTGGATATTTTTTTCTCGGTTATTATGGATCTGGATATTTTTACTAGTTACTAGTGTATACAGATAGATATAGATATATATACTGTAATCTGTACGTAAAGATTATTTAAATTTAAAAATAAATTTCTAACAATTTAGTATCAAACTACTATAGATATTTAAAAATTCAACGTTAATTATTCTATAAATGATTTGGTAGGTACTAATATTATTAAAATAAGCGTGTTATTATTATTATTATTATAGGTGGGCGAACCTTATAGACAATTTAATTTTGAAATTATTTTTTAAAATGTTTTCAGTCACTGTACAGGTTGCAGATAATAATAACATAAATCTCATGTTTTGTATTATTACAAAATAAACTTACACTCTTGACCTTTAGAGATGATATCCGTCACATTCGTTTGCGCAAAATATAATATCATCGCACAATATTAACAGTGAAGAGGATTTCGTATTTATTATAGTCTTGTGTAAGTGGGTTATAGGTATTAAAACAATATTATTTCAGTCACGTAATAATAAGTTAATTTACTTTTATTATTTTTGGAATATTATACAATGTGACCTTACCTTGCATCAAGTATAAAATAAATTCAACGGGCTTTATTTATCATAAAAGTGATCGTAATATAATGCAACGGGGAAATTCGTCAACAGCCATGCTTATGAGACTATAATATAATAATAATATTATTGTTTAAGTTCCAAAACGTGACACTTAATATTCAGTATCTGAGTATAAATATTCGTCAAGGGATTTTAAGGTGCAATATATTAAAGGCTCAACGCCACTAAAGTCATAATAATACTTAAAGAACCTTTTACGTCAGCAACGTATATTTCCAAGTTAAATTAAAAATCTATATTCACCTCTAAATAATTTTACAACTTAGGTGTAAAAATAATTGCATTACATTTCAAACACAATAACCCTAGGTGTTAGAAAGAAAATTTTAGCAATTAACATTATGTTCAGTAATTATGATTTCATTATTTAAACATGATTAGAGAGCGAAAGTCAGTACTTATTATTTTTTAATCGAAAAATAATGTTTAAGTCTTGCTTGTACAACTCAATATCAAATATTTAACATTTACACGAATTTATCATTTTAAATACAAGATAAAAATCAAATATAAGTATTTTAAATACAAGATATTTATATTCGATTTTTAAGCAAACTCAAATTATTATACGACCAATTGTTTTTTCACGATTTCTGAAATTGTATAACCGCTACGAGATAATAAATTAAATAACAGCTTGCATTGAACTTGCAATATTAATTTTTAGAATACAATATAAATACTTAACGAATGTTTCTAACATTAGATAAATAGTCAAAAACTATTATAATAGTGCTTTGAAAATTATATATTTAAATTACATTTACTATTTGCATAATCGTTATCCCAACGTCCTAACATCTTTGGTAGCTATTTCACAAATTAATCGAAATAAACGAAATAATCGTTTTTTCAACATTAGAGTACAACTTCTTTTCGAAAAAAAATATTTCAAATTTAACTCATTAAAAAAAGTTGTATTCACTTGAATGGAAACATAGAAGCATATTTGTTGTAGTATACTATAAATAATACAGGTAATAATTCACTTATTAAAAACTAGTGTTTTTCTCGAAGGATTTTCAATTAATTTCATTACTTTTTTTTTTAAATATTTATGAAATCCTTTAAGCTTAAGTTTTCACAATTTGCAAATTTTCAACTCTACTCCTTATGGGAGTTCCTGTAAAAATTAGAATACAATTTGGATTTAAAAATAGCAATTGCCTTTCTTAAATACAGATTTAAATAGAGAATAGTTGTCCAATAATATTAATAGGTGTAATACTATAGTATTATCTGACATTATAATATCGAACTTGCAATTTAAGAGTTATAATTTTATAAGTTTAAACTAGAGGAGTGGAGTTGTTATGGGTTATGAATTAAATTATGAAAGGTCATTAGAATTTATGAATTTGTTACTTTTCCTTAGTTCTTTAGTCTAAATTTTAAATTTTTATAATTTATAAACTGTAAACCCGATATTAGTGATATATCAATCAAATTCTTTAGTAAAACAGATGTTGAGATGTGCACCCTTACCCAACTTAAAATATTATATTATAATTAATATTCAATTAGTATTATTTACTTGATGTGTTGACACTTGATGTGTACACCATGAAAAATATTATAATTATATTTGATTATACATTTATTATAGTACGAGTATTACGGACAAGTCGCATCCAATATATAATACACCTTCTTGAGTCCTGAGGGTCTTATTAATTGAATTAGGTGTTGATTGCATTAGTATTATTAGTTTATTGTATTATTTCATTCTTTTTCGAAATTTGCGAATAAAAAAGTTCGAGACGGTTTAAATAAATACGTACAGCGTAATAACGAATAATTAATCAATTACATTATGCAATAATTATTGCTATCCTATAAAAAGATACCCTTTGCAGTATCATTTCCAAAAATCGAATTTTCAATGAAACGAGTGTATAGCTTTGAAATATTGTAATTCTTTTTGCTCGCTTTTTTGAATTATTCGTTATGCCTAGATATTTTTTCCGAAAGTTTTATTTTGTGCTTGCTCAGTTGTTACTTTTTGCCGAATAATTTAAATATTTTATACCGATCACGTTTAACGTTAGAATATTGATACGATTATCGTCGAAAGTAAAACGACTACGATTCAAAATTACACGTATATACCTACCTATTGTTATATAATATAGTAGAAACTCGTCGATTTATTTTATTTCACATTGGCTTATCTGCACGTCAAACGAATTTTTTTACTCTTTATATATAGAAAATCGCTACTTGACTGATGGTAAAAATATTTAAACTTTCGTAATACGGGTGTTTTTCCAATATTTCTAAGTATAGGTTACTGGTAACTATATTTTTATATTACTGTATGTGCGAAAAATGACATTTAACTATGTATTATTCAATGTATTATTACAATTTAATATCGCTATAGATGTCAGAGATGAGAAATTTGATAAACGAATTACTATTGCCAACCAAATATAATCTACGAGACGACCGCAACGTGGCTATTTCCATTTCACGCCTTCTATTGTTTCTACTACTGACCAGTAACCGACGTGATTTTTCATCTACTAAAAGGTCTTTGCTGTAGGTCTTAGGTTTTGACTATGCAAGACATTTATTTCAATAGCCGAATCTCGAACACATTTATTGGAAGAAAATGTCAACGGGAAAATAATTTTTGCTAAGATTGAAAACTCAACGTTATTCCGATAATTTGACACAATCGCTAATTTGTTAATTTTTAGTCCGGGGTCCGAATGTTCTTCGCGCCCGGCCGACCGCGTCCATTTGTGCCGGACTCCGAGAAAATAGGACGTGCGCCGGCAGTGACTTTTAGCCGTCTATCAATCACCGCGTCGCGATACAGCGGTAGGATATACCGCGACTACCGCAACCGTGTCGGCGGTATAACAATAATAATAATAATAATAATAATACCTATGTAAAGACGATACGGTCGGCTACCGCTTTTAAACGACCGCGTTTCGACCTTGGGCCGCCCCTCCGCCGGACGGACGGGGAAAAGGACGGTGCATGGGATTCGTTGTAGTGCTCGCGGGCGGTGGGCACGGCGCGCAGCGCGGGTTGCGGGCGCGGTGTGCTGTCGTCGAGCGGATTTGATGCGATTTCGGTTTACGACGCGGGTGAAGGGCGGACGGGGCGGTTCGCTCGCGCGGTGAGGGGCCCCGGCCCGGCAAACAAATTGTTCATTTTCCGGGCCGGACATTGCGGGACGTGCAGCGAAAGGCCCGGCGCGCGCGCGCGTGTGCGCGTGTTTACGGGGCGCGCTTCTACATAATATAATAACGGCGGAGCACGGCGAGACGAACCGTGTGCTCCGCATACCGCTAACCCCGTGCCCCGTGGTGGTACGCTACCGTGCCGTCATCGTACCACGGTCGCGGCGCGCGTAATACACTCTGCGTTCTACAAACACGACCGCCGCCGCTACACTCTGCTTCCGAACAAACACAATAAATGTTTAATCGTGACCGTGCAGTGTGTTTACTCTCGCGTATGCGTGTACACGGACGTAATATAGCGGCGCGGAGATCGGAGGACGCCGGCGGTATATACGCGCGGCACACACAGCTCGCCGTCTTCCGGTCTCCGTTGTCGGCGCGTGCGTGTAGATGTTCGTGTACGTACACGTTACACGGCGGCAGCGTTGCACGCGGTATTACGGTGCTGCGCGCGCGCGCGCGGAAGAGTTACGCGAAATCGTCTTTGCCGCGCCGCGACCCGATAATAGACGGACCGTATAATAATACGACGACGACGACGGCGGCGAGTACGCGCTGCAGAACCAAAGTCGCGAAAAGGCGGCGGCGACAGTGTGCAGGGCCGCGAAAGGCCGCGCGCGGTGTACGTATTATACACTTACCGTATACACACGTAAAGTTCGTTAAATATTGACGAGCGCAACGCGGCGCGGGACACGCGTTATTAATGGGGCCGCACTGCCGCCGCGTAGTTGTACAACACTCGTATACGCTCGCGTGCGCACAAATACACGCGCACACACGCGCGCATACACACACACACACACGCGCACACGCGTTCCGCGAGCCGACGACAGACGTTGATTTTGATTCATCGTGCCGGCGGCTCGACGACGACGCAAAGGACCGTCGCCGCCGCCGCCGCCGAGCGGTTTTTTTTACCCGGACGCAGAATGGAATTAACATTTCCGCGGCGTCCGTTAATAATAACACGGTCGGCCTTGTAATATTTATAATGACGGCGACTGCGTTCCCGGGAGACGCATCGGAATACGATCGCGGCGTTTCGTCCGGGGTGCCGCGAATGAACGAGACGAATCTCACAAAATTTCCTGTACAACGACCGGTACGGTACGGTCAAAGTAATAAATGCAATCGGATATTTACGAGTGGGAGTCACGGGGGGACGGAGATAGTTCAACGCGAGTCTTGTGGAGGCATTTTTGACAATGACGTTAAAAAAAATGAGCGGACGACGAGTGAAAATAAAAGTACTCGGAGTTCCCGTTCATTCGTACGTTGTGTAATATTGACGTTATATTGAGTAGCTTAATTTTTTTCATAATTAACGTGTCGTGTAAACCGTAATTGTTATTTACTTATATGATGGACATTTGTCAATCGTCTACCGAACGATAAATAGCCTCGACTAGATTACAAAGAGAAATTGTCCCGGATCAATTTTCAGAGTTCACCAGACTCGTTTCTACCAGTACGTTGCTTCGGCCGTTATTTATGTGTTATGTGTTTTTTAAAAACAAACTTTTGACCAGTCATTGTGTAAGAAAAGTAATTTTTTGATTTTCTTATTGGTAATCCGGAAAAACAGAAAATGCACACACTAACCGTTTTCGTAATTTCGTTTATATTATTGTTGTAATTTAGTAAATAATCGTTGAGACCGGATTATAAAAAAAACAGAATTCTTCATATTAGCTTTTTACGAGCCGGGTGAACATTTCAAAATATTCTGACTATTTCAACAGTGGTAAAAAAAAAGAATTCGAGTGGAATGCAGAAATTAATTTTCTATAAGCTTTTTAAAATTCAATTTTTATAAAAAAAAATCATATAAATCACGGCATTTCGAAATATGTGTTTCATAACCGAACTTCTCTCAGAATCGTTTTTCGTTAGCAATGATTTACGTTTCGTACAGATATAAATTAAACAACTCTAGTGTAACCTATACTTTTCAACTCCTTGCATACAATAGTGGTACACCTGTCAACAGTATCAGTTCTTATTTTTTCTGTCATAAAATCATTTATGTCATTAAATTTCGGTTTAATTTTTATTTACGAGGGCGGTCACCGATTATTGCATCATGTCTGATACCGACAATGGATATATACAGGATACGTATTTTTTGGAGGTCCCTCGAGTTTTTAATAATATAAATTAAAAAAAAATAAAAATATATATTATACTGCAGCGGAGTGTATGTCAACGGCAGTGTCAAGCAGTTTTTTTCCCGTTTCGTCTCTCTCGCTTTTATATTATAAAGGTACCCGTTCGTTCCGCTATCGCTTGCTGTTAAATGAAAAAGAAAAAAAATAATAGTTCGAATTGCCACGAAGTCGTTTCAGAACGTTTTTTTTTTATCCCCCGCTGAAAAGAAGCTCGTTAAAAAAGTTTTTTTTTTTTTTAAATTGAACTGCAGGGAAGTGCAGAGATTCCCGTCTGTCATTGTCATTGCTCCGCCCGAAACGTCAACACCACAGAAGATACCAATTTTGTCCGATTTAATGATTCATTCATTCGCATCTGCCATTTCTACGTCACCGTTGTCGCCGGGCCGCCGCCGTGGGTTGCCGTCGCCTAAGTTCCCCTAAGTCGTCTCTATCGATTCGCAGTCACTATAATAATATTATACCGGTTATTATTATACCTATCTAGTAACTAAAACATCATCTCGACCTTCCACCTCGTCGAATAAGCGCGTGAATGTGTGACACCGACTATAACTGCAGTTTCCGTAGTGTTTTGCTATTATTGTTAGAACGTAATAAATATGCGCAATTATACAATCGAAAGTAATCCAGTATATTCATACGTCGTATTGCAGGACATACGAATAAAACAAAGTTCACGTCTTAAATATTTTTTATTTCGTGATTTTTATGTTTTTCAATACAATCTGAACTTTAAAGCTTATAAAAAAAAAAATTGCGTAATTGAAATTAAATTTTCCTTTTAGTCGTAAGTAAAACGTAGATGATGTCTTAGATATAGCTAAAAAATTATAAAAAGCTTTAAAAGTCACCAGAATGTTTTAAAAATCGGACTACTTGACCAAATTCTAATTTAAGTATTAAGCGAAACAAATCAAAACTGAAAAAATTTGAGTCCATTATTGCGTACATTTTCTCTTTTATCCTACGTTTTTTCCCCGGTTTTACCCAATTAAGAAAACTAAAATCGAAAAATAAATATTACAATGCATCAACTAGATAAAATTTCCTACCAGAAACCGACTCTCTTAAGTGGATGTTCGGAACACGATTTCTGGTAGAAAAGTTGTTTACAGACAAATAAAATAAAAAATGTAAAGCAGTAAAGCACTCATCGTAGTAAAACTAATACATTCCGCGTTTCACTCAGGATCTAAAAAAAAGACAGACATCTACATCGGATAAGCGAGAAAGTGAAAAACTCGAAACAAAAGTCGCGTTTTTTGTCCTCGTGATCTTACAACTTAAAGCGTATAATATAAGGCTACATGTATAAAAAAAGCTATGTACATACTTCGTCACTGTTATAGATGAGAAGTTGTAAATGTGTATAAGGTAATAACTATAATAGGGTGATTTAGTGTATATTATCAACTGATAACGACGATGAATAATTTCAATTAAATAGCGTTTCGGAGTGAAACTCGGTATACTGCACCTGTAATCGAGAAATCGACACAACCATAACTGATGAACACTTTTTGTCGGTTTGTTTAGATTTTTGTTAGAAAAGCTGTCTTGAAAAATGTTTCAAATATAGAGTATATCAGCGTCTTTTCAGGAAATTCGGATATTTTAACATATACTATCGTGGCGAAATCGTAGGTAGCATTTTTTTCGGCGATACCCAACTACGCAAACTCGTTTAATTTATTTTGATACCTCAAAAGTTCAAAACTGTATTTATAAGTATAACTAACTTTATGATAAATTGTATTACCTGATACAATATTGTATCCGCTGCACTACAAGTTTCGATATAAAATTTGTCACACATTATATTTAGGTCTCAAATATATTACAGTATTTTTGTATTTCAAAAACAACAGTGATCGAGTTCAGTTGATGTTAAGTTTTAACTTATCATCATTTTTAAGTTTTGCATCGTATTTTATCGTAACAAATAACGACGACGGTCGATTATCATTTAAGATAACGCTATACAGTACTTATTTAAAACGTCGGCAAACAATTCCTGTAGCCATTGAACGAACTCATCGAACAATTAAAAATTACTACATAGAAATGAAACATTTTGCTATGTGACGAAGAGTCGAAAATTGTAATTTTCACGACAAACAGTAATTTAAAATATTTAGTCAACAACATTAACACCGGTATATTATCTGTTGCTATGCGAAACTTGATATTAATGAAAAAATGCGGCATATAGTAAAAACACATTTTTTTATAATACACTTTACTTTTATTTTAAAACGTTTTTACGTTTATGAATTGTTAAAAAGGTAATTTTTTTTCGCTTATGGCATCTCAATTTTTTTGGTTAAGTTTAGGTTCTGTTTTGCGCTTATGGGCTATAGGCGTTTTATTTACTAACCGAAAAAGCGGTTTGAGAGAAAAACAAAACGCGTCTTAGTAAAACGAATATGGCTTACGGTCCAGTATCCAAAACGAATTCAGTTAAAACGTTTTGCGTCTTAAATGGTGAACAGGGGTTTAGAATTTAAATTCTTTCGCGTATAACAGCGCGTATACCTTAATATGCGCGTAGTAAACACAATAATAATAATAATTGTCCTATAAATATTATTTAACGTATTCCTAAGAGCATATATGGTGTACATTATGCTCTGCCCCTCGGTTTTTTAATACAAATTCACCTGCTCTGTGTGTGCGTGTGTAATATAAAACACGAGGCGTTAGGTATATACACGGAGAGATTATTATATTATAAATAAGACGTGCGTGCGTATATTACATTATAAATCGGCCGAGTTGGGTCAATTCATTTTAATTTTAACGATTTAACGGACGCGCGTGATTAAAATTTTGTTACAGTACACTTGGGTACGTTGTTTGATTGAATTATTTATGGACTCTAGGGGTCATATTATTATAGGAACGGCGTATACTCGCTATTAAATTTTACCGGGGCACGAGGCTTATTAACGAAATTTTAACGGTTCACGCTTTTTAGTTAAATTCATAAATAATATTATAATTATTGAATAACATCAGCTACTTTATGATTCTATACGTGTCTCTCCGGCCGTACGCAATATCTGTCTCATAAACGATTGCGGATTTTGGAATGCGTTTCTCGCTAAACGATTTGTTTGGCTACGGGGATTATAAGGTTGATTTTCAGTCCGATCGGTGCAAAGAAAAAAAAAAGTGTCGGGAGGCTGTTTTGTCGTACTCTCGTGTTTAATTAACGATTTGTTTATATGGAAAAACAAACGGCTAAACAAATGTTAATCGTTTAATTTACAATCGTTTAACAACAGTTTACACGTGTAGTAAACATACAACAGTCAACAAGAGTCGTATAACGTTCGACTCATTGGGAATTTATACGCAACTCCGGTACTCTGGTTTTTATCAGTTTATTTTAATGTTTTCGATTTCATTATAATCTATATGATGTACTAACGTTGGTATCCTGGCAAAACATCGTTTGTCGGTTTTATATAATTTATCGCGAAAATCGAAAAACTATGACAGACTTTACCAATTAAAATAATTTGTTCACTTTTCACTACTTGAATACATCGTTTATTCAATACTATTTTCAATTTTTAATTTTACGATTTAGAAATTTGACTTACGAGTTTCGGGTATTCGGCGAATTCGATGTATACACGGTATTGGATAATTATATAAGTACCAAATACAAATGACCGGGTTGCGGTCAAAAACTTAGTAAGTTTAAGTTAATTTATTCTGTCAAACATTCAATATTCCAATCATAATAATGAATTATTTTCGCCGCGAAACATATAATGTTAACAATCACGCTAAATGAATTATTCAGGTACTTTTAATTTTTCTAACTGATTAAACTCGATTTTATGCAGTATATTAGGTATACCTACTATTATAGTATATTTCTATACTTTGTTTATGCGCGTACCAGCGCACCCTTTAAAAAAAATACCCGATTCGATACGAAACTCGTATTATGCATGAAAAAAAAAAGATGACCACTCTAAAGTATTATTCGTGTTCAATTGCATATACGTATTTTGAAAAGTTGCTGAATAAAACTTTTCTAGGATTTCGTGTTGCAATCTTAAAAAGTGTTTCCCGTGAAAAAAAGTATCATCGTTCAATTTTAAAACTTATGTACAAGTATAGTTTCCCCAGAATTAAAAACTATAGTAAAATCGTTCAAAACATAAAGATATTTTTATTTTTTTTTTTTTATATTTTCCTTAGAATAACGATTATTAATTCGAATTAATCACTACTTTATACTGTTATAGTTACCATGTACCTTTACCTGTACCGTAATGAAATGTGGTATTCGCGTTAATTAAATGTAGCTTAATACTTTACACATGTTTTGTATAATCTCACAGACATTACGACAAAAACAATTTTCAAGAACGTTTGGAAAACACATATAAAACGATACACAGTAAAATTTACAAATTTATAGTATAATATTATTTATGATCGTATTTATTGTTATATAATGCACAAAATATTATGAATAAGCCATCAATCATAACTATCGTTGTACATTCGCCCCAAGTATGTACAAGTTTTGATTTTTATTCTCTTGCTCGCACGCGAAATCGGTGCGTGTCGTAAATGCGTATTGTTTACACGGTTCGTCACGGGGAAATGGAACAAAAACTAACATACTGCGATGACCGGACTCGGAATGTATTTTCGAGAACTGAAATCATTATGCGACTGTTGTTCGGTGGACATTTTATTGGAGATGATATTTTAGTATTGTTATTTCGATCAGAATCACCGGAAATTTCCGACGTGTATATTATGTACAACAGAAAAAAAACTGTAATACGATGTTTAAAAAACTGTACGGTGTCACATTTATTTATATTTCCTGTACAAACGGTGGCATATCGCGGTGGCCGTTTATTTCTATCGATTTGAAACCGAAGAAATCGTTGAAGTGTTCGTATTTTAAATTCTGCGTTTTTCCTCCGATGTATTTCGTAAGTAGTTATAAATAATCGTACAGGCTTTTGAAACTTTATCTTATTGTTATCTGTAGAGTGTTTCAAGTTAAAATTTGTCATAAAATTCGTTGGCAAACACGAACGATATTGCAATTTATTTTCTAGTTACAAATCGATACGCTTTTCTATTTGAATTTATCAAACCATATTATGTTTAACAGAACACGCTAGGAATTTTTTTTTTTTTGTTACAATACATAGCCTAGTTAAAAATAAAAAAAATCTACACGCTCGCTCGCCAGCGAAATTATTTTTATTTTACCAATGTACCGTGTACACCGTGTACACGCGTGTAATATTGTAATACTAAGTAAATTGCCGACGTGTACACTGTGCACGCGTACATTTTTGTTCAGCATCACGTCGTTATATTATGCAGGTTTTTTTTTGATTTCCTATAATTCTGAAAATATCGACTGCGAACGTTTCGGACAGTAAACTTGTAGGTGGTATTATGCGCTCGCAGAATATTTCATCACCTATATCGTTTGCCTTGGAATTTTCAGATCGCAGCCACACACACAATCCGCCAAAACGAAAATGATATTATACCTCGTACAACTATGATTGTAATATATTATACACGAACTCGTAAATACATCATCACGGACGAATGTGTTACCGCGGCGTACCTACGTCTTTTGGCCATTAATTTTCGGGTCCGCCGTGCGTTTGCAGTAAGCCGTTCAAGAAATTCCACATAATATCGCATTATTATGCGCATTCGGGTATGAATAACATTAATATTAAATTGCTAATATTATTAATATTAATTTTGCGCCTATGGTCCTATATTATATTTTAATGGTACACAGTCGGACCGTTTGTGGGCACCGTAACGAATACTCGTGATTTAGAACAAATAAACAATCCGATTTGCATTAATACCTATTTGCATGATGTATAATGTTATTGAAGTCACCCGATATGCGAAATATACAGCAAAATGGAAATGTAGGGGACTAAGCGACTCTATAAGATCGACCGGTTTTGACCGAAAACTTGAAGCACTACTAAATAAATAGTAATACGTTTGTTCTTTACTTCAAGACCCATTTTCATGGCCAGAATGATGACCATTCGGGGACGCTGTTTTTAGCACTCCTACACTTCCCCCGAGTTAGGAGAAATATATTTGCGCTTATGATTAATCCAACTTTGATTAGTTTTTTCTAATATTTTTGTTCTATTTTAACAGTTTTTCGTTGGCGAATTAAAAATAAATCGGGGAAATTCAAATATACTGTTGAAATACGTCTGTAGTAATCATATTTTTTTTTTTAAACATTTACTCATTTTTTAAATAGAAAAAGGAGGCTGGTCTTACCCCGATACACGGAATAAGCGCATAATCAGATCACCAAAAATACATAATTGTATAATGTTATTAGATGTGAAAACTGATTAAAACTACGTTTGTTAACAAAAAAACTTACCAAAGTTTCAATAAGACCCAGTTGGAATAGAACAAGAGGGGAACAAATAAACAAAACGGCAATCTTCTTTCAAGATGAGAGAAAAAACAATTCGTATTTATACAATACACTGTATATACTGTATGATTACAGTATATCCAACACTATTAAATGCTTATTCCAGGATATTTGAACGATTTGTTGTTCGCAACAATTTTATTACGAAATACGATAAATGATATGCGTTTCGGTCCCTTATCCCCTTTATCCACTTGCCTCACTCCGTTCTAGTTTTTGCAATGTTTAATGCAATCGGGAATTAAATATAACGATCCGGCGATGTTTGTTGATGAAAAAAAAAGTTGTTTGAATTATGTAATTTTGATTAAAATATATTTATCTAGCAAACACGCGTTTAGACTTTCACGGTCGGAGGGCACCGATAACGGAGATCCACACATTAGAACAGTTAGAACTTCTGGCACTTAAACATATTATTATGAACTTGAACACGATTATTTAATATAATATATTATTATTATTGGTGTTAATAAGACTGTCGGGGAAGAAGGACTCGGGCGTCGTTTTATTTCGTGCACCGGCTTTCGGGCTCGCGTGAAACAATCGAGCGCGTTGCGCAGCCCTGTACTATACAGTTGAAATTTTTTTACCGCCCGTTCTATACGATTGCGTTGCTACAAGAGCTGCAGTAGGCTCGTCCAATTATTAAAATTACACCGAAAGTTTTAAGGATATTAATTTCGAGATTGGTTAGAGCCCCGGTCATTAAAGGCAAACAATTTTGGCACTATACCGCCGCTGCCGCGGCCTCCTTCTCGCCCTCCTCGTTTATATACGTACGGTGAGAGAGAGAGAGAGAAACCCGAGAGGCTAACCCCGAGGCGTTGGCGGCGCGCGGAGGCGGCCAACTTCCGTAAAGCCGATAACCTAATAAGCAGCTTTTAAGTTTTACGCAACAAAATGGCGTGTGTTTATTCTCCGGGCACGGGGATACGGCAGCGGCGACGGCGACGGCGGTGGCGGGCGGCGGGCGAGATCGTTTGCAACAAGAAACTAATTTCGCTAATGGAGCACCTCGCCGTTTGGCTGCTCTTGATTACATTATCTGCGGCATCTGACCTACAAGCGAACATAACTCAACGGCTGCCCGTCCGGTCAAAAGTCGTCGCGTCGTATATCGCACACGCGCGTATATTTTTATTATTCGTTCAGCCGTCGCCGTCACGGTTTCCCGTTCGGCAGCGGCTCCCGCGACGACGGTTTTTTCGGCTTTCCGTTTGTTCGTTTCCGTTAATCAATTTCGATCCGCTTACTCCGCGCGATAACGTCAACGCGCGCCAACCACCCCCCCCCTCCTCCCCCCGCCGTTCCCGCGCGAGTATGTCATCCGTACGTATGTCATACGCGTCCGACGAAACATCGACGCCAACACACGTCGTGTTACGCGCGCGGTGTGCAGTACGCGCGTATAGACGGCACTGCGAGTTTTTATTATCGGGTCGTATACACTCGACACGCACGCACGCGCGCGCGCACATGTATACGTGTAACGCGGTGTCTTGCTGTGGCGCACTCAGGAAATTGGCTGCGTCCGAGGGGCGAATTCCGGCGCGCGCCGTATACTGTTATACGGCGGCGGTAGTAGTTCGATTGGACCAAGACAAAGTGTCCGGGTTCGTCCGGGGCCCCGGTGAATTATCGGAGTCCATTACGCCAACAGACCACTTGATCTAATCTATTTTCCACGGTCACCGTGCCGGAACGGCGGGCGCAACATCAGTATAACTGCAGCGGCCCCGGTACACGCGCACTATACGTGTATATAAATATACGAGTGACAAAACAAACGATCCGGCCTAGTTTAATATCCCCAAAGACAAACCGTTTTACCGTCCGCGCTCCGCCGTTCCGTCCCGCACCCCGTTCACGGTTTTTCGTTTTTCGTTTTTTTTTTCTTTTTTCTTTTTTATGTCCGACGCTTCTCCACTTACACGTTACCCCCCCGCACCCCCTTCCACCACCTACGCCCCTTCGGTTCTTATTACGTATATTACCGTCGCGATATCAGGTGTTTTTCCCTCGACTTTTATGAGCCGCGGACCAACTAGCCGATTCGAAATACAAATAAAAAAAAAAAAAAAACCCCCGTCATTCGGCATTGTTTCGTTAGGTACGAATAACACGCTGTTATTAAGGACGTCTTTAAAAGGGGGGGGCAAAGGTGATAGTTTACCCACCCTCCAAACCCTGTAGCTTTTTACAAATTACATAATTGGTACATTTTATGACGTAAATGACGACATAGTGATTATAATAGATTACAGACAAAACGAGAAAGTGTTATGGACGAGTTTTCAATTTTAGTTATTTTTATTTGAAACAAATTTTAAAACGACCAAAAATGTAATTAGTTTATTGATTTATTTATTAGCATCTGATATCGAAGTCCGCCAACGTACACGCATCAACAAGTATGGAAATGAAAGACACTGTGTAATTAATTTGTTTAGAAGTGAAAGCACACGTACTTGGGTTGTCTACAATAATGTATTTAATTCTTTACAATAGTTAATTTTACATAATCTACATTTATTTCGTAGGTCTTGACTTCATCTGGCCTTTGGTTGGTCTAGATTTTGTGTCACTAGTGTCACTCGTCACTTTTAGTACTCAGTAAAGTTATAGAAAAATGCAACGGTAAATATGTAATTTATGTCGTATATTATATGTGTCTCGTGTATTTATAACATTTTTACAAGCCAGTATGGGGGTGGGGGGGGTATAGCTCTTAACTCCTCTATACCCGTGCGCACGCCATCAGCTCCAAACCGCCAAACCATCTCTTTTTTTTCTTTTCAGTTATCAGTCCGTTTTTCTACATAGCTCTACGGTTATATTGCGTACCTACCAGTTTTTAAACGCTTCAGTCATTATACGCGATAGTCATATTTTATTTTGTTTTCGCGTGTATATACATATTTTATTTACAATGTTCTTGAATGGATGGACCTAATGATACTCACTAGTTTTAATAAGAAAGGGTAAAACTCTATATGCGCATTGTATAGTTCGCCTCTTGGAACGCGTTTGATATCATTATGATAAATTATGAAATTCTAACTACTTCAATATTCTCTTCATTAATCCGAGTCAAATCTAATTAACACGCACACACGTACACGGAAATATTATTGTATTAAATGTAATATTTTACAGTAATACAATTTTAGACATGCTCGTCAACAATGACTGGGGTAGTGTTATTATTATTGCTGCAGACACGTTACATTATCAATCAACGTTTCTTTGATGTAATGAAAATAATTTTGAAACAATGTACAACAAAAATTAACTTGAAAAAGAGCTGATACTGGGGGTGGATGCAGCCACTATTGTAGGTGGGTAGTTGGGAAGGAAGGATACATGAGGTTATTTTATTTATATCTGTAAGTAACGATAAACCGTTGCGAACGAAAGACGATTCCGAATGCAGTTCAGTAATACATAATTTGAAGTGTCATAAATTTTTTTTGGCGATTTTCGTTTGAATTTGATTTCAAAACGCTTATTAAAAAAAAAAAAAAAATTCAACACAAATATGATATTTTGTCGTTTTTCAATTGGAGTCATATTTGTGCTAGAAAACGTGATAGGTACTTATTCAAAATAACGAAATGGTGGAAAAATCATAATTTTTCCCCTGTTAGTTGTTTTTATTTAAAATACCGCTTCGAAAATTAAAAAATGACTTATGTATTTACCATGTAAATAAAATTAACTTTCGGAAAAGATTCTACACTTATACATCGGAGCATGTTTTCTAGGATAAAAGTGGTCTACATTATAAACAAAAAAAATAAAGTACCATTGTAAAAATTAATTAAAAAAAGGAAAAAAAGTCGTCCGATGAATTTTCGAAATTTTACCACGTTTATGTAAGTCCAATATAAGTATTATTACCAAGTTTCAAGTCTCTACGTGTATTTATAACCAAATCACAGAAAAACAAATTCCAAAAATTAAAATTTCTTAAAAGCTCAAAAGTTTTGCGCGATGATACCATAAGAAAGTAAATAAAAACAGGCGAAAAAAAAGGTGTCTTGTAATTTTTTGATTAAATCATTTTTTCTGATAGAAAACGTCTTTCTCCATGTTTTTATAAAATAATGCAATCGTGAAATTGTACGTTTTCCTACGTTTTTCCCACTTCAGTGTTTTTATTTAAAAAATGGCTTCGGAAATAAAAAAATGACCTTTACCTTTTTTTTTTTTGTACAATATAGACAACTTGAGCTTTCAGAAAAGTTGTTACACGGAAAAATCGAAGCAAGTTTACTAGAAAAAAACTCGTTCACAGACTAGAAGAAGTAATACGGGAAAGTTTATGAGAATAATGGAAGTTATTCATTATTTTTAATCTTTTTTTTTTTTTTGTTGCAATTCCGTGTCGAAAACATAAAAAATAATGTAAAAACTCTTTGTAGAGACTTTACATTTTGACAGAAAACTCGCATTTACCTTTTCTAGATGTGGTAAAATTTTCAAATATTTTAGCGATTTGTGATCTATTTATAGACATTTTATGTTTGCGAATTAGTACGTTGTTTTCACTCGGTAAGTACTACGGAGTCATAGTGGTCTGACTGAACAGTTAAGAAGAGGTTCAGTATAAGCAGTGCCATCGCTAGGTTTTGTGGGGCCCTGGACAATGTTTTGATCTGACTAATGATCGTATAGCTATATATATATATAAATTATATATCATTATAACCTAACCTATAAACAAAACAAGTGCACGGCCCTGAACGTTTGTCCCGTTTGTGCCTTCTAAACGCCGGAAATGGTTTATCATTGCGTACAGATAAAAATGAATTAACTTTATATACTCTACCTGCCCAACTTCCCGAATCGGTACATCCATCAGCATTATCAGATATTTGTTTTCTTTCAATCGTTTTAGAACTGCTCGAGCGCTTTATTTATCGCTGTTGTCAAATTCGTTTCCTATTCATTTCGCCTTAAATTAGTATATACTTTAAATTCCCATTCCTCCCCCCTCCCCCAGAGATTTCAATAATTTTGATATGCATAATTATATCCGGATTTATCGTTTATGAGTTGTAACAGTTTAAAATTAAGAAGTGAATGGAAGCCAAAGTTTATTAATTGATCAACTTTTAACGATATGAAGTTTGTTACACTTTCACTACTCCCCTGATCTTAATTTTAAATCGATGACCCGCGTGAACGGTAAATTCGATTTTATGTAGTGTTATGCAAATCATATGTTTTAGAAAAATGTCTAATATTCAAATATTCGTCTAAACCGTAGTGGGGCGGGGTGGGTATTTGTCGGTCAAAAGTGCATGAGCATTAAAGATAAAACTAGTATGAGCGAACAGTTTTTAAAACGGTGAAAAAACAGAATAAATCGAATTCTCATAAAACCCTCCGAGAAAATCGACGGATAAACGGATCACACTGTATATAACGTTCAAGCGCAACAGACGTGTGTAAGATACCCGGAATGAGATGATTTTTGATATTTTTCTTTTTTTTTTCTCGAAAATATTTTCAAGAATTTTCTTGCAACGCGAAGCCGTATTTATACCCCGTAGGATTGTAATCATTCAACTGATACTGTTCGCGGCGAACCGCGCGCATAGGTAGGTATTCGTTCGGGGAAAACGAAAATGAATATTTTTCGCGGACAGTTTCAACGGCGGCATCATAATACGGCCGCGCGAGTCGTTACGCAAAATGGTCTGCGCGTCGGACATTTAAAGACCGTGCGTTTTATTCCGCGTCGGGCTCGATCGACCGCGCACAAAGAGACGGTACGGTCGCGACGCGGGATTTCGGAAAAATATACAAAACGAATTAAAACAAAAGAATACGCTCGAATTTCAAACGCACGATGCGAATGTTACGGTATTAAATGTGCGCGCGTGTGTGTACGCACGTCTTCCGGGGTTTTCGGAATTTCGCGTTACGGCGGAATCGTCCGTGAAACGCTCGTTGTTCCGAAAAAAAATCGACTCGCCCGCGTAAAATATTCCCAAATCGCGGCGCTCGTATATTCCAAAACGTTACAACGCCGTGAAAGCGTTACGGTCGTTCGTCCTCATTTTCCGCCGCCCCCCCCCTGTTGGACTTTAAAAAACGGAAAACCTGTTTATATAAAAAAAAAAAACCGTAGACGCGTCGGATTTTTTCGTATTTTGTTGAAATTTTCAATTTTCGCTAAAGCGTTCCGCGGAGACTGCGGAAAACGTCACCGGCGGAACGTATACGGACTAATGCGCCGTTACGGCGTCGATTCGGCACGGGCGGCCGCCGCGCGGAAAAGCGAAACCGCGCGCGGCGGTCCCGGCCCCGACAACGAGAACAACCCGTAAAAAGCGTTTGCACGTCGACCGTTATCGTTTACACCGGGAATCCGGTGACGCTGTCGACGTTATGGACAAAACGCGCGCACCGCGGCTCGCCGTTGCCGGACGGGCGTGCGGTCGAATCGTACGCGGCTCGATGCCCGGCACAAACCGGCACAGGACAATACCGCCGGAGGGCCGCCGCTCCGCGCGGCGTACGCGAGTGTACGCGTAACGGCCGTACAATCCCTTATGCGCTCCCTCGCGTCGCCGCCCCGCCCGTACGGCACACGCACAAACGCACGCACACACGCACGCACACGGGTATGTCCCTCGACGGCGCCGGGACGCGTGTACCTACACAACGCGCGATTTATAATACGCCGCGTGTCGCGCGACGGCTACGCCGATCCCATTTACCTGGTGGGCCCGGACGAAATCAAAATTTTCTCGGCCGGTATCGGACCGACGGCTGTCGAGAGCTCCCGCCGCCCGCCCCCTCGGTAACCTATCGTTGCCGCCACACGCCGGGTGTCGCGTTCCCGCGTCGAGGGCGGCGAACGCGCCGTACGCGGGCGGCGGCAGTTTTAATATAAAACCATTTATTGTCGCGGGGCCTTTGTTGTATGCACGCCCGGTAATCAGATAACATTGGCGCGGACACGGCGGGGCGACCCCGAGCCTTGAGCGTTCGCACAAACGACCCGCCGCCGAGAGCTTTGGAATTCAAATTAGACGGACGGACGGCCGGACGGCGGCGGCGACGACGGAGCGGAAGCGGATTCGACAACGGATTTCCTCGCCGCTCTCCGTACAATAATACAACGCGTACGCCGGATGCGGCGGCGGCGGCGGTGTATAGTGCACACGGTGGCGGGTATCGAAAGTTTTATTCGCAGCTCTTCCGGAAAGCCGGCCCCGGAGCTATACGCGCGATATATAATTGAGGTCGAAAAGACGTGTAAAGGGACCGGGCGGCCGGCGGCGGCGAGGGCTGTTTTGTATTCAGCGTCGTTACCTTATCAACCCCGCCGCGCCCCGCGACGTACGCGCACACACACGCGCGCGCACACACGCGATGACCCGCGGCCGGGAAAAAGTGCGAAAGACTCCTCGCGGAATGACCGCCGCCGTCGTTCGCGTGTGCAGTGCGCGCTAAAACCGCGTCCGCAGTCCAATCGATACCCTTTTCGGTCCCGGTCCCCTTTGGCCACCACTGTTCGCCATCTGCCGTCGTTCCCGTAGCCGTCGTCGTCGTCGTCGTCGTCGTCGCCGCCGCCGCCGCCGTCCGCTTCTTCCGAAGAACCGTGTAACGTACTCGCGGACACGGTCCGCGGTACGCGCCCCGCCGCCCGCCGTCCGGTCGATAACCGCGTCCAGCCGCCGTTGTCTTCACGCGCGCGCGGACCGTTCGGACAACGCGCACCGTCGCGTCCGGAGAGTCCGGACGGAAACGCGAAAAAAAAAAAACAATAAGCCGCCACGGGAAACGCGTCGTTTCGCCGACCCGCGCGATAATAGGGCACGTCAATCCGCGCGCACATTATAGAGACGTGTACGCGGGCGCGCGCTAATGCATCCCGTACCGCGGGACGATCTTACGTGAGCCCGTCTTAATCGGGGAATCGCGAGCGACGGGGGACGTTAATTAATAATCGTTCCGTGTGCGCGCGCGATAGACGGATTATGTTCCCGCGGGAGTACGGGCAATGTTTAAGCCGCTCTCCGCGGCGGCGGCGGCGGAGGATGAATATCGGCGAAAATATTTGTTTATTCCCACGCGTCCTCCGCGTTCCGGCCCCGCCCGTCGCCGCCTCGTCCCGCGGGCGTCCGACGCGTCGCCGCCCGCGATAACGACATTACCGCGCCCGCGCCCGCGCATTAACCGGGCACGTGTGGAATTTCGCGCGAGCTCCCGCATACCTGCTCGGCCCGCGAGTTAATTAAATTCGCGCCGAGACGTCAAAATAACAAATCGCGGGCCGGCACGACGGGAATTCCATTAATCGCGAAACGGAAATATTCCCGGCGGCGGCGGCGGCGGCGGCCGTACGCGGAATTTTTCGAATAATTTCCACTGCGCGCGCGTTCCGTCCGGCACACGTGATGCCTGATCGACGAGCGCGTACTGCTGCCGGTACACGCGGCACGGATTAACTTTGGCCGCGAACGTTCGCAATGGTTACGCGCGCAGTCGAATAATATCACTTTACAATTGTTGTTTCGATCGGGTTTTCGTGATAATTATTGGCGCGCAAGATGTTACGGCGCCAATAACGCCGCTGTAATTTCTTCGCGCGACCGCTCGGCAAACCGAACCGCGATTTACGACGCGCCTACCGGCAAATCGCCGTAATAGGCCGCGCAACACAAACGCGGATTGTCGAAAATTCCGGATTCCGGACTTTACGTCGTTTTCTGAATAGTATCCTGCGTGCGGCCGAGAAACTATTAGTGTGCGGGTTTTTTTCTCGCTCTTTCGCTTCAGTACAAATGTTCCGGTTTTTTCGAGGCGCATCCTAAAACGAGCGGATTTTTCACCTCGCGGTATTTTTTTTTTTTTGAACAATTTCTTCGAGATTTTCAACGCGTTTCCAACGATAACCGAACATCCTCGAGTTTCCGGCACTCTTAGAATCGCCGGTAACGTACGGCCCTGTAGACGCCGAATGCGAAATCGGTCCGAAAACAGTGGTTTCTAAATTTTTCGTTGATTTTATAAAATAATAATTCATGGTGCGTAGGCATTTTGGATTTAACGGATTTGCTGTGAAGCGGCGTGCGTTACGATTTCAGGTCCAACGAAAATGTAGAAAACAACGCGTTATTCCGGTACCGTTATTCGGTTCGATCGTTCGACATTCGACGTTCGCATCACGTTATAGCCGGTTTCAGTACTCGTTGGTACGAGTAATCGGCCGTGTTTTACGCGACGACCCGGGTGAACTCGGAACGAGATAACGGGAACGGTTTTTAAATTTCTTCATAACGCGCACTTACGGCGCGAACCGGGGTCGGAGCGAATCAGAGCGAAGAGCATATTATTCGTTAGCGGACGGGGAGCAGGGGGTGGGGGTTTCTTGCCGGTCGCAGCCGTTTGGCGAGACACGAACAAATGTCACAACAATAATATCGTTGCTGTTGGCGATCGTTTCCGATGGAAATCGACTGTTGTTCAAAATGTCCGTGCGTTTTAACGTACACCCGCGATGACCGTACAGAATACGATAACACGAAACGCGTAAAAAAAAAAAACGATTGCGCGGACAGGTCCGGAATCCGCAGAGTCCGCGCGAACGATCGTCGCACTACCAGTTCGGCGTGTGTATTGTTATCACGAGTACTGGTCGGTGTCACCGTGTCGGCATACACGGGGGGCACGCGGTGCCGGCAACGCGAAACGCGATTTACCACACTCGTATCGTTATGATAATAGCGTTTCCGTATTTACCGCCGGGCGTGCTGCTACGTCGGAATTCGGTGTGACGGACCGCTTGATACCGTATAATATTATCGCGGAAAAATAATATCGCGTTACGCGCTGTGAAAAGACGTGCCCGTCCCCCGTCTTGAGATTATAATACCCGCGTTGTTGCGCGGGATACGAAAACCGTGGTGTTATTGGATTTACACCTGTACGCCTGCGCGGCGAGAAAAACGATTCCGCGGAGAGCGTCGATCGATCGTCGATTTTCCCTTGTCGCCATGCCGGCGTAGCCCGAAAAATCAATGGGAATCGTACGTTTTCCCGGTTTATCGAAACAACGGTGAAAATCGAAAAACCACCTTCCCGTCGCACCGACTGGATGGAAAAACGCGACGAAAAAGTTCTTGCGCGGAACTGATGACCGGACTCGTTTCGCTCCTCCGAATCTAAAACAAAAACGAATATTGCGATACGGCGACAGTGTCATTAACATCGTGGGCGTTATTATAATAATAATTCAGCGCGCCGTTCTAATAAATATAATTTCGAAAATATATTTTTCATATACACAGCTCCTCCGGACGTTTAATCGTTTCTTTTGTTCAGCGCGTCTCGGCCCAACAATTATTGTACATTACAACACGTGAGTCATCCGATCGGATCAACGTGTGTAATCGGCGAACGTAAAGTTCGCGTGAATGATGAATCACCGGTGAATCATCTGCCGATGACAATATTATGACACTATAATAATTATCTTCTAAGAATATAATATGTACCCACTGATAACTTATTTTTGCCGATTTACGATACCGGGATGTTAACGAAAAATTCTAAATCGTAAAAAACCAACGAAAGGCTCGTGAATCCAATAGTGTGTTTTGTTCGTATTGTAGTATACCGGGAGATCCATTTAAGTGGCTGTCCGGACAAAAACATTACAAAGACAAACAAATTACAAAGGTGTAAACAATATTATATACGTATGTACTAGCTGACCTAGTAGTGCTATGCTATTGCTACGGGACTAAATCGAATGGAAAAACAAAATATTTGGGCCCGTTTTCCGTTGGTCGGATGGGAAATTTCAATAGCTAAACATCTGTCACTGACGACGCGATTCATTTTTCTGAAAATCGCAAAAATTGTCGAGTCTATTGATACCGGATGTATAACAACATTAATTGGTGTACACGATATACACCTCTATAAATTCATATTAAAAAAAAAAAATCAGTTTAGTTTTGTTTTTTTTTTCTTCCCGGTACTAAAAGTATATTATATTATATCTGTTCATTGGTTAATACCGCGCAATAATGACAAAACAAATTCTAAGTAATAAAACGAAAAAATTAAGAACTGCTGATGAAATTTAATAATTAAAAATGGTTATACACACCAGTGATAGCAGCGGTGCTTGAATAAATAATATATGTGTCTATGGAATTTTAATAATGTGTCTGACGCATCAAATTTTTTCAGACTTGCTTGTATATACAAATAAACATATAGTTGAATTTTACTATAAATTTATTTTTTGAATAATATGCGAGTAAAATACTGCGCGACGTCGACGATATTATTATGATAATTTCCGATCAATACCGATTGATTTATTAAGACTAAACGTAGCACTTTTATAAGAGAAAAAGACCCCAGCAAATTCTAAAAAATACTTAATTTAATTGGTTTAAAAATTACGGACATACTTCGCACGATGGATGGGCCACTGTTGTAAGTGAGAAGTTGGGAAGATAGGATATACAAGAGAATTTAGTATATATTTGTACGCAACGATTAATCATTGCTAATAAAAAACTATTCTGATCGGAGGTTGATTATGATTTTCGTTAAAATTTGATATTAAAATTATTATAAAAAAAAATTCTACATTACGATCAATTTTTTATTTTATTTTTATCGTAGAGTACGACTTACGAATCTCCTGTTAAATTTTCAAGTTTTTAAGTCAAAATTTTCTGTTTGGTCTAACATTTTTATCAACAGATTACCAAATAAAAATTACGTAAAAAAATCTCAAAAATTAAGATGTCTAATAGCTCAAAAATGACTAAAATATTTTGAACATTTTACCATGTCTAGTAAAGAAAAATAAAAGTTTGCTATCCAAATTATAAGTCTCTACAAATGTATATATCTAATTGAATTATAGCAAAAAATAGAGTTGAAAATAATATATTTCATAAATTGTCCGTATTTCCTACGTTTTTTTCCCATTTATTACGAAAACCTGGAAAAATCAAAAAAATGACCTCCCTTAAGTATTACCACTGTCAGATTTCCTTTCAAAATAAGTCCTATACTTGAAAATCCAGGAAAATTGTTGGTAAAAATGTTGTTCACAGAAAAAAATAATAAAATAAATATCATTGTAAAACCAATACATTCCTCGCTCCGCTCACAATCAAAAAAGAATCAACGTTAATAATAATTACCAATTCTCGTGTGTTATATGTATTTATTTTACGCTTCTCTTAAATTAATTTCGCTCACGTCAGCCAATATAAATATGAGAAATCTTTCCTTTTTTTTTGTTTCGTAAAATCAGTCCCGAAAATTGGGTCAGCGTCGGGCCACTGATTTATGTTTATGACCGTTATTTAATTTTTTTTTTTTAACGAATTGCGTACACAACCGTCAACGCACGTTTGGCCGGTCGCATCCCAATGGAAATCGTAAAATTAAAAAAAAAAAAAATGACGCCAATATTTACAGTACAAATTCCGTGTCGAAACGTATCACTATCAACCCAGCGTAATCCCAATCCCGTGCGAATTCGCGTCGAATCGTGCGCGCTAAACATCGACATAACTTTTTTCGACGATTTCCAATTCGAGGGTTATCCAATGTACGGGGGCTGGCCAAACGGACTTTGATGCCGGTGTTATCCGACGACGTATAAAACTCCCATACAATGGTCATCGAACGTACCGGATATAATGATCGCTATTTAGAGGTGACCGTCCTTTAGATGTGTCCAATAGAGGCGTAACACTTGACGGGACCGAAAAAAATCGACCGTTACATACATAGGAGTGACCGTCTTTTTGTGGCGATCATTAGCGAAAGTTTTACTGTGTATCGTACGGCTCTGGCGTTCCGTTCAATCGGACGGAACGTCCGTGCGGAGCTCGCAGTCGCGGCAGGTCCGCTCGTGGACGACGACACGGCCGGCGGCGTACGAAACCAGTGAATAAATTAGCGCGGACGTGGTCCGAAGAAACGTATTACGCAAAGTTTTAAGCCCCACCGATCCCGCAGGGCTCTACCCCCCCCCCAACACCGTCACTACCCGTTCATCCAACCCTCATACCCCGCCCTCTCGTTATACACTATTCCGGCGGCCGTTTATTGATTTGGCGTGTGTACGGCGCGTATAATATACATGTGTGTGTGTGTGTGTGTGTGCGTGTGCGTGTGCTGCAAAACAGCGCAGTAGTAGCAGTGGTGGTAGTAGTAGTAGTAGTAGTAGTAGTAGTAGTAGTAGTAGTAGTAGTAGTAGTAGTAGTAGTAGTGATAGTAGTAGTAGTAGCAGTAAGTATAGTCCTGTGCAGAGCAGAGAGTATAACACTATATACATATATATACACTGAAGGAGAACGAACTAACCCTTTTTCTGGCATCTAGCTAGCCGTTTCCCCTTTGGCTAACCTTTTCCGCGACCGACCCTTGCGGCGGGCAGCTGAGACCTTTGTTCGGCGAACCGTGCGCGAGCCCAAAGGACTGTGCTACACTAATATACGCTGTATAATATAGTCGCGGACGACCGATGGAAATAATAATTATATAGCGTCGTCGTCAGTGGCGGACGCGGTATTTTCAAACCGGAGAAGTTTTTTTTTTCCAAATTTATTTATTATATGTATACGCGCGTATTATACAAACTCCGGGGTATACTGCAATCTTGGTTTTTTTTAATTCTTATTATTTTTTTATTTTTTTTTTTTTATGTATATGCGCGATACAATAAAGGCCGCTGACTAACAATGTCGAACTGAATTCTTCCGGGCACTGATTAATTCCGAGTTACCCTCCGCCGCCGCCGCAGCCGCCGTCGTCGTCGTCATCATCCGTCGACGGCATCGGCGGCGGCGGAGGGACGTGATATTATTGAATTTTTCATTAAGCGCCCTCATCATCGGGGGCTGTGTTATTGTGACCGAAGATAATCAAGGCGTGTAGTTTTTTTTTTTTTNAACTCCGGGGTATNNGTAGTAGTAGTAGTAGTAGTAGTAGGAGTAGTAGTAGTAGTAGTAGTAGTAGTAGTAGTAGTAGTAGTAGTAGTGATAGTAGTAGTAGTAGCAGTAAGTATAGTCCTGTGCAGAGCAGAGAGTATAACACTATATACATATATATACACTGAAGGAGAACGAACTAACCCTTTTTCTGGCATCTAGCTAGCCGTTTCCCCTTTGGCTAACCTTTTCCGCGACCGACCCTTGCGGCGGGCAGCTGAGACCTTTGTTCGGCGAACCGTGCGCGAGCCCAAAGGACTGTGCTACACTAATATACGCTGTATAATATAGTCGCGGACGACCGATGGAAATAATAATTATATAGCGTCGTCGTCAGTGGCGGACGCGGTATTTTCAAACCGGAGAAGTTTTTTTTTTCCAAATTTATTTATTATATGTATACGCGCGTATTATACAAACTCCGGGGTATACTGCAATCTTGGTTTTTTTTAATTCTTATTATTTTTTTATTTTTTTTTTTTTATGTATATGCGCGATACAATAAAGGCCGCTGACTAACAATGTCGAACTGAATTCTTCCGGGCACTGATTAATTCCGAGTTACCCTCCGCCGCCGCCGCAGCCGCCGTCGTCGTCGTCATCATCCGTCGACGGCATCGGCGGCGGCGGAGGGACGTGATATTATTGAATTTTTCATTAAGCGCCCTCATCATCGGGGGCTGTGTTATTGTGACCGAAGATAATCAAGGCGTGTAGTTTTTTTTTTTTTTTTTATTATTATTATTATTCCCCGTACGCTGTTATCGTCCCGGCCCAGAATAATTCTATACACAATTAAACGGAGAGCGGAGAGCGGAGAGAGAGATTTTTTTTCGGCCGGAGGGGTTCCGGAGCGAAAAATCGATGTGCCGCGAGACGGACGACGGGGAAAAGGCGGAGAAGGCGGAGATCCAACCATCGTCGGTATATAATATAATATTATTATATAGCACTATATATATATATATGTACAGTGTGTGTTGTGTAGTGTTTGTTGCTAGCAGTAGCTGCTGTTTGCCGGGCGCGGGGAAATATCCCGAACTTGTTGCCAACAGCTGTCGCCACAGCCGCCGCCACTTTCGCTGTCTTCGGTACACGCATAGGGGTCCATACTCTATACTATTATTATTATTATTATTATTATTATTATTATTTTAATGCGCGTGCACGGGTATAATATCGGGACATTAACGCGCGAGTGCGACGCGGAGACCGTTCGGCGTTTTCAAAACTCATAAATTCGCCGAGAATAAAATACCTCGGCCGGGCGACGCGCGGTTAAGACAACGGCACCGGCGTGAAAATCACAGATGTCATCGTCCGCGAATAAAAAAAAAATGAAAAAAAAAGCGCCGATAATAATTTCGCGATTCGACGAATCCGATATGTCGAACGTATTTCTTTTTTCACATCTTTTTATATATTTTTAATGTAGTTCTCGCGCGATAAAATATCTGTATGCGGGATAAGCGGAGCCACTCTCCATCGGATTCTCGCTTCCCGGCGGTGTGGGTACCTGAGAGGGGGTAACACGGGCATTTTCCCACAGATTACTTTTTTCTTTTAGTAAAATTTTAATGTTAAACTTTCGTTTTCGTTCTTCAATGTTACACGCATCGTACGCAAACATCGTGTATTCGGCGATTCGACCAGATTACCGTTAGCAGTTATAGTTCATAATTTATTATCGTGTAATTTCGTAGCGAGATATTTAATATTTCGTATATCCGTGTAAATATTTCCCAAGCGCGCCATTATTACTATCCATATAATACGTTTACACGCGTCTTAAATTGTCTAAAAATATCGAAAATCCGTAGTCATTATTTCCGTTATGATTTTAGCATTATTTCAGCATTTAAAGTTTAGATTTTAACGAAAATCGTAAAAAATAATCATCTGCGTACTTGTAATTAATTTACGTGAATATCTGTACTCCGGCGAATAACAAAATCGAATTACATCACTTTCCGCGAAGGGTTGGTTTTGATATTATTATTTCATGGTCACGCGAGTTTAAAACTCGAATATTATCCGTGAAAAATTCCGTTACAACATTCATAAACCGTATTATTACGATATAATTTTGTTTTACTGTATTTTCGTATCTAGTTCATTTTTGTGTTGCTCTACTGTCACACATTTGTAAAATTTTATTCTGTATGCCTTTCAATATTAATAATAGCGGTTTTTAATGAGGTATTTTAAAAAAATACTCGCGGAAAAACAATTCTCGAATTCGCCACGCGATTTTGTTTCGCTCGTCGGTCGATTTAATAATTTTCTACGTGTAATTTTGTTTTATAAACGTATGTAACGGGTTTTATCGAAACCGTAGCATTATGAAAATAGCAACAACGCGTGGAATAACAATTTATAATTATTAAAACAATATATTATTATTAAGTATAGCTAGCGTTTAATTGAAATGCGAAAGATTTCCGAAGGATTTCAAGTATTTTCACTGCATCTCATTTGTCGTACTACGGCGCGTTACAATAATTAGATTCGGGAACCCCCTGTTGTTAACCAGTGTCGTTTAAATTAAAAACCATTCTTATCAATAAATCGGTTTAAGGATTCGAAATTGTTTTCTTAGCGGGGTGGACAAAAAAAAAAAAACTACAAGATTACGTCGCCGCCACCGTAGTCGTCGCCGTCCTCGCCTCTTCGTGCCCCCCGTTTTTTCGACCTCCGAATGCTAATGACCTCTCACTTCCTCCGCCACTGCCACCACCGGTGGCAAGAAGGGCTGCTGACAGAAAATCTTGGCCAGAAAAAAAAATATATATACATAAAAAAAAAAAAACCTTCCCCGTCATTATTTAAACCCCGGTTCGGGAGTCGAATTACCTTTGTTGCTTGCCTTTTTATTTTTTTCCCCTCTCCCCTTTCCCATTCAGCCGTCCTACTACGCCGCCGCCGCCACCGCCGTTGTCGTCGACTTTTTTCCGCCGCTTTGTTACCGGAACCCGGAGTTATCTTGTTCTTTCCACAGCCACGGCGACGACAACGACAACGGTGGCGGAGGCCCTTTTAATCTGCAAATTCACTCCTGATAACCAAAGTGTTTCTTTTTAAACTACCTCCGCCGCCGCCGCCGTTCGGAATAGCAATGAGAGAGCGTCGACATCGTTTATACTTTTAAACGTTTTAATATAATATTATTATCTCGTCGGTAAATCTTCTCAGTACGTACTTACGTTTGCGTATAAATACAATGCAATAACGGCACTTATATTTAATACCGCCGTCACCTCAACTTCGAGCTCGGCCGCAGAGTGGGACACATGTTTTAAAAAACAGAAAGCCACGAACATTCGCGAGAAGTCACTACCAAAATATTGTACCAAGATAAATTACAATTTAGACAATGTTAATATCTGGATACGAGATAAGATAACGAAAACAATTATCGCTGAAATACCAACAAACCCTCATTCATAAATGTATGTAATATCTGGCAACTATAATCAATTTCACACCGTGGAAATATTGTACGTTGTGTTCGATAAATTTATACCGTCTTCCCAAATTGACGTCAGTATAGTATATTAGCTTGATACATAATTGTTTTCAATGAAAGTATTCTTTTTTTTTTTATAATTGTACGTTCAAAATTAACAAACAGCGACTTTTCTTCCGATTTATTTTGTTTTAATCCATTTGTCTAAGTGGTAATGATAATATTATTGATGCTTGTATTTTTAAATAAATTTTTATAAATTGATTGCACCACTGAAAATATTAGAATATAGTTATCAATTATCACACGCAAGTCTGTAATTTATTCAACTGTGAACCTGTCCGCGATAAATTGTATATTTTTGGGCCGATGGAAATACTTGAATTATAAGTATATATTATTATACATAGTATGATACAAAATACGGAAAGACGTTGATTAAATTAATAAGATCGTAATAAATGATAGCAGAAACACAATAAAAATGAAATATTATATTATTATTTTAGACACCGTTCACAATAAACGTGGTCCATAAAAACCATAGTAATATAAAGGGCCGGGAGTTATATCAATCGATTTCGTTTTTTTTTTTTTTTTTTTTTGTGGGGAGGGAAAATTCGGTACGATATATAATCCAGTGGTGAAATCACAAAAAATTGTACGTTTTCCTACGTTTTTTCCCACTTAAGCGATTTTATTTAAAAAAACAGCGTCAAAAAAAATGACTTTTTTAAAGTACAATCTAGATAAATTGAACTTTCAGAAAAGTTGCTACACGTAAAATTCGGAGCAATTTTAATAGAAAAAAACGTGTACACAGACTAGAAGAAGAAATAAACAATATTGTAAAACCAACAGCTTCATCGCTACGATTGGAATCTAAAAACATAAAAATAACTTCAAATTTCAAAAATTTACACTCACATTAAAAAAAAGATATAAATATATACTATACATTTTTTTCTCATTTAAAACAAGCTATACATAATAAATAATTAAATATATACTGTTACTATATAAAGATATACCTATAATAAAATAGTCTATTCTATGTAAGTTCTAATTAAAAATCTTATCCTAGGGAAAAGTTTCGATACTTGACCCACCAAAAATTATTTTATTTTTGAATGGGCCTCTGTACCATTGATCCAGTTTATTCGAAAGCGGAGTGATTTGGAGTCGATCAATTTTCATTTTAGATTCTGAGTGAAGCGAAGAAGCCTATAGTTTTACAATGATTGTTATTTTTTTATTTTATTATTTTTTGTCTGTAAACAACTTTTCTATCAGAAATATTGCTCCAATTTACCAGCGTAGCAATTTTTTTGAAAGAAAATCTGACTGGGGAGGTACTTTAACGAGGTAATTTTTCGTTTTTTTCAGGTGTTTTCTCAATATATATTGGAACAACCGGAAAAAACAGAGGGGAAATAGGTACAATATTAATAACAAATATTATTAAAGAAAATGTTTAATACATATACGTGATTATTTTACCATAATATGACATTGCGTATATTGTTGACAACGCAACACTGTCAACTGAACTGCGCTCAGAATTATTTTTTCTTTAACGATGGTTATCGTTGCTTACAGATATACATTAAATTCCCGTCTGTACCCTACCTTCCCGACTTCTCGCCCACAACAGTGGCTGTGCCCACGTGCGAGGTATGTCCGTATTTTTTTTCAAATAGACCGTTAAAAAAACCGTATCAAAGTCGCCCACCCGTTGATACAACCGGCGGCGCGTGTGACGTAATCGAGACTATCGAATCCTCTCAATTTCGAAATTTCTCGTGTAAAACCGCGGCACCACCGCACCGAATATTAAAACTTCGTGCGTAATTCGCGGTGCGGTACGTACTCGGCACATAACACTCGCACACGTGTATTATTATAGCAGCGTACGAGGTCGGCCGGATAGATTTATCGCTTTCAACGGGTGCCGGCCATAAATCGGTACAGGCCGGAGACCCGGGACGGGGCGCGGAGGTCTCCGACGGCGGCAGCGGCGGTGGCGACGACGACGACGACGACGGCGACGGCGACGGCGACGAGGCGCTGAACTCTGCAGGGAAAGTCTCCCGACGCGTATAAATAACAGCGCCGGTACGGGTTGATGCCGTTCATTAATTTAAGGCCCTGCTCGCTCGGATATCCAGAGTTTATATATAGCCGCTGGCCGAAAACGACCGCAGAATCTCTCATCCGGCGCATCGCCGCCGCCGCGCCCATATATCCAATCTGGTTCCCCGGACGCCACTTTGTAAAGCGGCCCCAATCCCCGACACTCTCCCGCCACCTCCCCCCTGACCCGCGACTCCCCGCGCACTTGACCCGCTGCAGGTGCGTGCGTATAATGTTTAATGCGTGTATCTCGGAATCCTGCACACTGCTGCAATAATCCCCGTCCGTCGGTTTAGTTTTCCGGGGACCGAAACGGTCTGAACCACACGGCATTGTTGATGGTTTGATGGGGGGGGAGGGAGAGGTGTGGGTCGCATGTCGTGTACCGCGATTCGAGAAAAATCCGAAAAGTGTACAGCATCGTACAATTATCGTAGTATATATTATTTATATGTACTGAAAACCATTAGAAGATATTTATGTATGCGGATATTCACAAAAAATGCTAAAATATATTCTTGAAAAAAAGTAAATGATAATGATGATAACAAGTTTGTCGGACAAACGGACGACCATATTAAGTTCTATAAATCCAAAACTACAAAATATGTAAAATAAGATTTTGTATTTAGAATCATTAAGCCATGAAACACAGTTTAGCATGAAAAAGATTTCTTTTGACTGACAAATAAAAAAAAAAAAAATGAAAAACAAATTATTTATAATATTTGCCTTATATCTTATAGTTCCAAAATGTAGAATTCGTTAAACATTAAGCGCTTCTGACAAAAATTATTTTGAACTCAAAATAACTTAAATATATTCATAGGTTAGGTCAGGTTTAAAATCCTGTTTTAGATTAACAGCGAGAAATGTACTAGTGTTATTACGATGTGTGCGATTATTTTAAATTCTTAGTTATTTTTAGTAATAGTAAATTCTTAGAAATTTTATCTAGGTGCGTATATGATGGTGTTTTTTCCATTTTTCCACAAATGCTCGCCAGTCAATTGTACGCGAAAATTGTTCACAGGTCAAATTGATAGCTATACAAAATATAATGCGTTAATATTTTACATGATATTATTTTTATGTATAATAAAATAAAATAAAAATACATAAATTATTTATAATTGCATTTTGAAATTGTGCACTATTCCTCTAAGATACACCAATGTCATTGGTGTACCATTATTATCAGTGCATATTTTTTTCAACCGTTTATTTCTATCCATAATTTGTAAATACTGTCAATCCTAACATTTCCGGGAAAATTCCCTTTCAATATGTCGCATTCAATATGTAGTTTTCTCTTAAAAAATTTTGATTCGCACGTTTTATTGCTTCGTCTGCCATTCGCGTGGTCGGATTTTATTTTATTTTTTTTTTTATATATCAGCTGAGTATCGATTTTTTCATTTAATTTATAGACTTCGTAATTTTAGCGACGAACATATATCGGCTAAGAAGCGATTTACATTTCCGGGAAAATATTTTTTTCAGTTAGTGAAAATACTCCTTAACTTGTACACATTATACAGTACAAAATATGCGAACTTTTTGTCCGGTGATTTTTTTTTTTTTTTTTTTTTGAAACATTGTTTTCATTTCCAAACGGGCTTTTGTTTTAAATTTTAAAAGCTGACAACAAATGGCGTTTATTCACTGGTTTTGGACAAAGTATTTTATCTACGCATTACGCAGAGATATATAATGAAATTCTCCAACGAATCGATTTTCAATACCAGCGGTGACTCGCCAGACAAATGAGGCGGCTCGTCTATAAATTTCTCAATACAATAAAACATTATAGATATAATTGGTTTATTATGGGTTCGTAGATTCCATATTTAAAAATATTAAAATGTATTTCGTTTAGTGTATAGAATTGATTGGTTATAGAAAAATAAAATGTTAACTGAATGTTTTTTTTGTAATTTTCAAAATAATTATGACCAATAAATAATAATTATTATAAGTTTAACAACACTTCGTTTTACATTACTGCAGGTATAGTATATATGTTTCTCTCCATGATATAAATACTCGTAATAACACAAGACTCACGAACCATCACTGTCCAAAACAGTGGCCTAACCTAAGCAGTACTTGATAAAACCGTTTCCGACAGTCCACTATTGACGGACGCGGAATCAAAAACTCAATAACCGGCCATCACTATCGTATAATAATTTCGTTGTTTCCCTCGCCGTTTAATTAAATCGTTTGCGACTGATAAACCACAACGTCGTTGAGCGCAAGGTATTGACGGCCGCAGTGTCACCGCAGATTTTCACATAATTCGTCCTTTTCGCTACATCGCCGAGGACAAAAACGTAATGTGAAAAAAACTGAAGAGTGTTATGCCACTGTTTAAGGAGGAAAGTCGGAAAAAAGGGTATAAAGAGTAATTTAGTTTATATGAGTACGCGCAGACGGTAAACCGTCGCTAACGAAAAATTATTCTAAGCTCAGTATTAATGGCCGTGTATAGATACCAAGGTAACGCGGAAATTGACAATAATCGTGCGGAAAATTGCTATAGTTTTCCCATTTAATAAGGAATTATCATTACACGGGAAATGACATCCTCAATGGACCGCCGACCAGATCAACAGAACGCTACAAGAAAGTCTCTGCAGCATACAGTTTTTGATCGGAGCGATATTTCCGCCAGAAAAGTCGTGAAACTTATTGAAACAGAAAATCTAAAAAAAAAAAAAAAAAAACCAAGCAATTACAAACTGTCCGTTATACTTTCGCGGGTTCGGCGACAATCGCGTGAAAATAACTATTACATATCGATTCGGCCTATTGTCGCCGCCGGTCGCTAACTCCCCTCCGAAATGTCTCCGGGGTGTTTAATAACCGATACACCGCGCGTTAACGTGTATTACAAACGCGGCAGTTTCATCCGCCGACACGCCCTCCCACCCGGCCCCGCAGCAGTCTAGTTTTATAGCTTACAAAAGTTTATTGGAGCTTACCGCCGTATATACAGTTCGCTTATATACAAAACGCGCCGTAAACGCTATTTACACGTCTGTTTGTCTTCATTAACGAGTCTTAAGTTTGCCCCAACTCGGCGGCGTCGTTGATCAGAAAACAAGCCCGGCCGCGCGCAGACTGCCGCGGCCCGCACATCACCTCTATGCCGCGCGCATTTCAAACCGATTTCCCCTCGCACCCCTTGCGCTGCTGCAGATTGCTCTCCTAGATCCTTCAAAAGAAACATTTTACGATACTACAAGCGCACGACTTTATAAACTTTACTACGCGTACCTATGTGCTTAATAATAACTGCACTGAATATTTCTCTATATAGTGCGATTACGCGTGTTTAAAAATAAACTGAAAATGTTTGCGGGTCGTGTTTTGCGTTAACATAATTTCTACACGCATATGATAACAAATCGATTTCGCTAAAAGTTTCACCTTTTTGCGAAAAATCGATATTTACGATATAGTAAAAAATACTTATTTGTGAAGCTGATGAATTTTTTCGAAAAATTAAATTGTTTTTGTATACGAAATGGTTTGAGGAGGAAAAAATCATAATTATTGTAGTGATCGGCCCAAATCGAAACAATATGTATTCGTATTTACAAATATACGAGAACACATTTACGAAAATATTATACTATTTATTTCTAAATTTAAAGTAGAATTGTAATTCTCAGTATATTTATCAGTTTTGCTGCGGGTAACTGACTGACAAGTTATCAAAACGTATACTCACTGATGTTTGTGAACGATAAGCGTCAGTATTAATAAAATATGTTTATAAACCGTGATTTAATAAGGTACATAAAGTTTATTATTACGGTAAGGTACTCAACTTTTGATAAAACTAAGAAAACAATACGAGGGAAACTTTAATAAAAAAAAAATAATAAAAAAATACTTTCCAAGTAATATGAATATATATATATATATAGTTTTAATAAGTCGGTTCTCGCGGGGATTTTAAAGTTTTCGAAATTATTTAAGATGTTTAACCCGTCCTTATATATTTACTCATAATTCGAAATTATTCGGAATAATATTATACGTAGATAAATAAAGAATTTTTGACTTCCCATAACGTATACGTATATGTTATACGGCACATAACTCATTATGATTTACTGTACGTATTATGAGTTTTCGCGATAATTGATTAATATTTAAATACGTATTATGGCATGAAACTTTTTCCTCCACGCGCAAGTATAGCGTAACAAATTGTGTACGACGAAAGTATTCATAACTATACCATTTGTTTTAAGTAACCACACCGGTGGCGGCGGCGTAACTTTAAAACTATACGGCACGCCGACGACGCGGTTATAATCGTAATGCCGGCACGCGTCTCATAATAATAATATTGTTATTATTTTTACGTGCGGAATAACGATTCGATAATAATTAATGTTTATTATGATATTATGTAATCGACAAACATTATCCGTCAGATTACGTCCGTACTTGTATATACGTTAAAACTGAACGTTTTTTTAACAATAAATTGCCGTCACCAGAAGCATAACGACGGCGAAACTGCAGCAGAAAAGTTTTCTATTGTCTCAAAAATATATTTCGCTGCCGAATCCATCGGAAATAATATTTTTTAATGAACGGTACGCAAGCTGTTACACGGTCGAAAGTTTGCGAGAGAAGAAGAGACGATCGAGACGACGCGAGTTTAAAAGCGGAGGGGAGGGGTTGAATAATGTTTTTGTCTTATTTCCACCACCTCGTTTCGTTATGTTTCGACTGTAAAACGGAATAATAATAACGCTATTGTGTGAATATTACGCGCAATAATTCGGCCGGATCGTAAAAAAAAAAATAATAATAATAATAATAAAATAATAATGCAAAATACCGTTTGTTCATAAACCGAATACATTTAAACACGTTTAGATGAAAAATCCAAAAAAAAAAAAAAAAAATAATGCCAGTCCATCGTACACGTTATCGTTACTTTGTTCCTCGTACAGAATAGTTTTATTAAGTATTTGTTCCACTGTTGTAACTTGTAAGCAAAAGGTCAGGAAGATAAAATATAACAAGAAGTGATCCTGAGTGGAATTCGATCAACAATTTTTTTTGATAAATTTAAACACTGTATTTACCTGTAACTATGTACATGATAAATTCAGTAACCAAATATAATTGTTAATCTTAGAGGGAGAGCATTATTCATGTACCTATAAACACACATATATTATTGAGAAAATAACAAGAAAAATCAAAAAAACTGATTTCTTCAACCACGTTCATTTGACAATATTTACTCCAAAAACTTTTCCTGATACTGGTTATGTGAGTAGGATTTTCGGTCAAATTGTTGTCCACAGCGAAAAAACAATATACATCATAATACAGCAAAACTAAAACGTAGTTCCTCGCTTTGATTACAATCTGTAAACAGTTGAGATTTTCGTCGATCGATCAAGGGGAAAAAACCAAGTCACCCCCTGGGGCTGACATTGAAATATATTAATATATCATGCGATAGATCCAATTATTAAGCATCATTGGCGTTCAAGGTTAGGTTAGCATCCCGCGAGTACTATACGTTCATGGTTTCTATGCGTGGCTCTATGAATCTAAAATAAATTATAAAACGTCATACTCTGTGTACCATCAATGTTCTTAATTATAGCGTGACAATACTAAACACATCATTTAAACAGCATCACGTGATGAGATACGGATTGCTCTGAAAGATAATGCATCATCGCTTATAATAGAACCGATTTAAGAACTAATAATAATAATTATAAATAATATGTATGTATATAGGAGATTTAATTATTAATTTAATAACAACAAAACAGCATGTTGATGACACCTATAATAATACTTTAGGGTCTCGAGGCCAAGTATAATAAATATTCTTCATTAAAATCCGACGGCGGAAAACGGAATACTACATATATACAGATTCCCTTGAACTTTTTTTTTTCGGTATAGTTTCCGTGTTAAGAAATTAAACCGGAGATCTGGGCTGTTTGATTTATTTTTTTGATACACAAATAATACAAATAATATTTTTTTCATAGACCTGTTAAATTCATGATTTTTTCAGACGCCAAAATATGTTCCAAATTTACCCCTGAATAATTATTATGCTCTTATAATATATTAGAGTTTTATTTTTATCATAATCTAGCGAATTTTTATTTTAATCTAGTCGTTATTTGCAATATTTTACTCTAATTGTGTATACCATAAACCTATATAAACCATTGATTTTCAAACCAGATTCGAAAAAATTATTTATGTATTAAGAATAATTCCTAAACTCCTTACATCTGCGCACTCGTCCTCTCCTAGATTTTCGTTTTAGTTCAGCAAAATCGTATTGGGTTTTTTTTTTCCAACTTGTTCTTCCGCGACGGTTTCGGGAAAAGCGTCCCTCCCAATCCCGTCGTTTTGTCAAAACCAGACGGCGGCTGCACGCGGTGGCGTTTAATTCGTTTTTATATATAGTCCGACGACGACGGCGATATTTCACCACAGCGGTGGCGTGTAATACGGCGACGATTTCGGGTCCGCGATTTTGGGAATGTGCGTGCACCGCATTTGTCAAACGCCGCGCGTGCACGTATTTATACGATGCTCTGTACCATTACGCGTGTACGTGTGCACACCCTAGGCCCGGAATTCCGGACCGTACGGTGCTGATGCGTGCACACACAGGTCATTTGTTTCGGAAAACCGTTTTCGGACCGCCGCCGACGCCGATCATAACGATAACAATAATAATAACGACAATTAATAATAATAACGTTCGGCGTTATGAATTTCACGCGCTAAAAGCCGTTAAAACAGACAAGCTTATAAATCCGAAAAATTAAATCGCGACTTCAAAAAAAAAAAACAACCTTGAACAGCGTAATATGTATTGTATATTATTAGTATCAAACAATGACTCTTTTAACGGTTTCGACTTTCAACCCCAACCCTTGACATTTTTTTGGAATATTGCCAATGAAATTTGAGCAATATTGTATATTAATGCAACACTGTTCAATGATGTTTTTTTAATTTGTATTACATTTTTTGGGAATTGAAAATTTTTTTTCTTTAAGTTTTTAAATATATTTGATTTTCAGAAGAGTACAGTAGTGGAGCCACTCATCTCAGGCATAGAATAACGTAAATTCCCCAGAAATTTATTTGTCGAGTGGAATTTTTCATCGTCTTTTATAATAATTATTAAGTATTATTCTTAGTATTTTTTAGTACTATTATTAGGAAAGAAACATAATATACGAAAATGAAAATAGTTTTATTTTGTACAAAAGAATTTTGTTTTAATGTTTTGGTTACACGTAGTAGTCGACAATTCGAAATTTCTTTTTAGGTATAGATGGGCGGTAAGTTTTTTCGTGGTATAGTCGCCAAATACATGAGGGCTGTGGGGCTGGAGCTCCCCATGAAATAGTTAAGCTGAGGCTCCATACCCATGAAAAGCGTTAGGCTGTAATTTTTTTGTTATTATTATCAAAATCAATGCTAAAGAAATTAAATTAAAATTAATACAATTTTATTTTTAATTGGAATTTTTAACAGAATAGAAATTCTTAACGTACAACTACAGACTATGTTATTAAGTTTTCAAAAAGCACAATTTAAGATCCAATTAATGTTATATACTCTATTCAAGAATAACGAAAATCGGGCTTTGATGCTTTTTAGAATGGAGCAGATTTAAAATGAATTGAATTTGACCAAACAAATCGAGGATAAAAAAAAATCTCAAAGGCAGTGGAAACGTAATCATTCGCAATTGTTAAAGACTAATGTAGGAAATTGTTTCATGAAAATGTATTTTCATTAAGAGAAATGTTCGAAAAAAAATGTCATTGAACAACATTCATGTTAAGAAAGTTTTATTATTGCAAAAAATTCTAAAACAGAAATAATTGAATTTTATAGATCTGATTCTGAGATCAAAAATAAGATTTTATTTTTTTTTAAAAAAAAGGCGTCGTTGAGAATCTTCCAAGAAATGATGAAATGCTCTGTAACCTATTACTTATTACCAGAGTTAAATAAACTATTAAAAATTGTATTAATAAGACAAATCTAAGATCCACAATATCTCAAGAAAGTTTCAATTATACTTAAATTCTCCGTGTTCACATGGATGAAGAAGTTGATCGATCTATAGTTTCTAACTAACAATATGAAAGTAATGCGAAACACTTTTTCATTAGTTATCCAGTCTAATCTAATCTGATTTAATTTATGTAAAATAAATGTTTAACTATGTGTATGTATTACGTCTAACCTACAATAATGTATCTAAATCTAATAAATAGATTTTGAAGTAAATGTTTTATGATAATTGGTTTTTTTTTTTAAATTTATTAGTTGTTAAATGAATCTGAAAAATTGTCTATGGGTGGATCATATAGCTCAGACCACTATGACATTTTCAAAACCAGGCGTTTATGGTTCGTAGGTTATATAGTTTACCCCATTACTTTTGTTTAAAGAACACGAAACACAAATCGGTGTTTCTGTTATGGAGACACGATAAAAATTCCAATATTTTCATTTTCAAGCATTAATTTATATTTTCTAAACATTTATGTTATTAAATTTGTTTATAAGCTTACACATTTTTACAACTAATTATTGTTATTTTAACAATATCGTTACAGATTTTAGATTGATAATTATGAAAAACATGTGTGTGCTGCCTTATTGTTTATCAAATAAGAATAAATTATTATAATATGGCTCGCGTTTTTTTCATTGACTTATCGAGCCCCACTGGAAATCATTAAATAACTTATTATGAGAAAATTATACAAGATTCGTGTTCTTCTCGAACACCGACCGTCAAGAAAAAAAAACAACTTATTTTTGACTTGTGGCTGAACGTACTGTGCAGATAACAAAATCACGTAAAAACCGTTGTGGTCGTTAGACCTGGCGTAAAATCGTACGCGTCGTAATGACGAGAAAACACGAAAATGAACATGTCCTATTTTTTAAAAATATTGTATTAGAGACCGATATTCAATATCTCCCGTTCGTATTCTATAATATTGTATTGAACCGGCGATTGGGGGGGAGCGGTTTATCCCAGCACACAGCCTCCCCTTAAATACGTCCGCGGTATTGTGTTGCGTACTCTACGATATTAGATAATAATGTACGCGTGTACATTATGCCCGTACGGCGGCGGTGGCGAGTATAATATCCCCGCGGCCTAACACCGCCGCGAGAACCGTCCGCCTGCCGGCCGCCTGCACACCCGCGCGTAATTCGTACAAATGACGCGGCCGTGCGGGAGGGCAAATTAGATTCCACGCGCGCACATCCCCGGACGGTCTGTACCACGCACACGACGGCGTCTAATTCAATAACACGACTACGCCTCCTCCTCCTCCTCATCCTCGTTCTCCTCCGTTGTTCTCCTCGTTCTCCGTCGACGCCTTTCGCTCGGCCACCCGGTACCGTCAGCCCTCGGCGGCGGTAACATGTGCGAATCGGTCCTCGGCCTTCTGGCCACGTCGTTAGCACCGCTATTATATAATACGGTCCACCACCGTCGCCGCCACGAAGAGTGCACTACTATATTACTATGCCTATATTATTATAGTTAGTATAATTATCGTAAAGTATTATAAGAAAAAGGATTTAATGACATAAAAAATGTATTAAAACGTACAAAAGAGAAAATATAAAAATGCTTTAATGACTTAAAAAGTAATCAACGTCTCTTCTATACAAAAAACTATAGTACGGTATGCTTTTATAAATGGGAGATTGTCTGTAAAGCTTTTTTAGTAGAACATGCAAGTATTTGTAATTCTGTACGCTGTAAATCGAATCACAACACAAAAAACTCCATTAATAATCAAAAAGTATTCTTAAAAATGAAAAAAATTCAAAAATAATGACTTATAATATATAGAAAAAAAAAATGAATCTGGGGAAGAAATATGATTTAGAAACACTACTGCTGGAAGTGACAGTTTTAGAGTGTCCGAATTCTATATTTCTGAGACAGTTAAGGAACAATAGCGGAGGTAGCTAAAAACTCGTATTGAATTGTAAAGCCAAAGAAAAAAAAAATTGATGCTATGCTATTAGTTGTTTGTCGTAAATAATGATTATATTTAATAATATTGAAACATGAGTAAGTAGTATTTAGCACCCTCAACAAATCCTTGAAATCACTACAACCTATAAAATCATTTTTCGCGACGAGAGATTTAAATAAAAATACTATTATTATTAAAATGTTTTTTTTTTTTTTCATATTTACCGTCTTGTCTTAAACTATATTTGCTCATAATATTTATATTTTAGGCGGAATGGTGGCTGGTGAAATTTTAAATGATGGATCGGCTATTCCTTATAGTTACATAACTGGAGTCGAGTAAGTGCATATAGTGTTTAATAATATGAATCCTACGCACGTATTGACAGTATACGTATTGATTTTAGTTTCGGTATTTTTTTTTCTATCCAACAACTTTTTTACTTCTAGACGTTTCACTATCAGCCCGTCCGTCCGCCGAGGGTCCCGAACGTCCGAAGTGTTAACAATGCAATCAGAATTCCATTCAAGAACGAACTGCCTCGATGACGAATGTATCACATGAGTTTGCGACGTCGGTTTTCCTTTTCCCCTTCTCCACGTAAGTAATATAATTGTATTCGTATCAAACCAAAATTTCTCATCGAACCTATCCAATAATCATATAATTATTTAATTTATACGCCGGGGTACTTTTTGACGCATAATCAATTTAATGTGTTCAGCGTCATTATTTTACTGTACCGATGTGTATGTATACATAGGTACATGTTTTCAAAATAATAATTACACAATTCTTTAGTCAGTTTTTGTAGTAAACTACACAATAGAATACAATTTTAAAAATAGATAAGCATACTTCGCACAGTGGGTGGGCCAATGTTATAAGTAAAAAGTTAAAAAGGTAAGATACAGAAGGGAATTTAATTTATATCTGCATATAATAATAAACTATTGTTAATAAAAATCAATTTGAAACAAAGTTAAACTTTTCTACATACATTTTGTACGTACATTTTCCCGTTTTCTCAATTAATATGAAAATCACTTAGAAAATCGAAAAATAACCATGATAAAATTTGCTTTTAAGAAAGGTACTTACTCAAAAAATGAAGCAAGATTTCTATTATAAAAGTTGTTTAGAGTAAAAAAAAAGATGTTCTAGGATAATGGGATAGGGTGCAGCCACTGTTATAGATAATTTAATGTATACCTATAAGCAACAATAAACTATTGCTAACGAAAAAACGATTCTAACCGCAGTTCAGTTAATAGTAGTGCTTTGTAAAAAATGTATATGTCATATTATGGTAAAATAATTAAATAAGCATTATATATTTTTTTTAATAATATTTGTTTAATATTTTACCGATTTTCACGTTTTTCCTGCGTTTTTCCCGTTTTTTCATATTTTCTGGGAAAATCGACAAATTACTTCTTCAAAGTACCTATTTAGTAAGATTTCCTTTATAAAAAATGTTATTATTTTAAATCAAAGTAAATTTGCTGGTAGAAAAGTTGTCTACAGAAAAAAAATCATAATATTTTACTTATGTATTTTGTACATTTTTTAGTTTTTTACGATTTTTCTCATTTATTGAGAAAATTCATGGGAAAATCAAAAAATTACCTTCTCAAGTTACCATGGAGATAAAATTTCCTTTTAGAAAATAAGCTACACTTGATATATTGGAGCAAAATTTTTGGTAGAAAAGTTTGCACAACAAATCGAGGGGTATTTTGCGATTAAAATAGTCCGAGCGAGTAATGGATTGAGTCTCTAGATAAACCCAAAATGCATTTGTTTTATCCTTGTTTTGGTAAAAGTGACAAAAAATGAAAAACATTTTTTTTTTTTGAAATATGGGTTCGAACCCACACACCCTAAGATGAAAATAGATATGTATACACATTCAGCTGCTACAAACATCATTAGAGAAGACAATATTTAGTTATTTAACATGGCATATAATATCCACATAATATCAAAACTTTAAAAAGCTATAATTTCGAAACTTAGCTCAGACAATTCTGACTTCACCATCGTTCTTAAATCGGCAGTATACATATAAAAAAAAAAAAAATTGAAAAATTAGATTTGTTCCACATAATTTTTTATTCAACAATTTTCGTCAAAATTTGATAGTAAAATTCCTTTATAAAAAAAAAATATACTAAATTAAATAAGAGTTTTCTTTTTTTGACCACAAGGTGAGACTCTTAATGAACCTCCTGTTAAATTTTCAAGCGCTTCTGTTAAGTCTAATAATATGACCACGAGTACCTACCGGATAATAATTACGTACAATACTCGCAAAATTAAAGTGTCTATAAATAGTTTAAAAAGTCATATAAATGTTTCAAAAATTTTACCACGTCTAGAAGAGGCAAATATAAATTTTATGTCACTAGAGTCACGAGAGTCACTAGATACGAATATTTTCAACTAAATTACAACAAATAACAAAGATGAAAAATAATAAAATCATTATATTCGTGAATTTCCCGTTTTTTTTTTTACGTTTTATCCCGGTTTTTCCTTTATATTATAAAAACTGCACTGAAAATTAAAAAATTATTTCCTAAAAGTACCATCTGGACAATATATGTTTTTAGAAATGGTGCCGTGCGTAAATATCTGATCAAAATTTCTGGTAGTATTTGTGTTCACAGTATAAAAAATAAATAAACATCATTGTAAAACCAATACGCTCCAAGTATAAAATACCTTGTGTTATGACTTATTAACGTCGATAATTTTTGTTGAGTTCTTAGCATTTGTTTTACGGACGCAATTTATTGTATTTCTCGTAATCATGTTGAAAAATCGATTATGGTCCGATGGTTGAAATTAATACGATTTATTTTATAGAAATTTCCCCGAGCGATCACTATTGTGAATTTCAGTTATATTATAGAGGTTTTAAAGTTATGGGATGATTATTTGAGAAAGTCTATTTGTGTACAATCCGAAATACTTAATTTCAAACATAGTAACTAATCCTTAGTTTTACTCCGATGTTTTGTGTTATAGTATATAACTTTAATTAATATATTAACAATTGTATTTTCGGTAATAATAGTATAGTGTTTTTGAAAATGAATAGGGTATCGAACTCGATTTTGAAGATTGTATTCTCAAAATTACATTAATATCTGAATATAATAATCAATGCAATGTCGAAAGAATTTCGTGAAAATGAAAACTAAAATTTAAAACAACTTGAGTAATTAACAAGTACACAAATGTTTTCAATACATATTACACACGTGTATTTAAATAATGTTTGCAGAAATTAAAACAAAGCGGTTGTAAAATCACTAAAATGACGCCAAATTTCTTGACGAAAGTATCAAGTCATTCGACTTTTTACCGTACATGCCTATGTTGAGTACTGCAGGGTCCATTCTATAGAAAATCACGTCACGTTTAAAATTCCATTTGTAAAGACCGTAACCGAGAGAATTATGTACCTATGTATTATATACACGCGAGAAGCGTTCCGGAAGAGTATAGACGCACGTGTTTTCTTCAATACCTTTAAATATTATAGACATGGACATTATATTACTCTATTTGTAAATCAGGAGGCACGTGGGAGTACTGAAGAAGGCGTCTGAATGGAGATCTTCAGTGCTGGTATACGACGAAAAGCTGATTAAATTATTTATTACATAATGCAATGATTCGGGTGATTATGAACTATTCTTCATTGCCGTATCATTATTATTATTATTGTTGATGTATTTTTATCGGTGAATAATGCGTGGGGTCGTCCAGAAAGACCGAAAAAGCCTGTACGGTAATAATTTACATAAGACGGGAAAATCGGATTTGGGAAAATTATATGTAAATAACTTGCAATGTGTCCGACAATCCCATGACCGAAGGCGAAGCCGATAAATAAATAATATAAAACGGATCGGACCCACCGAGTAAGAGTGTTCTACAAGTTCAGCAGTCCGGATGCATCAATGGTGTATTTAAATTTAGGGGTTGGTTTTTTCTTTGTCAAATAAACCAAAAAAATAAATAGAAATGTCATCCAAAAGAACCCGTTTTCTTTAATATTGGGTGAACATTTTGATGAATTGTAATTATTTCGTGGTGGTAAATTTTGAGACCTTAAAAAAGAAGTGTTGACGTAGTTATCTCAAGTTGCTACATGCAATATGAATTGCGTTATCGCATGCAGCCTTTGTCAGCAGCGAAAAATGAGACGAAAAACGGGTGCGTTATGATTGCGTTCGGATTTATTTCATTATTACGATTGCGTACATTCTACTTACCCAAATTTAGTGCAAAGTTGCCTTACATGTTCACAAGCGTGAAATTCGCGAACATGTTGTGAAATAACTTATTTTAGAAAAAACCTTTGATTAACTAAACTTTAAGGTACTTAAGTTGATAATCGTAATTACGACTATTATTCCAACATTAAAGTTAAGCAAAAAAAAAATAAATAATAACCACATGAAATATAACTATACACTATACACTTAATTTAAAATAGATGATAATGTATTAAACTTATTATCAGGGACTGGTTATCGATACCAAGGTTTTAGATTATAATTTATTCGTTTATTAATTTATAATAGTTTTTAATCGACTATACTATTAGTTTTAATTCAAAATTATGTTATTATTATTATAATTATTTTAAATTTTTTATAACTTAATATGTGTACAGATTCCAAAAATATTTATAATTTGTACTCGTACTGTATTATAAATGATTATATATTGTTTTTAATTGACTAAACATTATTGTATTATTATTTATTTTATTTATTTATTTATTATATAGTATCTGATAAAATATAACTTAACATTATTTTTTATTAATTCATACACGATTTTTACTTAACAGATAATTTACTATATTTACTAACCATTCGTGTTCGTATGTTATACGTTCACATAACAATTGTATACATATAGCAATCGTACGTAATCGTATATTACCGCAAAAAAAAAAAAAAAAAAAGTTTGGATATTAATGACTCTGATTATAACATTTATGCACACTTTTGTATAATGTACTTGTAGAACATTTTATGGTACCAACATTTATAAGCATTGTTTGAGCATTGGATTTCGGACCCAGTTATATCGCCACGACCGATCCACGATCAGACATTTTGATCCCGTTCCTACCGATAGGGTCCCTCCATTACAGCTTTATCTTAACCCGTCGTTTTTCATCTTTAAGCTTATCTTAAGATTTAAGTTTACACTTAGTCGTGGAAGTCTAGTGGCGAAACGACATATTTACAAATATTACATACATAACTATATATATATCTTTAGACTTAAGGAAGAAGGTCTCAAGTTAATTGTTGTCTTTGTTCATTACAATTTGGTCTTATGTAATTTTTTTGGTCTGAATTGCAAGAGTATATGGATTTTCAAAATTCGATTAGCTTGTACCGAAAACTATAAACGATCGACTTAAGTCTTTCTTCCCTGAGAACAAATGTATAACCCAGTGCCCCAATAGGTCATTCGAAATAATCGGTATCGACACTCGAACAGAGTGTTAAAAAATATAACAAATACCGTTTACAGTCCAGACGACTCGGGCCCTCGGAATATATATTATCCGAACGGGGTAGGTATATATTTCGTAAATCGTAAAGGGCGTGCGGTTTTTATTTTCCGTTTATTTACATTCCGTTTTCACTTTGTCTCGGCCGTTTAACATCGCGCACGACCGGAAGCGTTTTAACGGCGAGCGGCTGGCGGCCGGTGATGGCTGCAGGCTAAAGGATCGGCGCAGCGCGGAGCAACTCGGAGGAGTTTGCCAGCCAGCCGAAATTAGGGCTTCCGCGGATTAATGCCGGGCGAGCCGGGGACACGAAAGTACGCGCTAAGTATACACGACGACGAAATGTTTAAAGACACTTAAGCCCAACGAATGGCGTATAAATATTCATATAGGTGCGGGTCGGCGGCACACGGGATAGATAGGGGGACGGCGAAGAAAGAGAGACAAAAGCCTGGCGGAAGGATTAGAACCCATCAGCATTTTCACTCGTATATACCCATATATATATTTATATATTATTATATATACTCCATCACTTTTATCTCTATCTCTCTCTCTCTCTCGCTCACTCGCCCTCTTTCTCTCTTTCCGCATATACACGACGAGCAATCCTCCGTCGTTGTCGTCGCCGTCGTCGTCGTCGTCCCTTCTCTCGAACTCGGCTCATCATACCTATACTCCTGGTCTCCTTTCTCTTCCGGCCCGCGTTTTAATCGCTCAAAACCCCGCTGCGATGGCTGATAAATCGCGTGCCACGTAACCCTTTGCCCGCCCGCCACCGCTTTTAGGGTTTACCCTGAGAACACCACCTCTGTGTGTATAGATATATAGGGGCAAAATAATTATCGTCTGGACTTATATATATAGAAGATTATATAACCGTGACAAAAGGGTTTCGTTAAAGAAACAACATCAGGAAAGATTGCAGCGTTAATACTCTTTTTTCGCTCCCTCATCGTGGATGCAAATCTAAAAACAAAAAAAAAAAAATAAACGAAAACAAAAATACGCCAATAATTTATTCGAGACTTAAGTGCCAGGTTGTGAAAAAAAAAAAAACAACACAAATCCGAACATTAATCAAAGCACGGTCGAGTTGGCAAAAACGAATGAAATACAAAATATTCGACAACGGCGAATGATTCCGAATTTTAATTTTTTCCACGATAGTGATTCTGTCGAACTGATTTTTTTTTTCGTATAATCTCATTTGAAAACTCACCGACTACACGAATTTACGAGTTTTCAGTATTTGCGACTCGTGACAATTTTTGCGTTTGGGCGTGTTTTGTTGTGAAATAATAGTGAACAACGAGAACTAAATTCATATTAGTATACCTGATTTATTACAAATTATCATTACTCAATTAATTATTTTAAAAACTCTGCAAAAAAGTTTTCAAAATAAATATAAAAATTACATGTTGTATCTTAATATACACAGTGCATTTCACTCAAACGATAACACGAAATATATTTTTGTTCAGTTACCTCGGATTGAAATGTTGTTTTCAAGAGAAGATGGGAAATACTGAAATACACATTTTGTAGGGATTTTCAAATTTTTCACCCTTTCAATGTGTACAAGCACAATAAAATTTGCATTTTTTTTTTAATGGAAACACCGATTTCCAGTAATTGATTTGGATAAACCTTTTTTTTTTTTTTTTTACAGAAATGCAAGTTTTATTGCGCATACGCACACTAAAAGGTTAAGAAATTTGAAAATACATGCAAAATGTGTATTTCAGTATTTCCTACCTTCTCTTGAAAACCCCATTTTAATCCGAAAGTAACTGGACAAAAATATAGTTCGCGTTACCATTTGAGTGAAATGCACTGTATACTAAATTTTCTATTTCGGTGTTTATCGTAACAACAGTAAACTCTGTATTTTTTGATAATTCACGTATTTAATAATTTTGCAGTACCTATTCAAGTATGTTGTATTTTCTGAATAATTACGAACCATAGAAAAAAAAAAACTAATTAAAAATTATACCCACTTAAGAATATAATATATTATTATTTAGTTTAACAAAGAAATGAAAGTAGTAACAATAATTCACAATCGTACATATAATTAAAAAGCTACATATTTTATTTTTCAGTTAATTAAACGAAAATGTTTAGTGGTTTTTTTAACTCGTTATAATGTAAGTACAAAGTCAGTTCTTTAAACAATTTGCATTTGTTTTTTAAATAAAACATGTTACATTAATAAATTGTGCGCGTGTTTCAGTATACAATACGGTAAGAATAAAATATTTATTTTGTTCATATGAAATACAAACGGCTGTAGGTAGGTTGCAACCCAAGTAATCTATATTTCTAGAGACTATTATTGCTGATTTAGTTATCATATTATGTTCATAATAATTATTGAAGTTTGATACCGGAATCTCATCTAAAATGAAGGGTCTAAAATTCTCGACTGTAGATTTTATTTAAAGCAACGTTATTGGAAGAAAATCCAACGTTTAAGAGTCAAATATATACTATTAAACCTAACAGGTTTATCTAATAATTATTATATGGAATATTTTCTTAGATTGGCATTTTTGGATTCCGACGTCATCGACTACTACACACAAAATAGCATGACATGACTTTATGGTAATGCAGTCAAAAAATGATCGGATGGGAAAATTCATCGACTATATTTTTTCGAAAATTAAATTTCACCTAACACTATGGTCCCTCAAAATGTGTGCATAGTTTATGATCAGCTGCAACCATACCATTACAGTTGTAAAAGTTTTCACTCAAAATAAAACAGTTCGTTCTACACTAGCCATCCTAACATTTGTTACTTCGTTGATGTGTTACATATAGTTCAATCTGAGACTTTAAATGTTGAAGTGAAGGACTAAGAAAATGTGTGAAAAAGAAGGGTTAATTTGAGAAAAAATCACGGTGTTAGAACAAAAATAAATTGGGCAGTTTAATTTCGATAAATCTTTAAGTTTTTGCCAAACTAATACGAATAAACCACTCAAAGGAAAAAAATGTCAGTAATTATAATACTAAAAAACCAAAAAAAAAAAAAAAAAAAAAACATTACACCGATTAACCTAATCATCAATAAAAATATAATTTAACTATAAAAAAATATTTGGAAGACGACTCAGCCGACCTCCTCCCCAGGTAACGCTAATAGACCGATATAAATTGGTAATTGTCATGCAATTATTGCCGCAATTAGTACGTCATTCTCATAAACCTTGACCGCGATTCGAAAATGATTTAAGGATTGGTGACAATTTCAACAAATTCAACCACAAAATGATAATCACTATAACTATTTTTTAAATTCTTGATCGAGTTGAATACAGATGACGTAAAGTATATTAAAACACTAATATTATATTATTATAACTGAATTATGTCGACTGGAACGAATACATTAGTACCACGGGCAATAAAGTGCGGCGCGAACGTCCGATTTTAATTGTAACGCATTCAACAAGTGTCGAAGGGAAGTGTAATAATTTCGTATAACTTTTGTTCAAAATAATATCATATACCAGACCTTGAGTATTATTGAATTCGTTATAACGTAATTTTCGTTTTTTTTTTCATTTAATGATCGGTTTAAACGAAGTATCATTGGGTACCATGCAAAATCATAACGAATAAATATTTCAAAAATATTAAAGAATTAAAAAGTTAATATCCGCAATTAAACTCGGTTACGAAACTTCAATATTTTTCGTATAACAGTTCGTTGCTTGCGCGCAAAACTAGTGTTATTTCAAAATCACCAGACGATAACGAAAGAAAACTAACGACAATATTGTCGTTTGACCGACGACGTGTTGAATTTCACGACCATTATTAAATTCGGTACGCGAGTCACAGAACTTGGCACATAACAATGTTGCTTCGTCTGGGGGGACGGGGTTTTTATTCAACTCCTGATGTCGGGATTTTATCGAAAATAAAATAATCTTCGATTTGTTATGTGAAACCACGTCGTTTACGGGGTAAAATATTGTCACCGATTTTTACATTTTCTGCAGTAATCTCCACCGCGTCTCGATTTTTCAATATAACATTATTTCAACACACAAAATAACGATATTGCACCTCGACAGAAGCGTCATATATAACTGCAATGCGTTTAAGCAGACTGTTTTTAAAGGAAAAAATAATAAATATTAACGGTTTTCTTTCCCGGCGTTTTATAACACCGGACCATTTCGCTTTTATACTGTGCACCAATTTTATCGAATCGCGAGCATCGCTGCGCTGGCTATTATTTAACCGTAAACGAGTTTTGTATAATAATTTTGAACGGCTTCCGGATAGTTGTGTATTTTACACGGTTATATACGTGTATATAATATTATATTGTTGTGTCCCGATTGAAATATTTTCGCGATATTTATACGGCGCGCGGCATTTTCGAGTATTGTAATATATTGCTTACAGTGTATACAATATTCGAAAGTGACGTGCTATTATTGTCGGTATTCGATCGTATAGAAAAAAAAATAAATGAATAAAAACCATTAAATCTTATTACCCAGAGTTCGTCGGCGGACAGCCCTTTCGAGACTCGTTGACTCTGACGTTTACGCGTATACCCGCCGTACAATACGCCTAATAACAATATAATAGTCGTATGTAAAATATACGCGTGTGTCTGTGTTATACTATGTTGATTGTTACAATAAAACGCCCCCGCCGACGGCGAAAATGCGGTTTTTCGCGGTATTTTCGGTCAGCTTCTGTATAACAATATTATTCTCGTGCCCGGGACCCCGCGGCGACCATACAATTTGCGAGTTTTATTGTCGTCCGGTTAACAATAAACACGTATAGCTGCAACACGTATAGGTACGTCACGACTACAGTGCACCCGATATGATATTTTAAATTCTTTATCGTCATTGTTATTATCATAGGTCTTCGGCGTGAAAACGACAACGACAATAAGTGATAATAATAATAATAAATATTGATTCCGTGTGTATTGATATAAAAAAAAAAAAAACACGCGAACAAATAAAATATAAATTACTCGCCTATAGAAACCGTCGTCGTTTTCGCGAACCGTGTAGTTTTGTGTTGTCGCCCGTCCGCGATCCTCGGCCCGGGCGCGTATTCAAACGATCACGTTATCGCTGCACATTCGGTAACGACTGCAATATCGTCGTCGACCGCGAAAACGTAAACGTATTTATATTGTACATTACTTTTCGTTTTTTTCCTCTCTCTCTCTCTCTCTCTCTCTCTCTTTCCGAAAAGACCCGCTCATCGCGTATGCGTGCGGAACGACGACGTTTTTGAGGGTTTTCGGGACAATGGAACGCAATTTGTCGGCCATATTATTATACCCGTCGTACGCCGGTCCACCTGGAAAATTACGACGGACCGGACACGTTACACGAGGACCGAGGCACCGATATTCGAGTGGACGACCTTTCGTCGGCATTATTATATTTCGTCGCGCGCATACGATTTTTTTTTTCCCTCCGGTATTACGAGTTTTTGTCCGCGACTACGCCACGCAGTCACCGCTCGCCCGAACCAAACGACGGCGGCTATAACAATACGTGTGTTATGCACGCGCGGCCCGTGGCAAGTGTAGTATACCTATATTGCGTTACGCGTTTCGCAAAAACCGTGTAAAAAGAGACGGCGGATACCTGACGGGGGCCCCAATCGATTGCCGCGCGCGCTCTTTCACCTGCCGACAGGTAGGCGACAGTGGATATTTTCTGAGAGACCCGCCGCGTCAAAAGCCCCGGTCCACACACACACGCAGGGAGCTTGTATCCAAGGAGACACGCCCGGCGGCGGCGGTGGTGGCGGCGGCGGTGGCGGCGGCGGCGGCGGCGGGTGTTGTTCACGGCGAATTAACCATAGACGCGCCGTAGGTTCACGGTTCGCCAGGCGCGCCCGCCGCCTTTCGCGCCTTCCGCCGCACCGCCGGCCGTCATTATGCACACCGTGCACACACCGAAGGCGGTGACTGGCGTCACGCGGAAACGTAATAATATTTCACTCCTCGCGTCGCCGCCACCCCGTATCGCGTCACCCCGTGTGAATATTATTATTATTATTATTATTATTGTCATTACCCGGAAAAGAGACGTCGAATAACGACAACAACAATAATAATAACCGCGGACGCATTGAAAACGACGAGTTGCTGACGGTATCCCGCGTTCCCGCGGCGACGACGATGACCTACACGCGTGACGTAACGCGCGCTGCGAATATTCGTGTCGCGGACGAAGTTAAATTTCCGTGGGTACACACATTTCGGTTCGCGTACGGTCAGATAAAGAAAAAAAGACGGGCGGGAGAGGGTGGCCATAAGAAGGTTATAAAAGGGCACCGACGACGTTAAAAAAAAAAAAAAAATGTATATAATATTCGTTATTAACGACGGCGTACGAAAATGTCTGACGCTAATGTTTAACGTTTTTTAATCGAACATTTTTTGCACCGCTGAATATAAAATAAACGTGAAAAAACTTTCGTTTTCATCTCACGCGAAGGCCCTCCGAAATGGTTGGTTAATTTTTTATTTATAATCTATAGTATTATAAATCGAAACGTTTTATCAAACCCGACGAAATTGTGTATACATAGACCTATGTACAAATATATATATATATATTATACAAGTTTACAAAGACGTTTATATTAGTTATTAAACGACGTTGTTAATGTTATTACGATGGGGTATTTTTTTACCGTTTTCTTTTTAAAAGCTAATATTTATAATCCAAAATTCTACCTAAGTGAAGTTGGCCACCCGACTCTGTTGTAGGCACTCCAAAACTGTGCCGGTATTTAGCAACCTTTTCGCAACTTTTAGCAACCAACATTAAAAAATTTGCAACTTGGTTTTTTATGAGTTTTAGCGACATATTAGGTAAGTTCTGTTTAAAGCTGCAAAACAGGGTCCAGATGGAGGCAACGTTGCCATCAGACACGACTGCTTGGCGTATTAAGTGTTACGTCATGTTATATAGGGTGCAGTCAATTTGCGCAAAAATATACACAACATGTGTTATTTGCATCAAAATAATGTTTTTTAATTTTCACCAAAATTCAAATAGATTATTCTTTCGATAGTACCTACGTACGAGTCGATAGTTTAAAAGTAGTTGACATCGAATCTGTAAGAACAAAATACAATTAATGTTAGTATCAGATTCAATTTCGAACAGATTATTATAGGTATTGAAGGCTGGGTTTCATGTTAATCAATTATGTTAACTCAGTTGAATTAACATTAAAGAACATTAATCAGTTAACACGTCGAAAGTTAATTGTTTTATTGATTACCTACGCCAAGTTCTTTTGAAAATTTAATAAACTTTTTAAGTTAAGTTAAATTGAATACATTTTTTGTTTTTGGTTTTATAAAATGATTACTGTAATAGTGAAAACGTCCGTAATAAACCGTAGAGAATTTGTAATTTTTTGTATTAAGATTATCATTGGTAAATATACGCATTATCGGGTGAAACAAAACAAAATAGTATTATACGATGGTATATCTTTTCAAATAGTGTATAGATTTAAATTTGACATCACGAGATAATTTAAAATTAACTCGTTTTTTTAATAAGTTAATGTAAACTAGACAAAAATTATGTTGAGCTATTCAACAAACCAAAGGTATTGAAGTCAGGTTAATGGTTAAAGTTAATTGAACTTTTCTCTTTTTCACTTTTAAATACTTTGGTTGTTGATATCTTTGATTATTAAAGGTATATTCAGGGACGGACTGGCCCGATCGGCTGGTCGGCGATTGTCGACTGGTCCTTTGCTCATGTTTGGCCTCTATGCTATGTTTTTTTTACAGGAAAGTTGGATATTTTGTCAATATTGTATTCGTTTTAGAATATTACGTGCTTATCCCGAAACCCAAGCACACTATTATACTTATACATCATATTATTATTATTACTTGTATATTACACGGATCAATACCCCGCGCGCCAAAAGAATTTTAAGACGAACGGGTTGCGGACAATTTTGCGAATTTGGTAATGATTATACAGCATATATAAAATATATATATATATTATATATTATAAATGTTATTGTGATTCAGAAGCCCAAAGTATAGCTAACAACTTATTAAAATTTGAAACAATACTCACAGCATATGTTTTCTAGTCGCTAGTTGCTTTAAGTTCTTCAGCCTCGTCATGTTTACAGTCAAAAAATTAAACTATACATTAGCTTTTTCAATATTAAATAACTTGAAAAAAAAATAATAATAGAAGGATTTAATCATTTTGAACTAGTTTTTGTAAAAGCGCCACTATTTGCTCAATATTTACAACCTATACTGAAAATATGAACGGTACCTACCAAAAATTCTTCATGGTCATGTAGTTAGTCCGCTAAGTAGCTAGTCCGACCCTGAGTATATTGAACATACTATCAAGGCTTGATAGTATATTGAATAATTATATTATATTTTTAACATTTTATGATTAATGTTAAAAAAAACAACATAATATTATCATTGTAGATTATTTACAATTATTACACTTCGTGCAGTTTTTTTTTTTGCGCTCCACTATGAAAATGATAATTTTGAGTTATTATGACCGTTCTGGTGGAAAAAAAATAACACGAAACAAGTATAATAATCGGTTGGAGACAACAGTAATATATTGTTTTCATTGGCATTCAATAAAAGTTTGAATTCACATCGTCACGTCGGTTGAAGTATATTATAATTTTTGATAAATCACGACCTACTTTCGATTTAATAATTTTTTATCGGATAATTACCTATTTTTGATTGTGCGTTCAGTGTTAAAACTAAATATAGATAATTACCTAATTAATCTATTGAATTTAAATACAAACAGTTTTATAGTAGTTTATCAAATTGAATATTATATTATACATATTATATCATAATGTATAAGCTGGTTTAGCGGGTTATACAATTATTGTAATCAATGAGGTGATTATATATTTATAAATTTGCTATTATTTTACTCAATGAATCATTTTCGTATATTACGCATTTCACGTATATGTATCTAATTATTAAATTACTTTTATTACGCTTTGAACTTGAAAGCATATAAATTGTTATTAAATAAAGTAAATAAATACAGGGTGATTTTTTATCATGGATCAGCAGTTATCTCAGAGGATTTTAAGTGAATTTGATTTCTGTTTTTCTAATTATTATAGAATCGTTTAAGCTTTATTTTAAAACTATTTTTAAATTTTTACTCCTATTCCATATACCTTGTGTGCATAATTTTGATTTTTAAATAGGAAACCCACCCCATTTTGAACATAGATTTGAATAGAAAATATTTTTCTAGAAATTTTGGTATACATAACACTAATATTAGATTTACCGTTTGTGAGTTATAACAGTTTAAAATTTAGACGGGAGGAGTGGAGAAGAGACGTAGATGGGCAATTTATTACCCTTCTTTCATTCGAGTAAGGAGTAAATGGGGATGCGATACTTATTGGAGATAGCGGTTAAGCCTCTGCTAGGTATTTGATGACCCCACTTCAAAAATATTATACACTAGTAGAATAGTTGTCTCCATATCAGGACAAGAAATGTGGTTAAAAGGTTCCTTGGTGTTTGAAAACGACATTATTCAGTGCCTTGTGATTACGAGTGAAATTCTCGAGAATTTTTCCTATTATTACGGAAACATTAGTATTGTATAACATTGCTTGATGATCTAGAAAAGAAGTCCCTAGTGGATTTGATGTGAGACTTTCTGGATCATGGGAAGAAATACTAGCCCAGGACGACATTCCTATGCATTATGTACCAAACCTTGTAAATCAACCGGTAACATAAAACAATCGCGCACAGCAGGCGTTGATAGAAAGTCATTTTGAGATGTAAATGGAAATAATTTACCTATAGTATACCTGTATTTTTATGCAGAATTGTAATGAATACAATAAATACATTTTAAATACTTAAAACAAAATATTGACCACAAAATTGTCTCATTATTTTATTTTTATTTTATTGTATATTTAGATTGGCTACACTGGATAAACAACAATAATCAAACCCAATGTTTTTACAATAATATTTGAAAGTTCTAATATTAATATTATGTTAATGTACGTATAATGTTCATGTGTATAAATTGTTTACTGTAAAATTTATAATACTAAAATATAAATCCAATAAACTAGACTTTTGTTTTATTAATTCAATTCTTATCATGTACTAAAACTTATTTATTATATTACAATTTGAAAATGTTGGCAATTTTAATAGTGACTGTGAATAATATCAAAAAACAAAAAAACATAATTTTAGAAGACTAGATAAATAAGGGAATATTCTTAGTAAAATGTGTAGGACAGAGAATTGTATGCAATATATATTATTTGATAAGCTTAGCAAAATACATATATAATGCATATTAATACAATGTATAAACGTGAATACAATTTAAAAAAAAAATTGTATACATAAATTAATTCGAAACGAAAAAAACATCTTGTTAAAATTAAAAATAAATAAAAACATAAACAAAACCAATATATCTCATTAATAAAAATAAATACTTTGTTACACACTACAGTCTTAATAGTCTTTAAATAATTATATTAACAGTTTAATAATATCTTTATAATAAACCTAGTCAGACTTAAATAAATTAAGGAAATGTAAAGAAAAAATTACTTCGTTTCATCGTTACCAGTAAAAATCCATTGTACACCGGTTTCTCTTTCTATTTGTATTTTGAGCAATTTAGTTCTCATCTCTTCCGGTTTCAACTTCTCTTCTTCCACCTTCAACTTCTGTTCTTGTTTTTTTTTAAAACTGTAGTCTCTCCATTTGTAATTTATTCTTTTCACTTCAATACTCGTTGAATTAAATGAAGCAATTCTAGTTTCTAGAAGAGTCTGTGATGCTGATTTATTTAAAACTGGTCTTCTACGAGATACACTTTTGTTACTACATCCTACACTTTGCAATGGACTTTTGGTCATAATGGACACTTTTAAAGATGCTTTATCAGGTGACTACATTTTTTTTTGGTGTGTTGGTGTTTGATTGAAGCCTGGAAGTGTAGGATAGTGACTAGGAAAATTATGGTAGAGGCTGGTGGATAGCAGTAGACACTAAACTCGAAAGATGTTGTAAATAATTTCGTTCAACATTTTTGTGAATACTAATGCTAAAACACACTGATTAATTTGGGTTACTAATCGATAGTATATTATTTTTGATATCAAAAAAACATTAATCGGGTTTTAAAAAAATATGTTTTGGCAATTCAATTGACAATTCAGATCATTGTGCGCCATTAAGTTTTATCACAATACAATTATTAATTTATATGTAATTTAATTATTGTACTATAATATTTATACACATGCACGTTTATCCGAAATGCATGTATATATTTTATAACACTAGTCACAATATTATTTCAATAAATTTAAAATGTTATAACTGAAGCGTTTTGGTGTATGAAAACCACATTTATCGTACTTAATTCTAAGTTCTATGTTCGTTTTGCTGGTATATAATAATCGGATAATGTTCAGTTTGTATTTATTTTAACTTTTTTTTATTTGTTTACTTCTCTGAGCCAAAACGTATGCAAAACAAAAACAAGTTTATACACTACGTATACTTGTATGCATATATATATATATATATATATATATATATTATATAAATCCCGGTTTTTTTTATTAAAATAGCTGAACGTGCAAGAATTGTGGGCCGATAATCTGCTAATGAATCTATGTAGATACCTCATAATATTTAATGTGAACTATGTAAATTTTATTTATATCATTGTATATTATAATACGCACGTGTATAATATCATAGTAAAAAAAAAAAAAAAAAAAGAAAAAAAAAAAAAAATGAATAAATAAATAAAAACGTAAAATAATCAACAGAAAATTTAATATTCTGAAATATAATAAATTGTATACTAGGCGGTTCAGATAAACGAATAAAAGGTTATTAGCCTATTAACTATACATGACGTTGACTATAAATAATAACGAAATAATATGTAGCGGTTTAAATTAATATAATTTAAAGGTAGGCATAGTCAGGTATTTATACAGTCGGTCGGATAATTTAATATTAAAGCTTCCTTTATTCTACTTGTGTATTATGAATAGTAGGAACGTAATTATTAAAGTAGTTATTTATATTCCATAAAAACCGTTAAAAAAGTTTACGCATTAATAATACCAAAATACGCGCATACATTTTAAAGTTCTGTACTATTATTATTTATTAGTATTAAATAATGTTATCAGCTCGCCAGCTGACATTAATGATTCTTGAACAATAATTATTATTCGTCTCTATCGTTAAGTTCAAAACGTCATAAAAATGTACGAAATTCTTAAATATGTTCCACAAATGCTTAAAATCTTAAAATATTCTCTAAGAATCCCACGATATCGTGTATTTAACAGAAAACACGGAATAATAAATATGTTCGTATAATATTTAAATGTGGAAACATCAAGCTGGTCTAGTTTAATATTGCAAGAAGCGAATATAATATAATAATATTACATCAAGATGTGGAGATACATTATAAAGCGTCATAATAATATTATATAGATGTGCCCGTGGTATTACGTCTTACTGACTATTGATATAATTATACGGTTTTAATTTAATGTCGTGAATCAAGACACGTTTAATAGATTTGGAGCGGTGAGAAGGAACTATTGATTTTACTATGATGTGTTTTTTTTTTTTTAAAAAAAATGTCTGTCTAAACTAATTTTTGAACAGAAAAATATTGCTCTAATGAAAGAATGGCAAGAGACCTTATTTTTGAATCTCGGGTGTAGTTGGTGCATTGCAGAAGTAATTTTTTGTATTCCAAGCAGTTTTCATAATAGATGGAAAAAATTACGTAAAATGAAAATTTTAAGACAAATTTACGACGTTATAATTAAATTATTTTATATTTTTAAGCTTTATGTTTTCTACTACAAATATAATTGCTCCATTAGTATAACAAAAAGAAACCATTTTTAATTTTTTTCGGTGAGTAACAAAAGTTGTTTTTTGATTTTCTATTTAGTTTTTTAATAATTGTTTAAAACCGAAAAAAGAAACGTAGAAAGACGGGAAACTTGTGGTTTTAGTATTTTCAATTTCGTTTTTAATTTTGTTAAAAATATTTGTAGAAACTTGAAATGTTGATAGAAAACTATGTAGTAAAATTTTAAAAAACATTTTGACGATTTTTTAGCTATTTGTAGGCATTTTCCGTTTGCGGATTTTTTCACATAGTTTTTATTTAGTTGGTGCTATGTAGATATCATTAATTGACCAAACAGAATTGCTTGGAAATTTAACAGAAAGTTCATTATAAGTTTTGTTTAGTGGCCAGAAAAAAAAAGTAGAGTGTCATATAGTAATTTTTCCATAATTATTTTAAGATCAAACTTTGAAGAAAATAAATCGTAAATATTACGGCTCTGTACATTTTGTATACACGAACTTCAATGAAGCACAAATTAGGTCCGAAACGTTAATAAAAGTTCTCCGGCCATTTTTCGATCGGGACGAGATTCTCGGTAGATGAGTGGAAAAAGAAGCACGCACCGTGTAGTAAAACCAATACGTTCTTCGGTACGCGCTCGGGGATCCTAGAGAAGAAAAAAAAAAAATTAATATTTAAGCGCCGGCACATCGTCTTTGTCCGACCACCCGTTTCTACGGTACGACGACGACGAAATAATAATAAATCGACACGCGGCGCGGCAGGTCTGCGGAGAGACGGCGGCGTGTTCGTCCGCTAGTGTTGCCGGCGACGACGTTGCGGGTAAACGACACGAAACTCGATTACCGTGGCGTTATTTGTATTATTAGTATGCCGACGTACGCCAAGTATAATATTTTCCGATATGTTATGTGACAAGTACGATTATTATTATACGGCGGCGGCGTCTTGAAAGACGTATAATAATGCACTGCGTATGGCCACACTGAGTTACCCGACGGTTACAATATTATACCTGCGTTTATCGGACGTGATATTATTGCACAGCGGTCGTGAGCGCCGGCAAAAGACCATCGAGGCGGCGGCGGCGGGGGAAAGCAAACATAATAATAATAGTAATAATAATAATAATAATAACGATAATATATTATAACGCGGCGGCCCCGGGGAGACCCGCCCGTGGGACGACCGAGCGGAGTGAAGAAAAAAAAAAAGAAAAAAAGACGCGGCCGCGGGAACGGTCGCCGCGGTTGACATGTTTATTCGGTCGCCGCGCACGCAGTTTAGTCGGTCTCCAGACGACGGCGACGGGAAACCGTCTCACGCTGAGCCGCCCGTAATCCGACGTTATAACAGTAATAACATTACTGCGTTATTATGTACGCGCGTAATACCTATACACGCGGCAGTTATATCAAACGACTTTTTTTTTCCCTTTTTCTCTCTCTCTCTCTCTCTCTCTCTCAATACGTATATTTATATTATTTTCGTCGATCGCGTTTTTAAACGGTCGGACCGGCGGCATCGACCGCTGAAAACGTACGCCGCCGCCGCCGTCGCTAATTGAAAATTCATTTATTTACGATTATCGCGCGATATCGGCGTTCTCGTCGTGTTTTGCGGACGGATTATCGTCCCGACGAGCGCATTATCGTAAATCGACGCGTTTCGACGCGCCCGACGATCGACGGCCGCCCCAACGATAATAGTATTACACACGTCCCCGTCGTTTTGTCGTGCAGTATACTACCGTTGTTATTATTGTCTACGGCGGCTGTACGTACGACTCCGCGACGTGAGAAATCCGCCGGAGAACGGACGATTTACAATATCGTCGGTCTTTTGTCGGGGGCTAAGGCCACCGACGACGATACGAAACCGCGCCGCGGAAACCTTTATCAACTCGCAGGTACCGCGCTACCGCCGCCAAAGGATCGAAAATCTCGATTTCACATAAAATTTTATGAAGGTTTTTTTTTTTTGTTTTTTTTGGAAACGCGTTTAAACATGCCCGACTCGGTACAATAAAATCGTGTACCGTGAAACTATACTAATTTGTTTTTTTCGTTAGGACAGGCGAATCTTGTGGAGTTGCCCCGCGGGGTTACGGCGTGTCCGCTATCGACATAACGTTTTCCTTTACGACCGTAAAATATTATATTATTATAAAAAAATAACAATATTATTACGTACTTATTTACTGTACGTCTCAATGATAATGTTTTATAATTTTAGATTTTGTGAATTTGAACGTTTCGTTTTTTCTGCAGTTTGTTAAAACTGTTCAACTAAAACTATTGCTCCGATCGAAAATTGACAACAACGTTTATCGAATTTCGGATCTAGACGGTGTATTGAGAAGATCGCTTTTTGATTTTTCTTGTGGTTTATTTAACAACGGGGAAAAACGTTACCCGTGACCAAAGATGTAGTTATTTGATTTTAATTTTAATTTCAGGGCAGATTGAATTTTAAATTACTAATAAAAAAAAAATATATATATATTTATCACTAATGTCATTATTATTCTACACGTTATAAATATATTATGCGACACAATTTTCAAATTCAATATCCCGACAAAATACTATCACTGCGCATACCTCACGTCCTCGCACAGTACCTATGTTTATAACGATTTCTCGTGATAAATATAATACCATATACTATATTATGATGAAACTAGCTGTTACATCCGAGAATTTGTCCACGTGGAATTAATAATACTCGGGAGAGGTATAGGTAAAAAAAAGAAGAAAAATTCGAATTGAAATTATTTCTCGCGAACGGAATGAATCACCGATCTTATACTATAATGTATACCTACATATTTTTTTTTTTTCACGTTCATAACTTACTGAATTTGACAATTCACATAAATTTAATAATACCTATACACATGCGCATGCAGTATAATAGTATTATATTGAAATATCGTCGGTAGATAGGTACGGTTTATTATTTCGAGAGAGAAAAAAAAAGATCTAATATTATAACTATGTTCATAATATATTATATTATTAAAATGTGTAAAAGAATTAATTTCGACGGGAGACGTTTCTATTAAAACGCGAATCCAGTTATACGCGCGTGTATAGTATAGGTGCGTAAAATTATATAGCTATACTTATCAGTCGTTTATTATTTATCATTCATATTATTATTGTATTGCGCACGTGTTGGACTGTGATTTTGTTTTTTTTTTTTTTTATCTCTCGTAGAAACGCTAGTGAGGAATTATTAAAAACTTCAATTTTTTTTTTTTTCGTTTATGTCGGCGAAGAGAATCGCAAAAATAAAAATTATTGACAATAATAATATTACAAGTTATAACAATCCGTTTTGGTCGTTTTCTTGGATTCCGGTCAACCGTCGCCGTCGTCGGTCGGCTCTGTAAACGAAACCAATCACGAGACCCACTTAGCCCCTGTATGTGTATTTTGCGATATAATTATCGTTTATGTAGTAAATAATGACGATGGAATATTAAACGAATGGACGGTAAGGCACGTAAATTATAATTACAATATTATTTGACCACACTGCAGATGTCGTTTATTTTGTCTGGATCGGTAAACGTTGGCGATTCCGGATAATAAACGTACTGGTCGAATAGTTATTCGACTGCACAGTGTGATACGATGCTTTCCACATGACTCAACGATATCATACCCACAAAGATTTCGAGTGAAATTGACGCCGTTTTTTCAACCATTATAGAATCATTTAAGTACGTCATAAACACAATATATATATATATATATATATATATATATATTAACTTTTGATTTTAAACTCCATCTTACATCTCAATTCATATCAGATTCAAAAAATGGATATTTGTGGAAAAATCGTGAAACGCATAACGTCAATATTGAATTTAATGTTTTATACAGGTTAGAGCGGTTTAAAATGTAAACCGGATGAGGAATACGGAAGGTTATTTTAAAATTGTCTAAAAATTGATTATATCCATTCCTACCTATCCGGTCTAAATTTTAAAATGCATATCGAATTATTGAAAAATATATACATTTTTTTTTCGAATCTGTTATAAAAAAAAAAGAGTGTTGTCATTTGAAAATCAAAATTTAATAGTTTAAATATTCATTTATGGTATAAGCAGTAGGAGTAAAAGTTTAAAAATCGTATTAAAATAATAATGCTTACAGAATTCAACAATAAAATGTTTCGTCGAGTACCAGAAAACGTCAGAATATAAACTTGTTCGCGTGCAAATGCAGATATGAAATATTTTTTCGCGAAAAAAAAGTGATCGTTTTCACGATCACTTTTTTGCACACACTTTAGTAATCTGTACGTCGTACGAACAAACGGATATTTACTAGTAGAATAATAGGCAGTAAGTATATGACCAATTTAAATTATTTAATTAATTATCTGTTAAAAATTATAAAACAGTACGGTCCGGCTTATTATTTTAGGACATTATTATATAATAATATTTCGTTGTTTTTCAATATTCGCCGTAGAAACCGAATATTCTACGGGGGGCGCGACCATTTTAAACCAAAGACCGTTATTCAGGAGCTGATGTCGTTTTTGTTTTTGTCAATTCTATATTATGTACCGACTTATGATGACGACGACGACGGCGATGCGGATAGGAGTGGGATAATAAAGGTTTTCTATTATAGTCGCGTTTATGTATGTGTGTGTGTGTGTGTGTGTATTTCCGGGACAACAAGCGTAAAGCTTTTGTTCCGCTGACCATTGGGGTGTACTGCTTGCGCTCCCTAATTGAAAGCTCATTAAAATTGTACATCTGTGATGTTCTCTCTCTCTCTCTCTCTCTCTCTCTCTCTGTCTCTGTCGGTCTCCGTCTCTCTGTCTATATATATATATATATATGTATATAATATATGTTATGTAACGAAATCCACCTGTGTCATCCTTCAAAAGACCAAAAGGATACCGCCGACAATAGTCGACGGTGATGTAGGTAGTATTGCAATGTCATCATTAGAGAGATTGACTATCATCTTGGGAATTTATAATTTAAAAAAAAAAAAAACGGAAGTGCGCGTGTCGCATACTTTTGTACGGAAAATTTACGAGAAAACCGTCCTAGGCATATTAATCTATTAGATTTGTCTTGCTTTGGATTCTGAGCGAAGTGAGAAATGACTTTGTTTCACTTTGACGTGCCAATTGGTTTCCATACGTTTATGTGTCTATATATTGCGGACTTTTTGTCCAGAAATGTTGCTTCAACCATCAGCTTAAGAGGTAACTTGAAACCATTGATTTCTAGCAGTCGATTTTTCTCTAGTTTTAGTGCATTGAGGAAGTCGTTTTTTTTTTTTTTGTTTTCCTTGATATTCTAACTTCACTTCAACTCTTCGATATATTTTTCCGGAATTACAATCTATACATTTAATTATGCGTTTAGTCTCCTCCTCTTACCTCTACGCCACTAACGCCACTGCAACTATCATATTATAATACGCACCGCAACGGAACTTACTCGTATAAAACGCAATTATTACTATTGCGCGAAATATGCGTTTCTCAAAATATTTTTTCAGTAAATCTATCGAGTTTGATGTCATACAATAATATTTAATGCGTCTCGAATACATCAGCGTTATAATAGTATTAGTTTTCTTTATTTATACCAGCGTTCGTATAATAATATAATATTATCATGGTTCATTTTTCACGACCGTTGGGTGCTCCACCGTGACTTTCTCTTTCTCTCTCTCTCTCTCTCTTTCTCCCGTATTTAATAGGGTCGAGTGCGCGCGCGACTTTCATAAATCATTCCTCGAACCCCTATCGGCCGATTCGAACGATATCGGTCCCGCAGAAGAGAATATTTTTTGGAGAAAATACGAAAATACGTCACGACCGTATATTATAGTCTCGTGCCCGCGTATTATATTAGTTCCGCGATATCGAATCCGATATTCTGTCGATCGGACGCGGGTCGGTCGGACCGACGACTGCGTATTGCGAACAACCCCTAGCAATTGCGGTGATTATATTTTGCGCGCACTCGTGTGCAGTAAGTATTCTTTTCGATACCGCCGCCTTTGAACGCAAAACACGACCGTAAAACCAACCGACCATCAAACTGAAGCGCAGACGATATGCGGCTGAACGACATCAAGAAACAAATGTCTCGGAAAATACTACGAGTGGCTCGTCATTAACATACATTATGCGCGCCGCGCGTTTCGGAAAGCTTAATGTACCGGAATTTTTTTGTGTTTTTTTTTTTTTTTGGAAACCATTTTATGACGCGCGTTTTGAGTAAAAATATGCGTTTATACGCGCCCGGCACAAAAAAAAAAAAAATATAACGCGCGGAAAAATCGTATAAAAATAAATTAAATCGCGCGCGTCACTTATTGTCCGTGACAAATTTCGTTCTTTTTCCCTCCTTCATTTTTCCCCTGTAAATATAATATACATATGTATATGAACGCGAGTATAATAATATTGCGCCCGTCTATACAGGGTGCACTCTAGAAGATAAACCTCGGAAAGGATAATGTCTCGGAAAGTATTCATTTTTTTTCGAATGTCTCGTCAACAAGTTTTGATGGAAATCAAATAACACATTTAAACATCAAAATGTGTTTACTAAAAGACTCACCGTTTGTTTATGGACTCTTTATTTAGGGTACCGCGTTTGAAAATCAAAAGTAGGTAGTCGTTCCGACCCCGAAAATAAGGGCAACGACAAATTATTATGGTAATGTAACCACTTAAGAGCTGCTTATTTATTAAATTGTCAACGAAAAAATCCCGAAAAAAAAAGTTAATACTTTCCGAGATATTCGTTGGAACACTCTGTATAAATATAAGAGTCGATCGTTTAATCTCAAAAAAAAAGCGCGTTATATTTTTTTTCTCATCACCGCGCCCATCTGTTTGGGTACACTTACATTAGGTACCTACCCTTTATACAATCATAATAATATTATTATTATTATACTCTCCGGAGGGCCGCTCTGGGACGTTCATGAAGCGGGGGGAGGCGGTTAAGACTTATGTTAATCCTTTGTCGTTTACATATTATTACGTCACCCTATCGTTTTTTTTTTTATAATAATTGTAATATTGTTACAAAAGGCAAGGCTATAGGCCGGCCACATTACGGTCGTTGTCTTTCGATAATAATAATATAATATTATTAAATTTTACCATAATATTGTACCTATTTATACCTATATATAAAGAGATAAGGTTTGATGTTTAAAAATATACCGTATAAAATGCCACGCAATCGTATTTTTAATTTACTTTGGTGGGGTTTTTTTTATGTGACCGTCGTGTATTACTTATTACTTACTATACGTTTAAAAAAAAAAAACACATGTCTTTCATACGAAGCCGACAAATTTCTTTATACTTTGGGGTTTTAAAAACTCATAATAACCATAAAAATAAATAATAAAAAAGAGAAAAAACCATGGGGTAGGCCGCTGCAGTTGCTGGTGGATAGTTTTCATCGTGTATATTATCGAGTACCTAATTTAGTTTATAAACACTGAAAGCAACGCCAAATCATTGCATTCGAAAAAAGATTCTGAGTATTCGTAATAAATAAAGTTATTATAGTTCTATGATTTAATTCGTGTTTTTTTTTTACCTTATAGCTAAAGTAACCCAGAAATCAATAGAAAAAGAACAGTAATTTATTGACGTAATAACGATGATACCATATGAATGATTTAAAGCATTTTCTTAATCGAAACCATGTTTTCTGAGTTATTAATACAATTTTGAATGAAATTGATTTAATAATATTATACAAGTAACTATATTAAAATACGAGTATTAAATATATTTTAAATTATGTATACAGAATTTAAAAATATTACAGAAAATTGTAAAAGACAGTTAGTTGATTTAAAAAAATTGCATATATTAACACTTTAATCTGCCTTTAAGCGCGGCAGCGTGGTTGTTTTATTGACTTAATATATTAAATTCCGAGCGTAGCTAGTCATTTTTTGATTTTCGACGCCATTTTTTTAAATAAAAGCATTTAAGTGGGAAAAACTTAGGAAAACGTACAACTTCACGATTTCATTATTTTATAAAAACACGGACGACGTTTTCTACCAGAAAAAATGATTTAATCAAAAATTCATTAGACACCTTTTTTTTACCTTTTTGATTTACTTTCTTACGGTATTATCGCAAAAACTTTCGATTTACTTTTGAGCTTTTCAGGAATTATACATTTTGGGAGTTTTTTTGCTGTAATTCGATTATAAATACACGTAGAGACTTGAATCTGGGTAATAACACTTATATTGGACTTACCTAGACGGTAAAATTTTCAAAATCATCGGACGTCTTTTTTTTTTTTTTTTAATAAGCGTTTTGAAATCAAATTTAAACGAAAATCGCCAAAAAAATAACGGCATTTTAACAATCGTTTTTCGTCAATCAATGGTTTATTGTTGCTCAAAGTTATAAATGAAATAATCTTATATACCCTACCTTTCTAACTTCTCACCTACAATAGTGGCCGATCCCATCCCCAGTACCTGCTCTTTTTTATTCACCATGATATAGTATAGTTATTTTTACATTATATAATGTTATGACATTTTTTCTTCCCTTAGCCACAGAAATATCGTATCGATAAAAAGTGTAGTACCTTATATATAGATATACATAAAACCGTAGAAACCAAATATTACTAACAGGGCAAAACTTTAAAATGCGGTCTTATAAACTCTAATTTAATACGAAAACTCAAAGCTGATCGATTTTCACAAACTTGTTATAAAGTGAGTATTTTAATTATCTCACATTTCTCGTAATTGGATGTTTTAAATTTTAAATTATTTTTTATACATTTTTTCTTAGCCTACAGCAATTATAATCTTATTAAGGCATTTTTGCGTCTTTTTAGGTATCGTTATACCGGGATTTAGGCATCGCTCGCCTCTTCTCCTTTACTTCGGCCATGAATATATATGTCGTAGGCCATATGGAAAATTAGTTTTTTCGCAAAAAGACTAGGCTTTTTGCAAATGGGTTACCTTTTAGCGAACTACTTACTAATTTTCCAAACGGCCAGCTGTTCTTCAGGCCTTTTAAGAACTATAAGTATTATATAACAACTTTATTAGTATGAAATAGTACAAGAACTACAATTATTATACTATTATTATTATAATATAGCGATTTTATTATAATTCATTACTCGTATAAAAAAAAAAAAAAAAAAATTAATTATATTATATAAACTCTATCTTTTATATTTATTTATTTTTTATCTACATAATACATTATTTTTCCGAGAAGCACATCTATTTGTTTACACCCTTAATATAGCGAGTTATAATGTAAGTAATTATTAATTTATATTTACTTATACTATAAACAACATTACTTCATATCAATAAAATTTCTGTAAAATAATTGTAGTTCTTCGAAGGCCTAACTGCTATTTGTCTTTCTGCAATAAGCCTAAAAAACAACCGGCCGTTTGGATTAATAATAAGTGATTCGCAAACGAGCTATCCCTTTGTAGAGACCCTTTTTTGGCAAAAAGACCAATTTTCCATAAGGCCTATGATATATACATAATATTTATTAAACATTATTTTTCAGAATTTGTTTTAATGTATTTGTTTAATTCGAAAAGAAAAGAAAACAGCTAACTAACAATAAAACATAATTATAATACTTGTATTAAATTCGCCTGATATCTGTGTTTAACAAAGAAGTTTTATAGAAATTGATTATAAAACGATAAAAATATGTATGTATTATGTACACCTATACTTACTCGCTTCAATAAGGCAATCGATAACATTTTTAAAAATAAATTAAAAACGTTTATTAACAGGATCAAACGATATTAATTATCGACTTTAATATTTATAAAATGTTCAAAAATAATTATTAATCCTTTTTGCGATAAAGCGTCACTATGTTATGCACTGATGTTTTAGAGCACAGGAACTCACGTAATAATAAACTGCGATTCAAAAATCGCATTTTTCTTCTTATACTTAGCGCAATAATTAATATATTGATTAGATCCTTCGTATATATATATATATATATAAATATTATTTCACCCTCAAGAATATTATAATCAATACAAATATATAATATTGTTAACTTTTTATTTTCAAACCAGATTCGAAAAATGAATATTTTTTTCTGAAAAACGTTTGATAGCACATAATATAGGATTTATAATTTAGAGGAGTATATAGTAATAATAAACAATTTATTAACTTTTCCAATACTCATCCGGTTTAAATTTTAAACTGTTATGCATAGTCATGTAAGTTTTACCTAAAACGAATTTAAGAGTCACGCAAACATATTTCCGTAAAATTGCATTGCATGCCTAGTCAATAATTAGGTAACCGTTGTTATATAAAGAGTTCCGAAAGTTAAGTGGTCAATCGCTTGCATTTAGCCACCCTGTAAATAAATATCGCGTATAGGTATCTAGGTATATGATATCAGATTAAAAATAAATTTAAATTAATATCATAATTAATTAATTATTATAATTATTTTGTATAAATAATAATATAAATCGATAAATTACAATTTGTGTATTCAAGTATCAAACAAATTTATGAGATAGCCGTGTGTTAGAGATACCTATAACAATCGGGGAACTGTGATAAACGGGGGATAAACGTATATCCCTGAAACTGGTGTATCTGATTTTATCATAACGACATGTGAACATCGCAATTTCTAGAAAAATATTGATATTCACAAAGGGGTGGAAACGAAGGATGAGGGTTGCCGTTGTAAAATTAAAAGCCAATAAACATTATTCGAATAATAATAAACAAAATCGTGTTAAAATAAAGCTTAATTGCATAATGGTTGGAAAAAAAACAATAGAAATCAAATTTATTTAAATTCCTCTAAGAAATATGACGGATCGTAATAAAAAAAAAAAAAAATCACTCTGTATAATGGAATGTTTTCCTCTCGCGACCTTACTGCATGTTCTGCAGTGGTGAAACGCGTTATTGAAATTCCGCGAGCTTTGGACTAATTTGTGACGGAAATGGTCGTGTAAATATATTAACGTTGTGGTTATACATACGCAATCCTGAATTTTGTTTTAATTACTTAACCAATCGATCAAATCGCGTCGTCGGGACGGTAAAACGCACGTGTGAATGATATTTACTAAGAAATAAAAACACCTTTGAATCTATATTACCAATCATTAATAATAAAGGTATTTCAGATTGATGAAGAAATAGTACGCTTCCGCGGTATTTAAATTTTATATATTCTTTTTAAAGTGGAATTTGTCATCATAACATTCGGTCAGAAAATATCGGAAAAATCGAAAATTTCACAGCGGATTACTTTACCTATATCTGCGAGGGTGTACGAACAAAAGGTAAAGGTGGTATCTTGTTTCGAATTGATAATATCATTAATGTAATTGATTTCTATTTAAATTGAATAAAAAAAAATCAATATTTTGTAAACTAATAATATCATATTAAAATTAAAAAACCGTGGTAACCTGATAGTTGCAATCGCAATGTTTTTACATACCAGTCGCGTACTTTTAAGGGGCGATGAGCTTCAATATGCCCGTTAAAGCGGCTTTGACACTTATCACGAGTCACCAATATAGTTTGTTGTAGTGCAGTGGCGGCGCGAAAGAGGTTAATTTAAATCACGTGATTCACAAAAAAAAAAAAATCAGACGGGTGGGTTGTGGGTGATTGGGTGTTCAGAAATATAAAAAATAATTATTATATTTTTATGAAACAAGTCATTAAAAGAATTTTAGAAGGCGGAAATTTTTATAAATTTCATTTAACACCCCCCAAGGAAACTTTGTTTTTATCACCGCCGGTATGTAGATTTTCGGTAGGGGTGAGTGGGTGGAAAATTAAATGTAAAAATACTTCACGCCGTCACTGTCTGTGGGCGTATTATAACAATAACGACAATATTATTGAAACGTGGTAACGGAGACAAAACTGCAGTCGGACGGAGCGATGAGGACGTTAGCGAGGTGTAAAATATTATAATAATATCGCCGGTACGGTCGATCTCGATAGCCACCGCCCCCCTCCTCCATATATTATATTATGTGTATGTATACTTATACTTATATTTCAAGTTTCCTCCCGTACACGGTATCATGTTTATTGACAAGCCAATTTCCGCGCACTTCAGTACAAACCTCGCGCTCCTTCGGGGGTTTCCGGGTGCGCGGGCAATTCTCCGCTATATATAATATTTGGTGTGAACACGACAGCACACCGTGAAATCACATTACCTCGCCCGCGTTCCTTTTGAATTTCCGTCGTCGTCTTCTTCCTTTTTTTACAGTTTTTTTTTTTTCTTTCGTCCTCCTCCCATGCCCCCTACACACTACGCGTACGGCTCGCCGAACCCGACGTGCCGCGTGTGCCTTTTCACTCTTTATTAAATCAACAGCCCGCTCTGCCGTCGCCACCGCCGCCACTGCTGCCGCCGATACTACTGCTTCTGCTGCCCATTCTGCACCACCGCCGGCCATTCACTATATACTCAGTTTTTCCCCCGGGCAATGTGACACGACTGCTGATTTTTCGTTATTACAAATTTATATATATATATATATATTTGTGTGTGTATACACTGTATACAAGCCAACGGTTTCTGTCGTGTGCATATAGTTGCTTTTTCTTTTTTTTCTTTTTTTTTTGCCTCGCTTCACTCGTCTTCACCCTTCACTACGACCGAGTCGCCGATATCCGAGTCGCAATAGATGGCGATTAGAAGACGGTAAAAATAAAAAACAATCATCGACGGGGGAACTATAATAATATAATATCGCAGACTCGTAAAAATACGGCCCGCGCGAAGCAAATAACAATATTTGGCGGCGGCGGTGATAAAAAAAAAGTCTCACCCTATAAGTACGTATATATATATATATATATATACACACACACAGACATACCCGACGACGACAAAGTTTTTTACTTATTCTGTTCGCCTATACATTCACTCGTTTATGGCCAATGCGGATCTTACTGTCGCGCGTCGTCGTCTATACCCATAGCTAACAACATTCGGTTGGCGAATTTCAATAATATAAGTACCTGTATTCCAGTCTCGTTTTTCCGAAAACAAATTTTCCCGAGAATATTCCGTTATATGCGTGTATAGCCGCGTGCGTATAGTGCTACAATTGGTTTTGTTTTATTTTACCGTATTGTAAAAACTATTTGCGGAGTTTTGTAGGCCACTCGTTTAACTAAAAGATCAGCACTGCTGATGGGTGTACCGCTGCAGTTTTAGAAGCGAAGTGGAAAGGGGCAATACATAATATAGAATAATTTAATTCAATATGTATTTCTACGCAACGATATAGTATTGCTAACGAAAACCTATTCTGCGCGGGGTATTATTAGTCGTAACAAGTTTTTTCCAATTTATTAAAGAAACTTAAAAAATAGTTTACCCCATGCAGCAATGTAAACACTACAAGAAAATTCCGGTAAAGTAGTTCTAACACATTTAGACACACCATAATAAAACCAAAACATTTATTAACATCCATGTTATAAAACATAATGTTTTTAATTTTATACAAATTGATCAACTCAGTTATCCGACGGATTTTCATTATCTCTATAAAACTCACACGCTTTTCCGTTTTATTTACACAGACGACTACATATTTAATAGTAAAATAATAATTTATTTTAGCATTGCTCTCGGTGAAAAGTTCTCGTTTCGTTGATCGGTAGTTGTAAACTAAAACAATCGTATTCGTCGAAGTTATATGAAATTTTCGCTCCGTTCCGTTTGCTTATGCTACGTTATTTTTAAATCGATTTTCACGGCTATGTTTCCTGTTATTTGTTCCGTCTCAATAAAATGACCACGTGAAAAATTTCATTTTTTTCACAAAAGTTTTTGTGTACAAAACAATGTCGCGATACCTACCTGTAATTACGTCGTCTTCGCCGTTTTAACGGCCGCGCAGTTCACTTTGACACGAAATAAGGCATGTGCTCTTTTTACGCGTCAACCGTATTCTACCATAAGGTGACGTACTGATATATTTAATAACATCGGTAGGCGAAAATATCGATTTTAACTCAGACTGGAGGCTATTATGGAGGCGCACACAACATTTATGAGAAAGAGAAAAAAGATCATACGGTCCTTGGGACGGATCTATGTACTTGGTTTTGGCCGACAAAATCAATTATTTAGGTAGTACAAAATAAAAAATGTTAGTAGAATTTTCGGCGATGAACATTGGGCTCAACGAAAGAAAACGTTTAAAAAGTCGGACATAATTGGTGTCGTGAATGTTGTAGGTAAGAAGCTGAGGATATATTTAAGTTATAGAGATTTAGGATTTAGTGATTATAAGTTTATACACTGAAATCAACGATAAATAATTGCAATTCAAAGCGATTCTAAACAGTAAGGTTTCATAGTATCGTTAAAGTAAAAATTAAATAATAGCATCTTCGCTACATTCAAATATCTAAAAAAAAATAGTCCGTTATTATTGTTAACAACCAAATAATTGTTTACTTTATTCACATAATAATAATAATAATAATAATGTATCGTAATAATTATTGTAATATTCATAATAATGTATTAACTATTTTTAAAATCAAAACGTAGGTACAATTTATGACGCGGTCGCGAAAACCGCATTCGGGCGATGTAGTGGTGTAGGAGGCGGAGGGGGTGGGTATAGTGAGACCGATACTTTTTATACACCGACGATAGGCGGGTTCGGGGTGACGGACATTTACGTATCATCGTATAATTCATTATCGTCTTATTCGCGTTTTTTTTTTTTTTTTTTACAATAAAAATAAACAATATTCTCGACGATCCGCGGGATATTATTGCGGGTCTTTGCGAGACTCACGCGCGGACACAAATAGGGCACGGGGGCTCGGCTCTCGGCGGGAATCCGTCCTATCCATCCAATGTATATAATAATATGCATATATATGTAAATCAATTTTTTTTTTTTTTTCAACGCCCCTAATTTTATTTACACGCGTAATAATATTATGGTTATAATATCGATATTGCTGTTACCAACAACCAACGCGTCATGGTTACAATTTCGCTTGTCCAATATCACAATAGAGCTAACGAAAAATAAAATCCACACACACACACACACACACACACACACATAATTTATTAGTATGACGTTATAAAATTGTAATCGTAATACGGTAGTCGTCACAGGGCCGAACGTCTTAATAGGGCCTCCAGACGTCCGTCTGTTTGGCATTGGTCTTAGGCGACACGGCGGGCGACGTCGTCTCGGCATCGTTGTCGGCCGGGGTCGGTGATTTTTTCGCCGACCCGTTCTCGGCGGCCGACGTTTCCTCGTTTTCGTCACTGCCGCCGCCGCCGCCGCCGCCGCTCGCGCACAGTTCTGTGTTCTTTTGAGCCGCCGCAGCGGCTACCGCGGCAGCAGTCGACTCGTTGTCGAATATCATCGTGTTGCGTATGTGACTGAGATACGTGCTCGGGTACAGCTGAGAGTACAGCCATTGCGTGTGAGGTGGCAACAGGGGCGCGTTCAGAAACAAGTTGATCAGCGACGGTGCCACCAGCGGGATGGGTTGCGTGACCGGCGGCCCACCGGCTATCGCGTGTTGCGACCGCGGTGACGCCGTGCGCAGTGCAGGCGGCAACTGTGCCAGTGGCTTCGCGGGTGGCGACGATGGCCGCAGCATCGCCTCGGTCACCACTCGTTTGCGTCCGTCTCGATCGTCCGGCGGCGGCCCGCGCTTCTTGTCTTCCGTCAAGCCGCCACCGTCGTTGTTGTTGTTGTCGTTGTTGTTCGTGATCGGCACTGCCGCATTCACCGAAGGTGATGAACCGTCGACGGCCACGGCGAGACTCTTTTCCGCGTGATGCCTGCTTTCCCGGTGGTGTCGCTTGTGGTGGTGGTGGTGGTGGTGGTGGCCGTGGTGATCACGATGGCGCTTGTGTCCGCTCCCGGCGGCCACCGTGGTCAACAGACCCCTGTGGCCTCTGATTCCAGGTCTGTGACCCCTGGTTGACGTGCCCTCCGCGTTTACGTTCACGCTTATCGGGCCCAGCGGTTCCGTCGTGCACGTCCTGGTGGTACCATTCGCACCGCCGTTGTTGTTGCCGTCTGAAAAATGATAAAAAAAAAAAAAAAATATTTGCAATTATACCGGCGTAATCTGAAATGGTATTATAAATTAGAGGTGTCAATTGAACGATGGTTTATTGTACCCGTAATATCCGTGTCACGGTTACACTGATGTTTATGTCGAATATTCACGTAGTACACGTGACACGTGATTAATTACGTGTTGACATTCGCTTGAATTCGTGTGTTTGTCTTCACGACGTGGGCATTCGTGAAGTTAGTGAAGTCGATAAAAATCAGTAATAAAATTAACGTTTAAGGTTGTTTACGATTAAACTTGAACTGAGTAAGTTAGAAAACATTAGATTCATTCAATTTTATATCTTATGAATACTATAATATTAGATTCGTGAACGAATTCGCATATTTTATATGCATTTTTCAAGGTTTGATAACTGCTGGTAGAGATTATTATATTATATCCATTTTAAAAATGTTAATCTTTTATCAAATATTGATTCTTAACAATTGATCAACAATTTTAAGTTATAAGGGGAATTATATCACCGTTACTATAATAATGTATATCAATGGGTAAATGGGTAATAGCTTTTTCTATTCATATATTTTAGTGATAGCCGAAATCGATGTCTATATCACAGCGGTTTTAACCCTTTTTATTATTTTTATTTTTATCGAACACACACCTCTTCCCCCTGAAACACACTAAAAAAAAAAAAAAAAAAACGGACAACAAGACACTGCTTGTTTCACAGTTCGGTTAAGCTAAAGATTCGTTCGGGGAACTTTTTTTATCGGTCTGTTCCAATTACGTTAATATACGCTTCCGGTTTGATTTCCGGATCCGTTTTAAAACGATTTGCTAGCGTGGCGCTTCCGTCCGTAAGAAAGAAAAAAGAAAGAAATGTACGTCTGATTACGTTACGTGTTTGACACGAATCGGACGTAAAAAAAACCTCGATTTTTTTTCTCATAGAGAAATTGGATACATATTGAATTTCGCTATAGAGCTACATAAAGGCACGGTAGGTATGATAAAATTGTCATTTAAGCGTCTAGGTGGTCCATAAATCAATCATTTTGCTGAGAGTGCCTAACGAAACTATAGCGAATGTAAGGGAGAGTGTTTTGGGTTCAAGAACCCCTCCCCCCTCTAAACATAAACATTATCCATTAATTTACATTTTAAATTATAAATTGATTTAAAGCAATGTAAAAGTCGAATGCGATAGACATAAAGCTGAACAGCTTCTAGTCTGCGATTTTCTGAGAGGATTTAAAGTGAATTTGATCTCTGTTCATTTTTTCAGCAATTATGATTTAAACTTTTATTTAATACTATTTCCAATTTTTTTACCCTCACCCTTCATATCTGAAATGAATATATACTTTGGATTTAAAAATGTTAATCTTAAATACTGATTTAAATAGAGAATATTTTGATATGCACAACAATAATATCAGATTTACCATTAACGAACTATACAAGTGTAGACCGAAATAGTAGGGGAGAGGGTTTCTAGTAGAAAATCAAACGTGTATACTTTTTTAGGGTACAAATAGGGCTAAAAGATTAAAAATAGTTTCATAACGTAATCATTAGAGAAAATCTCCGGTTCGTGGTCACCCTCTATTGTATTCGCGTTCGGATTTGTATTTTGATGGCCGAGTACTGCACTCGATTCGATAATCGAAAACGCATTGTTTTCGATAATCCTCTGTACAACATACACAATACATATATTAATGTATATAATATGTGTATATACTGAAATTTAAACCGCCGCCGGAGGATTTTACCATGATATTATTCGTATATATCAATTGTCTATAATATTTAATATTTCTATTGTAATTATTAGAATTGTAAATACCTGCGGTGCTCGTATTAATCGTCTGTTGAATCGCTTCTGTGGCCGCTGTACTGTTGTACGGGAAAATATTAGCGAAGTTCGAGTGTTGGAACGTCGGTGGACCGCAATTGTTGGCCAAGTACGGCGGGTACGCGGTCGGAGGTAGAGCTCTGGAAAACGACGTGCTCCACGAATGGGCGAGTCCTATTGAACAGAACAAATCAAAAATCGTATCGATGTTTAAAATTCGTCTATAAAAACAGAACATACGCAGTACAACTAATGCTCCACGGGGATGAAAATGTCGGCGTCACTAGGAGGATATTGTTCGCGTATCATTATTCGGGAATTATACGAAAGAACTCATGAGCTGCTCTTGATCTTTACATTCCGAATGAACAGTCGTATTTGGCATACAAAAATAATAAGTTTATTTCCTGTTTCAGGATATGTCTATAGTCTCCAAGTTTGAACAGTTTAATTTGAAGTGAGTGTTTAATTAGTAACGGAGAACTTGTTAGTTCCTACATGTACGTACTTTCAATTTTTCCAAAAGCATACTAACAAAACATATTTAATTCAGAGCAATCTTGTTCGAAATACCAATGTGCCATAAGTGCAACATGAAAACGAACAAACTATAATTACATAATTATACTATATAATCTCCATTAAGAACGTGACCACATGATAATTGTTCTGTTTAAAAGGTGGACACTTGTGGACAGATTATTTTAATCGTTTAAAATGTTATACCTACTTATAAAATATGATATTTTTTTCTGATGTAAAATAAAAAGTTACAATAATACTATAATTTACGGTAAAACGCATTCATTTAAAAGTATCACATTTTAACATTTATATAAGTAAATAGTAAACTTATTATTAGGTATTTCTAAGTAGTTATAATATGTATTTCGCAACAATAAATACTAAAAGTATTGCCCCAACTGACTTAATTATTAACACGATTATTACAAATTACTGGATAATAACTTAAAAGTCGTACACAAAAGAATATATATATATAAAAAAAAACGTTTTCGTGAAAGTGGGATAAAAGCAGAGCAATAAATCTGGACAATGCTCCCCTAATGTGAGTACGACTGGTCACGCTATGCATTAATTTAGAGGTAATATGACCGAATATACTCGTATGTGTAAAATGGTTGATGCGGTTCAATGGTACAAAATAATGCTAATTTTTCTCATTTTCCTGTCCAAAAACAGAAATATTTTCTAAACTCGTTTAAAGAATAAAACGCTTAAAAACCTATACATATTTATATGCACCTACGTTATTTCGTCACGTGTAATAATAATAATAATAATATTACGTATACCCGTACTCGTATTTTCTGTAATATTTTTTAAACTCGTTATAATAATATTATGGTCTCCGACAGTTTGACTTTTGACTAAGGCGATGAGAAAGTAAGTACCTATATATAGGCACGTACGACTACAGTATTATAGTTTCTTGTCGCTTTCGTCATTATAAATAATATAATCGTTCGGATACTCGTCGGAACGGGATTATTATTATTATTATTATTATTATTTCGTAAACAGTTCGATAACGTTTTGAAATGATACTCGTATAATCTCGTGGGTCAGTTTATCCGCAGCCTATTAAATAATTGTGTACCTAAAATTTCAAGTAGGCGGACGTATAAACAACGAAAACCGAAATTACTGCTGCGCGAACGAACGTTCGACGTGTACGATTTGTATTTGTATTTTTCAATGCGTCGGTACACGTAGCGTATAGTCACACCACTACAATTCTTTTGTCCCGGCGATTGGTGTACCACTGTTTTAAAATAAAAGTCAAAAGGGGTAATGAGAGTAATCGGAGTGATAGGAGTAGACGGGGCAGTCGCTTCGTTCAAAATCTAAAATGATATTAAAATAATTCTTCGGAACAATAATATTCGTGTCCGAGAAAGTTTATTTTTAATTTCAAAAAAAAAAAAAACAAACCATAATGTAACATATCTACGGTACTTCGGAATCCCTGCGTGAAAATAATGGTTATGCAAACGGTGTGCACCGTGACTATAATATAGTACCGCGGTACTACGTCGGTACCGTTCGAAAACAATCGGTGGACCTTTACTGGCGAGATTTTATGAATATCGGTTAAAAATATCGGGTAAAAAAAAAAAAAAATACTTATGTCATCGCTAATATAGTACACTGTATCGCAGGACTTTATCATTTTGATAGTGCGGCGAGTTTCGACGTTTGGTATTTTGCACGCGACGAGTCGTTGCGAAAAACAATGGGGAAAAAAACGTCCGGGCTATAAACTTCTCTCGGAGATCCGTCACCAATCCCCCTCCCTCTTGAGTGTACGCCACTGACGACAATACGTAATAAAATATAACGCTCGCGTACATAATGATTTTCGCGGCCGCGTATAATATAATAACAATATAAATTATAATATCCGCGCCGCCGCGCTAATTGGGAAACCTTTTGCAATGTGTTTCTCCGGGGCGCGCGCGCGCGCGCGTGACCTTTGAGGTGTTTCCAAAGGGTTAATTTAATTTCGCCACCGTCGTCAGACGTTATCGGTTACGGAAAGGGTTGGCAGGCACTTATTATTAAAAAGGTCGGAGGGTGGTGCTAAGACGCGCGTATATACGTACGAGTTAGTGTGGTGCGTATACATATATATTTATATATACTCGCGCGCTCGCACCTCCGCGCCTGTAAAAGAGGTGACGGCGGTGCTATTTGCGAAACGCGCGTGTATTATTATTATACGAGGTAGGTGATATTTACGGGGGCGGCGGCGGCACCCGGGTGCCAGTTTAACTTTTACAAGCGTCAACACGCATAAAAGCGACCCCGTATACAGACGCGCGCACACAAGCGCGCGCGTAAACCGACGGGGCCGCCGCCGCCGCCGCAGCGGACGGAGGGTCGCAAAAACCCTTTATTATGTTGACAGCGGCGCGCACCTTTTGTGTTAAGCCGTCAGCGTGCACGCTAAATGTATATACAGAGTGCAATCCCTCCGCCGCATCCGCGCGCCGCCGTTCTTATCGCCCGCGTCCCCGGCGTTCGCGCTGCACTAATTACATCCACTCAAACGGCTTTTAATTTTAAAACGCCATAACAAGCTTCCGCCGCCGCCGTTTAATCCCGCTCTCGTTCACTCGCTCTACCACTCGCCCTCCCCCCCCCCACGTCACCGAACCCGCGCGCGCGGTATTTTACGCTTTTCGCGCGCGGCACTGTATTATTATTATCGCGGTTCGCAGTAGTTTCCCCACGCGAAAAACGCGCGCTACGGCCAGTGTTATATTGTTATCGCGCCGCGACGGATATCGCCGTGTCGCATTGTCGCGGCGCTTTTTCCGCGTTACCGCGGTCGGCGGCGCGGACGACGGGCCGCCGTCCGCACAGTCGCGGGACGGCCGCGCGAGACGATGTTCGACGGAGAACAATGCACCGGTGTCGGTGCACGGCGAGAAATGCGTCCGTTCGGGCGCGGGACCGGTGGCCGTGTGGCCCGCGGAGTGTAGCGCGTAAAGCACAGCGGCGACGAGGACGCGGGCGCGCGCGCACGGAAGAGCGGGCGAGAGTGACGCGCGGAGGAGCGACGGGACGACGGGCTATAATATAATACGATACAGCGGCGGCGGCGGCTGTGCGGGGCCAGCTGGCGCGCACGACGAAAGAGAGGCGCAAAAGAAAACCGGCGAAAGCTTCCGCGCGGGCGGTCGGGGCCGTCGCCGAGACTGCTGCGGTGGCGGTGACGTCACCCTCGGTGGGTTGGTTCCATCGGCTTGCGGCACACCCCATTGGCTCTCCGCAAAGCACACCACCGCCGCACCGCCGTCTGACCGACGACGACACCGACACCGACACCGCCAAACCGACGGCGCTGCGGACGGCCCGCGCGTTAACCTACATTCCGCATCTATAAACGTCCCGTTTCTCCGTCCGCCGCCGCCGCCTCGTACTCGGTATGCCCGTTCGCCCGCCGCCGTCGCCGCCGCCGCCGCCCGTTCTAGACACCCGCCGCCGCCGCCGCCGCCCGCCCGCAGCCGTAATACGTATGTATATAATAAATATAAATATACGACACGCCACCTCGCGCGCGACGACAACTTTTCGGGAAATAAGCCGCGCCGTTATTTAACCGTTGTTTCATAATACGCGTGTATATACAGTAATACGATGATCGCGTTATAGAGTGCGCGGCCGAGCAAATACCCCGTCCCCCTCCCCCCCGTTCACCCCNGTTCCCCCCCCCCCCCCTCCGCGTTTTAAAGGCGATTTATTAATATATTTCCGTAACTTTTCCGCTCTCGCGCTCCTCCTATTAATGAAATACGCTCGTAATCATAACAGCAGCAGTATAATGCTCGACGTGCATTTTTCCCGTATAAAGTTTACCGCGATGTCCCCGAACGCCGCGCCATTATTACGCGATAAATCTATTTTCTTTTATCGCAATACTTAAATCGGCCCTTGCCGAACTTTTTCGAACATTCCTCTCTTTCCCGTCGCCCTCGAATCTCAATTATACTGTATTAATCGGCCGTTACATTATGTCGGAATGAAAATCGATGTTACACGCCCTATCATTATTGATAAAAATCGCAGTAACCGTTCCCTGCATAGGAATTTGAACATTTTCATACGTACGTAGGTGGTGATAATTTGTAACGTTCGCCGTCTCTGTCAATCTAAAACAGGGACGGTAAAGCGAAAATGTGTTTTCGTACTCCTAAAATAAACTACTGTATACAGAGTGTTCCACTGTGTTCGATGGATTTTTCTAGAGCTGTTGATGTTCAAGTTTTTTTCAATTTGCTTTTTTATTAAAATTCGAATGTACCATGACCAATCAATAGGTTTTTAGTTATATCTGTTTTAATTTCTTGCATTTTTATTTTATAACACAATGAATATATATATATATATTTTTTTTTTTGATAATTATGCCTTAAAATAAAAATTGAAAATTCCTCTTTGTCCATGGTATCCCTATTAATTAAAAGCAGATTAATAAAAAAAATTGTATATTAACAGCTCTAGAAAAAACCGTCGAAAACGGTGGCATAAATTCAGGATCAAATAGATCTAAAACTATTCATTTTTACAAATGCGTGTTGTTTTTCACGGAAAACATTTTCCTTAATTACTTACTTTTTTAATCTTTGTAAGAATATTTCGATTTTTTCACTGCCACACATATTAATATATATAGATGCGGAATTTTCGCCTAATGATTTATTTAAACATTATTTTTAGAAATTCCTACTCTCACTCTACTCGAAAAAACTTTTTTGTTGAGTGTAATTCTTCCGATTTTTTTCATGCAGTAGCAACTTCAAAATTTGCAGAATTTCGGTAGTCATTTTTGAAGAAATACCTTTTAAAATGTACAACAGTTCTCCTTCCACTTATCTTTTTTTTTTCTTTGATTTTTGATTAAGATTCTCGAAAAACATAATTTGTATTTAATCACAATCGTACCTTAAAAGATGATACATTTTTGTACAGTAGTATTATGTTATTATTTTTTAAATAAAAACGATGGATTCCCTACAGTTTAAAATAAAAATTTAAAAAAAAAACTAACGATGAATGACGAGACATCGGTTTTATTTTTGTTGATTTCTGAGTTACGCCTTGGCGACAAGGGAAAACACGACTAATATTTTATCTTTACCAGTTTTCCGCTCAGAATTGTTTTTTTTTTGTTATCTTATGTCCTTTATCTTTCCTAAACCCATGGTTTGTAATACATGGCTTTTTTATATTTAATTTGTTCGGTTTTTTGTTAATTGTTATTTTTTATTTTTTTATCAATAATTGCGAAGTAACTTTGCGGTAAAATCAAGAGGTAAGTACTTTCGAACTATATAATCAAATGTTCAATTTGTGAAATGAAAAAGTTTTCTAGTGTTATAAACGGGGAGCGAAAAAAAAAATTAATAATTCTTGTATGTTAATTAAAACTTTTTCCATATTATTTTTTCTTTTGTTTCTTTTTTTTTAAAGTATTCCAAAAATCAGAGTTTAAAAAAAATTGTATGAAATCAATAACTGTACCTATATACAAATAATATATTTATTAATTATTATTGTTATAACTTATAACCATGGTCATGGTTTTTATTGCGTATAGGTACACGACTTTTTAAAGTTGTAATAAAACTATTTGCATTTTATATTACAATATACAACTTTTGTTGACTGACGATAATTAATGAAAATATCATAATAACATTTTACATTTTTGAAACATTTTAAACGTGTATTCGCCGAGATACACTCACTTATCCCCGAGCGATAAGAAATAGAAATTTCGTCCAAACTCCAAACCTGATACTATTCTAAATAATTAAATGACGTTTTAAGTGCAAACCTAAAACCTTCGATGGTTGAAAACCCGCGCCTGGGTAAATAACGGCAATGGGAAAAGGCAAAAACATCGTCTGGTAGGTTACATCCGGAAGGTGAAAATTCGATAATTTTGTCTTCGTATTTCAAATCGAATTCAAATTATAATCGGTAAATTTTTTTTTTTTTTATATGGCGGATATGATATTTGTTACGATCGCGGTCACGATAATTTTTCCATAGTATTTGAGGTTTAGCAGATGTGTTGTTAATTTAATGTTTTATGATTTTTTCAGTCTAAATAATCGCCCAAGTGTGAGTATTTTCAAAATCAGTGTACGTAGTGCATTACCGTAATAGTCGATTGCGATTTGAAAACTACAAAAAATTTTCTCTTTCCGCGTCCCCTCACATTACACTCGAAATCACTCCCTCTTCTCCGTTCCAACTCACCTCACGTCTTATGGCCACAATCAACCTCTGCACAGGACGTTGCGCCGTCTCGACCATGTCTAGTCTGTACCTCTTCTTATCGTTGTATTTTAACTGTATGCTGATTATTGTTCTCTTACCACTGCGCTCGGGGCGTTTACACGTTTAAATAAATTAATAAAAATTGACTTATGCCCTTTTTCCACGAAACCGAATGTTACATTGCTTAAACCGTTATTCGTTCAACTTTATTATTTTTTTCGTCGACCACGTTTACGAAAAAAAAACACCAAAAAAAAAAAAACAAATATCAACTCGCGAAAATCTTTTCTACAGCGATTCCGTCGTACCGGGCGGGATATCGTTATTGAAATTATTGCAAATTTATTATAAACGCGCGGTGTACAGTCGTGTGATAATTTCGGTTGGCGGCGACTACGACCACGAGCCACGGCGACGGGGATAATATTATTATACATATTTACATAATAATAATATTATTATTATTTTACATATTTACATAATAATATTATTATTATAAATTGCGGGCGTTGCCGTTACGCGGCTTATCGAGCGTGAGTGTGAAACGGCCGGCCACCCGGCGTACGGACAAGGCGCACACGATTACACCGGCCGCTCTCGCTTTACTCGGTCTCCACTTGCGCACCGCTAGCCCATCCCCTCCCACACACACACACACACACACACACACATACACGCACACGCACACACTCGCAGCACATACTGGCCGGGAGATTGACAGGAAACATCGCCGCGAACGTGCGCGATATTATAACAAAAACGATATTTTCCGCGGAAGACGGTCCGGGGGGTACGTACGGATCGCTGGGCTCTCGGGGCTCCCAGAAACCGGGGCGGAATTACACGCGGTATACAGTGTGATTCTCTTGTCGTTGAACGCTCATTATACGGCAAAGTGTTGCATGTTTTCAAAAGAAATCCGTTTGATAAGGTTTCAAAAACGAGCTTTTCTAAAATGCTATAACATTCTCATTATTTTTCGCCGCCGTTATTTTCGGAGGTGAAACGACTGCCGGCTTTTGGTGTCGAACGGTAAGCTACGTTGTAAGTTAAATATTAAATTGATAGAGTGTTAATTTAAATGAATTTCGGTGTTTTCCGTCGGCTCATTCACGAGAAATTCCAATTTTAAGTTTGAATGGAATTAAAATAGCGGAGTATCGTATTTTGTGTGGCGGCACGGCTCGCGGAGTTCGATCAGTACTCCACTACTATCCCGCTGCCTAAACTTGATATCTCGTAAATGGGTAGGCGGAAATCAAAAATTTCAACGAGGAAATTTATTGAAAATAGTACTCGATCGATTTATGGAACTTTTAATGTAGGTTACCGTTTTAGAACCGCGAGCCGTTTGTCCGCCGAAAATAAGCCATATGGACGGCGAAAAACACGGCAATTTAAATCCACTCGTCTCTCGTGTTGTCCAAAACGTTTCGACACTTTGAGAATTAACGAACGTTTGAGGATAAAAGAACCGCCCTGTACAATGCGTATAAACGCACCGTGCGCGTAGCCGCCGGACGGCAAAACAAAGGAATTACACATTGTTATATTAAACACGGAGGCGGACGAGGGGCGGCGAACAGTGACGGGTTGACGGACGGCCGTAACGCGAGCCGCTGCGCCGCGTGCTCGCCGGACAGCGACTAATGAGACGCGCCGGGGCTACGTTTCGGCTCTTTAAAATAACTTTACCCTTTCGCGTGCGCGTTAGGCAGGACGGCATAGGTACCGGACATTCCGGCCGGGCCTTTTCCGCCCGTTTCCCGCGTCAGCCGACACGGGCGGCCGACATTTCAGCCGCGGGTCGCCACGCGCGACTTTTAATTAAACGGCCGCGACGGCGACTTACGGTGTCCGAGTAGTTCAAACGCATTCCCGGTACGTTTCACAACCCGCCCTGACCTCTAGATGCGGGGCCGCGATGTTATAGGAACGCGTTGAACGCCGCGTTTTCGCCGGACGTGCTGATGTGCCAACTCGAACAGTACGGAACGGTATGACAGCTTCGATTACAGTTTACGCCGACAGAGCGGTCGACCGCGCAATGCACGCGAATCGGTTCGCCCGCCGTCTACCAAGACGATTGTGGACAACGCGCGGATAACGCAGTGGCTCCCGCGGACTACCGGTGGCGCGTAGACTCGCCTCGTCCGGTCATCCAAAGAAGCGCATCTCAGGCGCGGGTCAGTCCGCTGTACTGTCGATATTTTACTGTGCGCGTGTAAACTATGTAAAACTCGCGCCGAAATAAGCGGGGCCGGGCGATTTAATGATTTTTTGCAACTCGGGCGAGTAAAGTTGAATTTGAATTTAAAGCCAATTCAACCGAAAGCCGAAATCGACTTTTGAACTCGAGTTCAGTCAAAACGGAATGTACGTATTTTTCCGGCGCTGATAATGGCGTAACAATCTACCCGCGACCCACGACCGGCGACAACAGCAAAAATAACAAACATTACCGTGACGAAGTGTTCGCCAATATATTTGATAGCGATAACGGCAACACGAGCGTGCAAATAAAAATCGAAACCGACCTACGCAATCACGGCATTCGCGAACGTACGTCATAAACGCACGTACGCGCATCACGCGTTTAAACGCGTTTCTTGTTTTCCGGAATGTTTTATATTACAGCGGGATTTCATTATCGAAAGAGATCGCGTACAATGCAACGCAATTATCAAAGGGGAAAGGCTATGCTGCGAGTGGCACGACACGTAGGGACGCGCGATCTTCACTCGTCATCCGAACGGCACTCGTCGCACTCTGATTCGATCGTATTTCGCGTCGCCGGCACCGGCGGCGTAGGTGAATCGTATTAAATTATTATTATCCGAGCGCGATTCCGAAACGGTTTTTGCACGCCCGCCCGGCAACAAAACCCACGTGCGCCGCACGCGAGAGTATCGACTTACACCGCGTTTACGCTCGGCGCGCGCGCGGTGTGTTTCACCTGCTCGTGTACGCGCGCCGACACGTATCCCGCGTACAGATACACGTATATTATTATTATTTTGTCTTCGCGCGAGAGATGGAAATTAGATTTGTAGCCCGACTAAACGGTTGCCGGCTGCAGCAGGGGTCGCAGTGCTCGGTTCAGACTCTCTCCCCCTCGGTATAATACGCAGGTACTTACGACTTACATATTATATTATATACGTACGTCTACCGCGTATGCGTATATTATTTTACGGATATGTATGTATATATATGTTTGCGTGTACGAGTGTACGTATACGACAGAATGACGACGGTTTTCGGTTCTCTTTTCGACGGGAGCGCGTGACAATATTTGCACTTGCCGTAGTCGTGTGCAGCCGACGAGATTCGTTGGGGGTTCGGCCGTTTATTTCGCGAAACGGTACGCGCTAACGTGTAATATTCTTATTATTTTTTTTTTCTTTCACCCCGTCAACATCTTCGTATAATATTTTATATACAGAACGCATAATATAGAACACGGTAAAAAGTAAATAAGAAAAAGACCCCGCGTGTACACCGAAATCCGTTCATAATATTTATAACGTATTGCGTATACACGCGTTAGCGAAACCCATCGAGCGAACTCGTTTGCGACAAAGTTCGAGACCGTGTCGACGCACGTGTGCCGCAACGAAGAGCCCAATGGAAAAAATAAAACGTTTTCTGTTTTGTTTTTAGTTACGATTTTTTTTTTTTAGATTTTTTTTATCCGACGAGATTCCGCTCCCTTCATTTTCAGTATAATATTACGCAAGCGAATTTCCAGTACGCAGCAAATTTATTACGTAGTTCGTTTTTATCGTCCGCCCCACGTTTAGCGCATTTCGCCTGGACAAATCGTTTTACGAGATAATTTTAAGGTAAAATTATAATCTATACGTTCACGCGACCAACACACATTACTACTATCATGTGTGTCTCGCGATTATTGTGTTACTCGCAGCGGTATCTGGCGGAGCCCCCGGACCCTATGTTACAGCTGTCTATTTTCCCGTTAGATTTCGCCTACTCGTTTCTAGAAAATCTACTCCCCCTCCCACTGGAAACCGAAACGCATTAGGTTTTTCGACGACGGCGGGCTTAACAATAGGCCGATTACATACTTGATAATAACGAAACAGACAAATTACTATCGTTACACATTTAACAAATTCGTCAATTTACCATATTATAATATCTATTTATTACCAAATTTCTTTGTCGAGTCGATTATATGCGTATACGATCATCAAATTTTAATAAAAATTGATATTCATGCTTGTACATAAAATGCAATGTAACTATAGCAACGAATTGAAAAATAAATATACAATTTGATACGCCAGATACATTAGCAATTGACTTCGTAACATATAACAACGGATTTATAAATAAACCGATAAAAACTACTGCAACCTTTTTTTCTTCGCCCGAAACTGAAATAGACCACGAGTTAAATCTTCTGACTCAATCCCAATTCGGCTAGAGCTGAGAGTCTACAATGGCCAACAATAACTATAAAATGAATATCGTTAGACGTGCATTTAATCTCATTAGAAGTAAAAACCGATTGGTTTTGTCATCGCGTTCATTTTTTGTATTATATTATAAAGTGCAGAGTGTACCATACTAGTAGAAATTTATTTTGTACTATACGTTATTTTTAAATATTTCGATCAAATTCCAATATTCGTCTAAAATTAATATCGATTATGGTTTATATTATACATAACACTGTTGACTTTTTTTTCATATATAGTGCTGGCCGCCGGGTATGTTACCTAGCACTGCATAAACTCCAACAATATTAAAACATTCGTCTAACAAGTACGTTCAGGATTTTTTTAGACAAATTTTTTAATTTCCATTATTCGGTATATATTTGGTAGTGCCAGATTCACGTACCCCATTCGATTGCATTTCCTAGTGTAGAAACCATTTCCACAATCCTCCAGTTTGTTGTACAGAGGTATCAGCTGACTTCAAAATAAATAATATACCTGCGCTATGTATTTCGATAACATAACGTGTCGAAATAATATAGATTAGTGCTATTGGTTCGCTCCGAGTCTTAATTAACGAAATAAATTATTACAACATGCTTAAAATAGATACGAGTCGCTAACATTTTTTTTGCAACCAACGATGTAGTTATGTGCCAAACATGTTATGGCGAAAACTATAAAATATTACCAGCTACAGACATAATATTATATTCTTAATTTTACAACTGTTTTTGTTTTTTATTGCAATAAACCATTTAAACCTAATTATTTATATTTTACGATGTAAATTGTAAAATGATTCATTACACTGTATTTCGAAAGCCTTATTTTAAACTACTATGATAATTTTGGGAAACTCGCTCTTTTTACTACCATAATAAATTCACTTTCTATTTAAGCAAATGACTCCATTATACGTGGAAAATATTACCGCTCCAATATTTATAAGCTGATAAAAATAAACACTGCAATATTGATAAAGTTTTCTCTACACAGCAATACTTGAAACATAAGGAGTAATAACACTAAAATATTTTCACATAAACTGTAACCAAACTTTGTGTTTATTAAACGTTCTTTTGATAAATAGATTTATTAACGGTGCTGAATGTTTTATTAGAGGCAAGTTGTTTTTAATTTTATTAGAGTATTGTTCGAAATCCCGCGTTGAATATTATTTTATGTTGCAGCAGTGAAGCAGTCATTGGGATTTCAAAAGTATTTAAATTTTCAATAAAACAGAAATTATTATTATACATTTATTTTCAGTGGCTAATTTTAATTTTATATTCTCCATAAAAAAAAAAATAGGATATTTTTATGTTTTACGTTTTTGTCAACACAATTATTGAACATTCTTACGATTTTTTTCCCACAAAGTTATTCCAATATTCCAACTATAATCACTTCCCTGAATGTGTCCATTTCGCTGGTTTTTGAACTTTTTGTCAGAGGGTGAGAGAAAAAGCGCCAATATATTTAGATGTATCGAATTTCTAAAAGAACAATTGAAATTTTTTAACGATTTTTTTTTTTACAAAGTGATTCCAAATACTTCCTCGAATATCTCATTATTTGCGATTGTAGCGCTAAAGAAAATTCAAAATTCTGTTTAACATTTGAGAAGCTCCGATATTATCAGACGCTTCAGTAGTTTTACCGTAAACCGTTTTTATCTTTGAATACTAGTAATTTTTGTTGTACGCGAGAAATATAAGCGATTGATAATTGCTTATCCTCATCGATTATAGCAAAATTACTATTCTTGACACTAGTTTGTAAATGAACGGGAAATGTGTTAATGCAGTTAGTTAAATTAAACATAGTAGGTATAACAGTTTTGTTAAAAACTGTTCACAGACGAACCTGGTCAATACAGTTAGTTAAAGTATATTAAAAATATGAAGCGACTCCGAAAAATTTACATTTTATGTGCGCCAACAGAAAGACTCCATTTTTCCGAAACAAATAACTTTTCATCAATGGCGTAACTAGAACTGCTAATGCTTCTAATCCGACATAGTCCAGCCGGTCCTTAGTTTTATAAATTCGGGGGAAAGGAGTATGAGGGACATGCACAAATCACAAAATTTATCTCTTGATCTACCCCTTGTATACTATCATTTTTTACTAAACATTTTTTTTTTGTTTTGTTAAGAAGGTATGTTAAACATTTAATTTATATTTAAAGTAATCTCTGGCTAGTTTTATCAACCTTTTTTCTTTTTGCTTTTGCTTCAGCAAATTTATCAAATATATCTCCGAAGTTAACCTCACATTCTGTTTCTTGTTCGAATGAAAACAATGGGGGTCGCTTAAACATTTATGCATCATAGTTATTCTTAAGTATTCTTTAATATTGGTTAAGTTAGAAAAAGACCGTTCTACGATAGTAGATATAACAGTAATTGTCAAAAATAATAAAAAAACAGTACATCCTTCTGAGAGATTTATTGTTAAAGAGTGAGATTTACTATTAAAAACTGAGCGAGATGTATTGAAATGAGAATACTTATTTATGTTTTAAGAGTTAATTTTGCAGCTCAAATTTCACTTGTAAATATTTTTCAAAATTTATTCATTGTGTTTGTTTACCAAAATTGTATTTATTAGTTATAAATCTGTTGATAATGTAAAACAAGTTGATTCTAATCGTGTAAAATTTAAAAGACTTAAAATTATGGTTAGCTACATTTCACTGCCTCAGAGTCACGGCCCGTGGCTTACTGCCCGTTATACGCCGCCCTATCGATACGTCACTGCTTTTCATTATTATAAATTATTAGATTCTTAGCGCAGTGAATACACAATGTTTTTCTAAAATGTGTACTTTTTTGTTTCCCTATAGTTTTTTAAATAGTTGGAGAAAACGTACTGTAGTAATGATTTCATTATTTTCTAATTTGTTTTTTGTCTTAATGTAGTCAATAAAAATAAAAATAGAAGAGATGACTAAAAATAATTACATGAACTTTTTAACATGGTAAAATTTTCAAACGATTCTGGCGATTTTCGAGTTAATAATAGACATTTCAAATATTCTAGATTTTTAGTGGAGATTTTTTTTTTGCATGTATTAAATAATTTTAGCCAAACAGAAATGCTTACAATTTTTACATGAGGTTCATCATACGTTTTACTTTATGATGAAAATAATTAAGGTTATAATGTTTCAATTTATATGAGTTCAAATCTTGATGAAAATAGTAAAAATCACAGCATTTCAAAAAATGTTTAACCGAATATCGCTCAGAATCATATTTCATTTATATTGTATATTTGTATCATTACAGATATAAATCAAATAGGTCTATGAATCCTAACTTCCCAAGGTACTACCTATTATGACTGTGGAATATCTATCAAAAGTATCAGTTTTTGATTTTCTATTTAGGTGTATTATGAACTTAAACGAGTATAATGTTAGTTACCTGATAGTTTCAACGGAAGGTCTGCGATTCTGTTGGGATCCAGCGGTGTGCCGAATGGGAATGGTCTGGGTCCGAAATGGAACGGGTGGAATCCTTGGTTTCCTGCAAACGAATTAAATAATAGGCCTAATACCCGATTTAATTTGATAATAATTTATCAGTCATTTTTGCGCGCGTGAATTTACTCACTGGTTTTCGACCTGGGTTCCCTGGGACCGTCCACCGTGACTTTTATAGCTTTTGCGTAGGTGGCCACTTGCGGCGGACACGAATTCAACATTATCGTCAACGTAAAACTTTTGCCTATAGGACAAAAAAAATTAAAAAATTATTGTTTTTCTAACGAACATTAACGGCAAAAATAATATTGTATGATCACTAAATTATAATAATATTTTATACTCACGGTGTTTTTACAAATTTGAGTAATATTTTATTACACTGCACGACTTAATAGTTACTACAATTGATATACATATTCGGCACGGACCCTACATTCGGAAGATTTAATATAAAAATTAATCAACATAATGAAATACAGATTCCAAAATTAACCTGTACAATATAAAAAACAAATTTTTGCTCATTTATGTACTTTTTGTTTTTTTATGATCGCCCGTTAAACTTTAAAGTTTTGATTGTTGGAGATTAAAGAAAAATAATTATATATATATATATACAGCATGTCCCACGAAAATATTCTCACTGTAATATTTTAATATTTCTGTAAATAATAAAAATAATCAAAGTCTGTTTTTTTTTTTTTAAGTATTAAAACAGGGAAAAAGACTAAAAATATTTATAATTCAATGATTTTTTTATATTTTGATAAAAAAACTTAAAAAATTTAACTTTTTGATTTATTTTTTTGAAAAATTTAAATATAGCAATTTTATACAGTTTATTTTTCGAAAAATATTGTGTAATACATTTTCTTTAATAATAATAATAATTAATTAGTGAATGTTATTATAGTCAACTGCTGTAAAATTATATAGATACATACTTTTTAAACTAAAAAAATATTAAAAATAACGAATTTAGTGAAAATAAAAAGTTGAAAAATCAAAATGTTCAAAAAATAAACTCTTTAAAATGGATATTATCTTTTTATTGTCGTTTTTTCATATTTTGTATCAAAATATTAAAAAACAATTAAAGTTGAAATATTTTTAGTCCTTATCTCTGTAATTTATGTGTGAAAAAACAGTATTTGATTATCTTTATTGTCTCCGAAAGTATTACAATGGGTACATGGGACATACTGTGTATTGGTATATGAATGAATAACCGCGGTATATTGATCTGAGTTATATTTCATTTTTCGGTGCATAGAACAATATTTAAAACGAATCGTAAAACTTAAATTAAAATCAAATAAAATTAAACGTTATGCAATAGTGAAAAGGACTCGAAAATTAAGCGTCTATTAATTTGCGTATAACACTTGAAGAATTATAAAGACGATCGTGCGCAACAGAGCTTCGTCACTAGAGTCAATATTCACCCCGCGTATTTTGTATTATAGAAATATTATTTGTAAAACAAAAAAAAAAAAATCACTAAATACTGTAAAAGTACAACAATATAGTTATATTACTTCTCAAAAAAAAAAAAAAAATGAAATTTAAGTATACCAATGATAAGGGCTTGAGTTGAAAATAGTTGAAACCCCCGAAAATCACACCGTTGATACTATAACACTATACAATGATTAAATAAAAACGTTAAATATTCAAATTGGACATTTTATTAATTTGCAACTGAAAAATAAATTAGGTGCAATTGAATAAAATAAATTTCATCAAACATTTAAACTTTAAATGATTATAAAACATTAAGGATTTATGTTCACTATTTTTATAACACCAAGTACAATCTATGACGAATTTTGTAACAAATTTCTGATCACTCTGGAGAATTCAAAAATTGTATCAATCCACACAAAACTAAAAATATTCAGTATTTTCAAACAGCTAAAACAGCTTAAAATAAAATAACTAAAATCATTTAAACAACTTTAAAAATATTTTTGATTTTTTTTACCAAGTTTTAAGAGTACTTATTTTTATAAGTATTAAGAGGAAATTTTATATAACTAGGAATTCTTTTTCACCGAATTATAAAAAAAAAATAAAATATACTTTTAAAAGAAATCGTTATTCGGTAAATGTTTCCATTTTTTCAAAATTATGGTTTTTCCTATTGAGTATTAGGCAGAGGAAAAAAAATAGGACGGACATACCCCGCACGTGGGCCTATCCATAATGTATATCTGTAAGCAATGATAAACCATAGCTAACGAAAAAACGATTCTGAGTCGAGTTCAGTTGCATAATGTTGCTTTGTCAATAATACAATATTTAGTATTATGCCATAATATGGTAAAATGATTAAAACAATGTGCGTTTTTATGACAACAACGATTGTTTAAAAAAATATTAAAATAATTAAAACTTAATGATAACAAAAAATAAATAAAAATGGCAACCTTATTATTAATCTTCCAATTTTTTTTAACCTAAAGACCGAGGTTTTCCTCATTATCTCGAATTTTAATGAGAATTTCAAAAAATTACCTTTCTAAAGTACCGCCAAGAGAAAATTTCTTTTAAGAGAAGCTGCTATACTTGATAATCGGATGCTTTCTGGTAGAAAAACTATTCACACAAAAAAAAGAATAAACATCAACCAACACATTCCTCGTTCCACTCAGAATCTAAATAGGATTAATCTAATGGACTAATTAAATAATTTTTTCGGCATTGCTAATGCTAATTTTTTGTTATTTTTACCTTTATTTCCGTATGGCTTTGTCCATATCAATATATTGAACTGAAAAAAGGTAGGAGTATGTAGTCCTAGACTAAAAGTGTTCTAGTGTATCATATATTTGTTCATTTGCGTTACTATAGATACTTAAACAACACTAAGATTAAATTAAATAACATCTGCTAAAACAACACTAAAATTATGAGGACATAATGGTACTGTAGTGTTTTTACTGTACCAAAAAATATAAAGATTTATCACGTTTTACGTGTCTCCACTTTTCACTTACCCACCCAATTTTTTTTCATTAATGTTACCAAGGTAGCCTATCCTAATTCAAGCCAATAATATACCCGCAAACAATTAAATAGAATCTTTATTTTAAGTTGTTATAGTTCTGACATTTTTATGTTTGTTAATTTTTTATTTTACATTTTTTTTTCATCTCATTCACGTTACTATTATAGTAATCCATAATTCAACAAAACCCATTAATCCCCTATTTCATCTCCTTCAAATTTTATTTTCGCGATAAAAAGTAACTTATATTTTTCTCCGAGGTCATATATATCTCTAAACCAAAATTCATCAAAATCCGTTCAGTAGTTTTTTGTGTGAAGTAGTAACAAACATCTATACACCCTCACAAACTTTCAGATTTATAATATTTTTTTATATATTTTATAAAGCAGTATAAACATTTTAAATTCGTCATAAGAGAATTGTAGTTTTTAACAAGGGAGGTGCCTAATTGCATCAATAATCCTTTAAAAAATATTTTAAATGTGAATTTATTGGGTGAGGGAATGTATCTTTTATTAAAATTTAAAAAGACATTTTTATTAATATCATCAATGAACACCTATCTGGTATTCAAAAATAATAATAATTTGGTTATATTTTAGTTGTACTGTTTACTGATTTAAGAATTTTTTATGAGAATGTATTTATTTTACCGTGATGTCTGAAGTTTATTATTTTTTTTTTTTTTATATTTTTGAGCAACTTTGCTACCAAAAACGTTTTTCTAAAAACAGCAGTGTTTTTGAAAAAAAAAAAATGTTGTCTTGTTGGTATATAAAAATTATTTATTTTTTTTTTAAAATTATCCTTGTATTTTTCTTAATAATTGAAAAAAATGAAAAACGCTGTAACATGGAAAAGTTAAAAGAAATAACAGTTTCATTTTTTTGATTGTGTTTTTATTTTATAATTCGATCACAAATAATGTCAACTTTACACCCCTTAAGTTAGGTTAGTCATAGTCTTTTTATATTGACCTTATCAAGACGTGGTACAATTGTCGATACCTTTGACATTTGCTAGTTTTTTTTAGTTTTTATTTGGTTTTGTGTGGATACAATTATTTTGACCGATCAGAAATTCTTGAACATTTCACGTGAAGTTTATTATAGGTTATCGTTTTTTTTTTTTTTAAGCGGCGCTAGAATATATTACTCTGGCCAACACCGTTCCTCTAAAATTATTATTATTATTATTTGTATAGTTCATAGTGAACTCTATATAAATTAGACTTTATCGAGGCGAAACGTGGGATTTATATACCCGCGTATATTTTGTAAAGCGGAAGTTATTTCAGATGTAAAATTTTGTGCTGAATTCGATGATACTAGTATTAGTAAATTATAAACCATCAGAGCAGAATAAATCGTTTTTGGATTGAAACAATATACTCAATAACCGAATTTTGATAAAACGTCGACATTTCCCGGGAACTCGCGCGAAAGTACGAAATTTTTAACTACGCGTCTTATTAGAGAAACGACGGAAACACGAAACAAATTCGTTGTATTCTGTCGAAACCGTAATGTTCACGGCATCACGTACTTGCGGCGTATTAATTTACGAGTGAACCGCGACAAATAAACGAGCCGAGACGCGTACCGAAAACACCGTTTTCGAATAATAATATTATTAAGTTTTCGGCGTAAAACGTAAAGTAATATAAGTTTCGGGGCGCGAACAATATAAACCGCAATTTTAACTTTTGCAGACGCGGAAAATTAACCGACGAGGATCAATTGGGCGGGCATAACACCGCAGCTACCGCGACCGCCACCGCCGCAGCGACCACGACTTCGGTCTCGTTACATTGTAGTCGTCTATACTGACACTCCGAAGTTGATTAAAACGCAAAGGGTTAAGTTTTAAAAGCAATAGCGGCGATTAATGCCGGTACATTGTATAATAATATACGCTTAAACACATTATTACCGACACGTTCGTTATTATAACGCCTCAGTTTCAATAAACGTCTCGTTTCTATAGAAAACCCGATTGAAAAGGCCAATTAATAAATACGCGAAAACGTAGTCCGTATACGCGCTAATGAAAACCGTGCACTCGCGTGTACTTAATACACATGCATTTACTATCCACGTCACGAATTTCTGGATAGTTTTTCGAACGATTCTACATACATTAAATCTATTTAGTATTGATGAAATTTAAATTTGTATAATACAGTTACCGATCCATTCGTCGTTGCCCTTGACAATTCAATTCCCTAATTTTTAAAAACAATCCCTGCAAAAACCGACATCAATAAAAGGAAATTCAATTTAATGTGTTTCTTCGTTTTCAATGTTCGTATTATAATATCTAAAATCTTGTTTCTGTATGTATATTTCCAGACTTTTGAGTGTGATATACTCCGCTGTGATTCACACACACACACCTACCAAACATTGACGTTTTTTATTATCTAATGACAAATGTATATGTCTGTGTTAATCAATCACGTCAAAATGGTTTTCAATAAATTCAATGGACAGTTATAACCCTGAACCTATTCCCGGTCAAAAGTGTATCCTATAGAGCTATATCTTAGATAGAGGTTATGATTTTTTTCTAGAACTCAATCTTTACTCTTTAGTGATCGACTTGTTTGAAAATAAAAACTGTGTTAGGTTAGGTTAGGTTGCCACCTGTGAGACATAGTAGCGGACATTCGAGGAAAAAAATGTATTAAAATCCTAACTACTAACATTTGTGAATAATTGCTGTACCAAAATCATAGACGAGAAAGCAGACGCGCCATTCCGTTAGAGGGGGCGAGTGAAGGAGTGATTACGGCGGGCATTTAATTTGGCGTGGACGGGACGCGGCGGGAAAAACCCGATACAGTTAGATTAGGTTAGGTTAGGTTTTCCGAATTCGTGGTTTGATTTTAGGCCACAGTGCACGTATACGGTCGTTTCGGCGGACGGTAATACCATCGGTTTTTTTATTATTATTTTTTTATCGGATCCCGTATTATTACTGTTTCAGTATACCGCAACGACGTCTTATTGCCGCGAATCCGATCTGTGAAAGGGGGACGGGGAGGATAGGGGTCATTGTACAAGCAATATAAACCCATTTTCGGACAATAAACCGGGGGTGCGGATTTAAAACGCGTGTTTTTGACACTAACCGTCGTCGTCGCACTGCGCGTTATTATACATGTATATTATATTATATACTGCAGTCGCCGTTGAGCTCTTTTTTTATTTTCCCTCCGGTAAACGCGCGAGGATTTCGCGAGGGATGTTCGTCGCAGCTTTTTAAAATATACGTTTAAATGTGTATATAGGTAGGTTAGGTTAAAAAAAAAGAAAAAAAAAAAAGGGATAATGTCGAATGCCCCGAAAACAGAAGGGAGCGAGAGACTGCACGCGCACGGGTGGGGTGTGTACAGTCGCCGCCGCCGTTACAATTTACTCCGCGTCGGCAGGCCAATTTGTCATCATTGCCTTGTAAAGGGAATACGGTTTCTTTGGGCGACCGGCGAGGGAGGGGGGGGGGAGGGAAAAGAAGAAATCCCGCGGAGACTTGGGGGAGAGAAAACGCGCGCGCCTCCGTTCCGCCGCGTTTCCTCTCGCGTGATACCCGCGTGCAGCGCGTATGTCCTCGCCGTCCGTTATTAATAAAACTCCGAAACGTTTAAGTCGTCCCGCGACGTCGCAGTATTTATTGCCGTTTGATTTTGCGATATTATTATTTCGCGCGGCACCGCGTTAATGCGCGACATATTATCCGTAACCCGTGATATTTATTACGTCGCGGCAGTGGCGCCTCCAATGTGGTACATTTCATCAATCACGCGACTCAGGACAAAACGAGTGGGTTGGCTGTGGGTGCGTGGGTGTTCAGAAACGTGTAAAAGAAAATTTCAAGTTTTTAGAAAATAAAACGCATCAAAAGAATTATAGACCGCGGACATTTTATACATTTCACAAATTCGATTGGAATTTGTTAAATTTCAATACATTTTTGGTGGGCTGGAGGTATTTTGGGTTCAGTTGGATGGGTGGGTTGGTGGGTAGAAATCAAATCGGTTATTCAAGGTAAAACTACTTCGAGCCGCTACTGCGTCGCGGAATCGTAAGCGAATAATTACGCCGTCCGGGCGCGAATCCGACCCGATCGTTTTGCGTCAACAGTCGCGTTTCTCGGCGGTGCATTTTCGAACGATCTTATCTCGCCCGTGTCATTTGCTTCGGTATTGCGGCCAGTCGATTTTATATCAAACCCAAAACCAAGGACATTATCCGAGTTCGGACGTGGGCTTTTCCACGATATTTCAATATCCGCGCAAATTATGCAGGTACAATTTAAAAATTGAAATACCGTAAGAACCAACGCATAAACTCGGATGATGTTTTCAACTTTAAGTTTGATTACGGGTCGATTCGCTCTATTACTCGAGTGCCATAAGTACGAGTATGGTTCCGCCGAACGCAAATTCACGCGTGGGCCGGAAAGAGAAAACGAAAATTGGCGCCAAAACCCTCTTAAAAATTACGTTTTGTTATCTTCGGTTACCCGGGTTGGCGATATTGTGACCTAATAGTAAACAACGCAGCACACTGTTTCGCCGGAACGCGCCTGTTTTTACGAGGGAAAAAAATCATTAGAAAATGTACGGCTCCGTAATATTAAGATGACCGATTGCGTAGCACACGGATGCACGCGTGCACTAGAATGGCCTAAACATAACGCCGCCCCTACACACCCGTCGAGTAGCGACAAAACATTAAAAACACAATGAATAATCACTTTCGATTAACCAACGGCGTGCTCAGGCAAGAGGGGAGTTATATCCTCGTATCGGTTTAGTCATTTAATCTTCATATTTCGGCCGAGTTACGAGGACAAGTTAATGATTTATCGACTGAAAATTGGTCGGACTCTTCGGTATTGAGCGTGGCAAGAAAACTCGACGGCCTATTATAATGTAACGTGACTGTTAATATTACTGCATTCCCTTCAATTGAAAATTTCCGAGCTCGCCACTGCGGTTAGTGTTCAATTATCGTTTTATACGCAATAATATTATTACGTTTGAAATAATATTCTACAGGTGCTTTCACTTAAACCAGCTAGTTAAATATGCTAAAACCGCGAGTCGCGGTGCGTAATATAATACAACGACCGCACGGATGCACGTCAAATTTGAACGAGAGACTTTACCGCGATACCGACTCTTAACCGAATAATCTAACCTCAAACCGCAAGTTTTAGAAATGTTTATTTATTACTATTATCGTTATTATTATTATTATTTTTTTTTTAATATAAATTTAAAAAGTATTCGAACGAATTATCGGATGTTTTTGTCGGATTCGTATGGACGGCATTAAATACGATCGACGATAATATCGTTAAACCAGATTACCGGAACAATAGAACGAAACTCACCGCGGCCGGAACGTCCGACGAACCGCAAGTCGTTGAACTTGGCCACCTGGTTCTTCATCAGGGCTGTGCAGTTTCGGAGCTCGGCGCAAAAGTTCTCGTCGTTGCCGGCGCGTATGGTGACCGGCGTGCCGTCCGGCACCTCACCCAGCGCGACCACCTTGAACGCTACCGGCAGCGTCTTGTTGGACCGCCAGTGGGTGGGCAGCACGGTGCACACCACGTGCGGGCAACCGGTCCGGACCAGTTCGCCGGGGTGTTCGGCCAGCAGGCTGTCCAGGGTCCGTTCGGCGAGCACATCAGCCTTCAGGAACCCGTCGCGGTTCCTCATCGGTTCTGACATGTGCATGCCGGGAGCGGACGGGAACGAAATAAATACGACACGCAAACGGACGGACGGCCGAAAAAAAAAAAACCGCGTTAGCGACGTAATAAGCGACTGCCGCTGCTGCTGCTGCTTCTGCTGCACAGTACGCGGAGCGGCGTGCGTGTAGTCGTGGACGGGCGGACCGGCGCGACTGACTGTTTTAAAAAAGCGTGGTTTTTTTTTTCGCTGTTCGTGGCCGGTTCGTCGGTCGGAGGTTGCGGGCCGCCGCGGAGCTTTGGTTTACCGCCGTTGGCCGCCGCGGTGAAGAGCTGGGCCGGCGGAAGGTGTTCGCGCCCCGCCGTGGGCGGAGTTTGCGTCTGCTCTGCGGAAGACCGCGCTGGCCCTGCTCGGTGGTGGTGGCGGCGGTGGCGGTGGCGGCGGCGGCGGTGGCGACGGTGGCGAGGCGATAAGAAACGGAAGAAGGAAAACGATACGCGGCGTGGGTACATAAGAATATATATAAGAGTGTCGTCGTGACGGGGGGGTGTGGGCGAGCGGGCCGGTGGAAGTGGGAGAGAAGGACGAAGACGAGAAGAACGCGAGGAGAAAAGGCGGGAGAAAAGAAAACGGGGGCGCAAAGAATGCCGGAAGAAAAAGAAAACGGGCCCCGCGGGCAGGGGTGCAGAGCGGGGTCGTACCGTCGTCGTCACGGCGGCGGCGGCGGTGGCGGCGTGGCGGCGTGCGGTGTCCCGACGCATGCTTAGCGGCCGTAGCCTGTTGATGACGGTGCAGCGCGCTGTTCCGTCTGCACCGCTGTCCCCGCGATAGTCCGTATAACGTTTCAATTACCTTCCGCCGCCACCGCCGCCGCCGTCGCGTCGCCTCGGACCTCGACTTTTCGCAGCACGAAAGCCAATTCGACACGGTAGACGAGGTTGTTTTTTTTTTTTTTTTTTTTTTGTTTTTTCTTGCGTTTTTACAATCCAACGACGCGATAATTATTATTATTATTATATAAGTGTATATTGGCCCGTTGTGCGTTTTTTTTTTTTCATGCTTTTACCGTCTTGATGTAACAATTTCAATAGAAAATACCGTTATCGACTTCTCTCAGGCAACGGATTTTTTTTTCCACGCTCCACTATCCAAAAAGAAATACTACCGTGCGGGAATCAGAAAGCGGATTCAATCCTTTAAATGAACGATTCATTTTTTTTTTCTGAAATATTAAAATCGACCATAATACTTGAATTGCATAAAAATTAATACACATTAATAAATAAATAATCAATGAATAGATTTTATTTAAAAAAAATCCATTACATATACATGACTAGGTACCTATTATTCTTGAAATTCGAATTTCTTTTCTTTTGAACTAAAAAGAAAAATATATATAATTTTTTAATGCTCGGTGAATATTTGTTGAAAATCGCAATGAATCTTGTTAAAATTTCGGTCGTTTCTAAAAAAATATGTATTCAACTATGAGTTTAATGAAAAAAAAAGCCGGTGCATTTATCACGGAAATACTATCCGGACGACATTCTTATATTTTCTGAAAGAAAAAGTTTTTAACATCTATTGTTATTTTTATGTATTATATAAACTATGCCGTATGAACGGAAAAATAAATATTAATGACGGTTCGCTATTATAAAAATAAAAAAAACAACCGAAATTCGATTTCCATAAATACTCGCGAAACTCGCAATATTGAACGGACTGCGTTTCAAACGGACCAGATAGATATGAATTGAAATGTCTCGTTGACGGTCAACGCGAGCACCACGGTTGTTTAGTTTAATGCGTGCGTAAGTCGTTAAAAGAATAAAAACCAGTAAAAAAGTCATTTGTACAGCGATATATTTTAACGTACAAACTTTCGAACGGATGGTAAAGTGAGAAAAAAAAATACTTCAGACCGTGTATATACTGTTCTAAGTGGGAAATTGGGTGTGTAAGATTAAAGGGTAATTGAATTAGTTAATTTACCGTCGATAAATCATTGCAAACGAAAAAAGATTCTGAACGAATTGCGTAAATATTCCCGTTTTTTCCGATTATTAAGAAAACACCCAAATTGATTCCTCAATTAACAAATTAGACAACATTCTATGCCATAAATTCCCGGCAAAGTTTTCGATCGGAACAGGAGTACTGGTTAAAAAGTTTTTTACGGAAACAAAAAAAAAAAAAAACATACACGCCTACTATCGTAGTAAAATCCAACACACTTCTCGTTGCATTCATAATCTAAAGTAATAATAATATAATATAGGAACAATTTTCAGTCCATCCGATATCACTTTTCCATCCTACTCTTCCAACTTCCCACCAATGAGTTACAACAATGGCATGACCGTCTGCATATCCGTTCAATTGTTTTAGTTCATTTAATGAGCTAAGGTAATATAGGACCGGAATCTAACGTAGATATCGTAGATATAGAAAAAAATATTAATTTTTATGAGATCTTCAGCTTTAACTCAACACGAACATTTTCGGGACAAGTTACACCCTCTAGTCGATAGCTTGTTCCAAAACTATCCGCTGAGATAGCGTTGTGGCTCAAGGGCGCCCATCTATCATAACCTAAGAGGTTGACAATCATAAAATAAAAATACTTAAAAACTAAGAATCAACAAAATTGCTTTTATTAAATAACGAAACAAACATAAATTCCATATGCGAATAAAAACTGTAAATTGCGCTTTTGCAAACTAAATTTTTCAATTACTTTTTCAGCAAATTTGGTGTCGTGATAAACATTTTGTCTATGAACACTGAGCACACTTAAATCATCCAACCTACATTCTCTTATAGTCATTCTTATCATTATCATCAGAAAAATTAATTTATTATAAGTAAAAAAAATTACAATATAATTTTCCTAGGGGAGTGACATGTCTCTCACCCTCTAATGGGTGTCCCTGGTGGGTCTATTAAAGGAATAACTTACGTTTCCCATTCTACCTACTCTTTTTTGTGGGCCATGCGTTTTCTTTCCTCGCGACCAGGAGGGTCAGGGGCCAGGGGGCCGGCCCTTTTCAGTCCGGTTTATCTCTTGCACTGTTATTTGTAATTTGTTAATATATAAACATACTCATTTTTAAATTTGTTCGTTTCTAATATATAATCTGTAATTTATAGCAGCTACAAATGGATAACCGTGATAATTATTATGTACAAGTCGTGACGGTTTGATTGAAGAAGATGCGTCGCGATACTGCTTCGAAGATGATAGATAATTGTTCGTTTTCGTATTGTGTAAATAATTAATCTCGCAACCGATTGCGTTTAAGACGACGGGGTAGCCTATATTATATTACACACGCACAGCCAGTCGAAATTGTCAACGTTTACCCGGCGGCATACGTATAACCATTGGTGCTGCACACGTCGTCGTCACGTTGTCGGATTTTCGGCCCGATAAATATTCTAGTGCTGTCGACAACAATAACTAGTGCTGCGCCACATATACGTATACGCTATACACCCGCGCACACATTCACTCATACATGTATACATGCATACTTACTTACACATTACATTCATACGAGCATCCGACTTACGACTCACGGCCTACACCGTGTTTGTTTTGGTAACGGGGAAATATTATACGTCGACCCTCGTTAATCCGCGAGACCAGAAGTCCTCCGTCTCGGCCGTATTAAACATTCAAAAGACGTCAAGTGCCGCCCGTTTCGAACTAGCGCACGCGAGTTATTATTCGTTGACGCGTATAACAGTCGCCACGCGTGCGTGTTTTCCGCGTATCTCCTCGTCCCGGAGTTCGCGCGTCTTGTGCACTCGAATTCGCGAGGTCGATGAATATTCCATCGCGACGGTTACGCGACGATACGCGAAGTTTTCCCAACGGTCGCCGGAGACAATATCGCGAAACGTGACCTATTTTATTCTTACGCAGATAACGGTGGCTAATGATTTATCCGAGATCGAGATAAATGACATAGATCTCAGTTCCGGAACACACCTATCCGGACAACACGAAAAAGATAATCTAATCGTTTGTTTCAAAGAATACCCAAAATCCAATTTTTCACTTTTCAAGACTACCGTGAAAAACTGTCCGATTGTCTCTTTAGACTTCCGATATTGCTAAAAGATACCCGAATATATTACTCACTCTTACGTATACATGTGTCGTTTTAAGGGAAAGTATTATTTTGTAATTTGTACATGTGGGATTTCTGCGGTAGTTGACCTTACCGCGTACCCTGTTTTTAAACGTTTCCCTCGTTACTAATCGAATAATTATACAGTGTTAAAAACAAACGATTACTAAGTATTTTTTTTAATGATAAACATTACATTTTAAATAATATTTTTAGTAGGTCACGGTTCAAATTCAAAACGTAATATTATTAAACATTCAAAATTAAAATAGTATTGTATGGGTATTATATGATGACTAGTAATGCGTAGACACAAGTATAAGTCTTAAATTTATAATAGTTTTTTTTGAATAATTGCGAAAAATCAATTTTCATAGTATTATTATAATTACGCATTTGTGCACTTCCGAGATTTACCGTATTTGGAAAAGAAACATGCTATAATGATAATTATTACATAATGTGTTTACGTATTTACTAAAAAAAAATGTGCATACAATCGAAGATAAGATAGGTCGGTTTTATCTAGAAAAAAATTAAAAAGTAAGTGCGTAAAAATCTAAATTATCTATAGATTTTATCTATGTAGATAATCCCAAATCCAGTCGGAAAAGCTTTTAAGATAATATATATACTGTTCTTACAGTTTGTATTCGGTGAACGGATTTTTGTCAGTCCGAAGGCGACCTAAAATACGGGGCGCTGAAAGTGGCAGATTTATGATTATTGACCAATAGTTATTTTATTCGTTTCTAGTAATTATAATGAATTTAACAATCATGAATTTCATTTCATTTATTGTACGATGAATAAAATATAATTTCTTCCTAAACAAAATATAAGGTCAATAAAGGTCGGTTGAAGAGAGGTATGCTACAGCACCCTGGAACTAACTCCCACTCTCTTTCCTTCTAGGTCCACGTCTGGGTGCAGGCCCGGCAAAAGGTGTATTTATGGGTCGGCCCAAGATTGAATCCCATAAAAAAAAAATGAGTTTCTGGCAGTAAAAATATGCCACGTGCTCGTATTATACCCACGTTTTCACAACACGCGTTTATTTTTCTTTTCTTTTTTTCATCTCACCGCCGCGGGGACTTTGCGAATCTCGCGCGCACAAGGCCCTTGGGACGTTTTACGAGTGCAGTAGGCCTACGTCCTCGTATATATAATACATAATATAAGTTTGTGAGTGTGTACACACGCCGTGGCCGAGGTATGTTTTTTTTTTTTTTCGCTTCCTTTTTTAACACGATTTATTTTTTTTTTCTTACTCTCCCCCGTTGTATACGCGTAACAGTTCCCCCGACGATCGCTCTCGCCAGAAATTACACGAACGCGCGCCGATTTCAAATACCAAAAGTCATATGGAATTTTACAGCATCACCCTTCGCTCTCCTCCGCTCTCTCCTCTCTCAAACCCACGAGCAAATTCGCCATCGCGGCCCGGCCGCAGTTTTGGCATCGGTCATGGTGATGACGCAGCTATAGTCAGTATAGTACTATGTCACCTGACGCCCGCGAGGATACGTGTGCGGTGTGCGGCGGTCCGGCCGCACAGCGGTGCGCAAACTGCCGGGCTGCGCGGTACTGCGGCAGGGCCCACCAGAGGGCCCACTGGAAAGACGGACACAAGGCCGCGTGTCACCCGTACGTGGTGCTCACCTCCCCGGCCCTCGGCCGTCATTGGGTGGCCGCTCGGGACATCAAGGCCGGCGAAGTGTTGCTCGAGGAACGGCCGCTGGTCGTCGGCCCGAAGGCCGGCTCGCCGCCCGTCTGCCTGGCGTGTTACGCGCCCGTGACCGACGGTCGAACGTGTTCGGCCTGCGGTTGGCCAGTGTGCGGGGCCAGATGCGAGATGGCGCCAGTCCATCGGCTGGCCGAGTGTCCGCTGATCGCTGGCCAGTATGACGCTCGCAGATCGGCCGTCTACTGTTTTGTAACGCCACTCAGGTGTATGCTGCTTGACAGTAGTGAAGGCGACCGCCGCGCAGCGTTTCGGTCACTCCAGTCGCATCTGGACCGCAGAATAGGCACCCCGCTGTACCAAGCGTACGCGATTAACGTTGCCGCGTTCGTGCTGGACCGGCTGGGCTTACGGCGACTAGCAGATAGTGACGGGGGCCCACACGACGAAAGGTCCGCACTGGAGGCGACCGCCGTGCTCGATACCAACGCTTTTGAAGTACGCCGGGAGGGCGGCCGCAAGTTTCGGGCCGTATACTCTCAGGCGTCCATGATGGCGCACAGCTGTACGCCCAACACTAAACACGTGTTTGTCGGCGATCCGGCCGACGGCTGTCCGGTGATTCGCATCACAGCTGCGGTGGCCATCGGTCTTGGCTGTCCCGTGACGGCCACTTACACGCAAACGCTGTGGTGCACGCGGGACAGGCTCCGGCACCTGCAGTCCGCCAAATGTTTCGAATGCGCGTGTCCGCGGTGTACCGATCCCACAGAGCTCGGAACGCACTTGGGCTCGATAGCGTGCCGGGCGTGCGCCACCGGCCGCGTGCCGATCACCGCCGACGGCCCGTGGCAGTGCACCGGTTGTGGCCGGCGAACCGATGACAGCGGCGGTGACGGCGTGGCCGAAGCGGAGCACCACGTTCGTTCGTTAAGCCGAGCGGACGGTGCGGGTTTCGAGCGGTTCGTGAAACAGGTGTACGCCAGCGAGTGGCTACCGCTGCACGCCGGCCACTACGTAACGGTGGGCGCCAAGTACGCTCTGGCTCAATTGTACAGCAACCGGATTTCAGGTTTGACTTGACCGCATCATCTCCGCGTCTTATTTTTATTCGTGGTTTTTGCTTTTACAGAGCTGACGCCGGCACAATTGAAATACAACACGAAAATATGCGAAGAACTGTTATGGCTGGCCGACGTACTGGAACCGGGAATCACGAGGTTCCGGGGCCTGTTGCTATTCTATCTGGTCCGCGGTCTCAAACAGCTGAACCGCGTTACGAAAACCAAACAGGTCGGTATTATTTTACTAAAGGTTAACTTAATATTTAAAACAATAACGAAACATGTTTCAAAAACGTGTATGCCCTAAACACATTTTTTGTAACTAAAAACACGTTTAAAACGGAAAAAAACATTTTTTTTTTGTTTGTTATTCTTTTCGCAACCTTGATTTTATACCTATACAGATATTTTTTCTGTACAACTATACAACGTGTTCATTGTTTATGTGTGTACGAATTTCAGAATAACTACGAGACGATCAAGAATTACACAGAAGAAGCGGTGGTCATACTGAAAACCGAACCCGATCTGGTGCATTTAATTGAACAGTTACAATAATCGACTAATAGTCGATTATTATTATACAATCTTTTTTCATTGTGAGATCGTTAGTTTTTATTGTACCGTAGTAAACATTACTATTGTAGAAACAATAATACGTCTTTTCCAAAAGCTGTTCACTCGTTATGATATCCACCGATAAACCGTTCGGTCGAAATTACATAATTCGCCTTTACCCCTTCTACTGCTATTTTGTACACTAGAAATGGAATAAAATAATACATACCATAAGAATTTTCGCGTATTGCATATAGAGGGAAGTTAGGGGGGAAACCCCTTCCAAAATACCTTCCTTCACTACGTATTTAGATTTTGAGTGCGGCGAAGAATGTATTCGTTTTACAATGATGTTTATTTATTTATTTTTTTATGTGAACACCTTTTCTAGAATTGCCGACAATGCATCACTATTACCCGAACTCTGCTCAAAATCATTTATTTGTTATCAATGGTTTATCGTTGATATACATTAAATTCCCTTCTGTATCCTACCTTTCCCACCACAAACCCAATAAAATTGATTACCAGAAAACCGGGCGATAATTTACATTTTGTCGTTCACCGATATTTTCCCAGCTATCCCACAAAACGACTTTTTTTACAATCCACAAATTGTTTTTGCCAGATGGCATTTATTATAATACCCAAATTGTTATAATATTATCACGATAAAATCGGAATAATTATACAAAATATTATGTACCCCTAATAGGGTTTTTTTCTTCGCAGATGTAACAACACGATGGAATCTTATTTCACAAAAAAATATAAAACATTTTCAGTTTATGATCACCAATTATAAGCGAATAACGCAATTTGTATACACCATTATCGCTGAAAATATCATTATCAAAATGTATTAAAAAACAAATAAGGTAATAAGAGAATATCAATAATGACAAAGTTAAGTTGCTATACGTAAAATTTACAAAATGTTGATAAAACCTGAAATTAACCTTAAAAAAAAAAGTTTATGCAAATTTTCTAATACACCCTAATACCCATAGAACATACAAATTCAAATTAATCACTCATACGTCAAAAATCAAGACCACCACAATACTGCATGGAATATAGACACGATTTACTATGAGACCAGATGAAGTTGATAATCGGTTTCTAGTAGAAAAGTTGATTACAAAGGACGAAAAAAAAGCACATAGCATTAGAGCAAAATTAAATAAATATTATATACTGCTCGTCGCTGCGTTCAGAATCTAAAAAATTGAAAGTCCGGGGTCACCGTGTTTGGAAAAATAACGAAGGTCATGAATATTCGTCCAAATACCAAAATATGCATACAGGTATACCTATATAATGTTATTACTTGAATGTCACACGTTATGTCGAGACTACCGACTATACATAATTAAAATGTTGACGTATCCGAGGACCGGGAGTTTTACAGGAGACTGCACGCGTGTCAAGGCCCCAGGGACCACTTGTATAGGTATGATGCTCGTCCCCCCTCCCCGTAGAGGAAAGGAAAAATTAATTAAAGCGAATTGTTTTATCCCTATACACGAGGTCTACAATAGAATTTTGTTATCACGAGCGTCTTAACATTGTTCCAGATTTGAAGATTTGAAATTAATAGCGTGCTAAGATTCAAAAAAAAAAAATCGAGTTAGACCTGAGCTTAAAACTGAGCTTTGTGCCATCGTTAACAACATATAAAGAGCACAATGTGTCAAGACCATAATAATTTTAATATCCACAACTCCCAATAAAATGACGTAAGAGCTGTGTCCCGGGGCTGCTGATGAGGGTATGGAATAACTCAAAATCGACTGGTAAAAATTAATTGACTGCACTTAGCCCGTTATTGATTTCAAGACTTTATTCATATCCTGACGCTATTAATACGCTGTATTCGAACAAAAATAGCGTAGCTTTTGTAATTATTCGTCTATTTAAGGAATTTTCAATAAAAATTGCCATTTGAAAATCGAAATTTGTGTAGTAGTTTAACACTCCTACCTTTGCCTCTGTGAACATAAGAGTAATTTTACATTTTAAAATAAATAATACGCCTAATTTTTTTTACACGAGCCATTTTTTTTTTTTTCTTAATATGTATTTCGCGGTGAAATATACAGTAACATAACATTCGGAAAATTCTGGTCTTAGTGTATAGGTTTAATTTATTTCTGTAAACAACGATGAATACAAACTAACGAAAAAAATAATGTGAGCGTAATTCGGGTAGACATATGTTTCAAAATCCAATGAATTCAGGTTTGTAAGATTTTCGTCAAACTATTTAAATAAAATGCTCATGAAAATAAACTTCCTTATAACATGCGATTTTAGATGATGATGTTTATTTTTTTGTCTCAACAACTTTTCTGTAAGAAGGCTTAATCATATTTCTATGTGTAGCACATTTTCTAGAAGGAAATCAGTATGCGGGGGGGGGGTACTTTAGCCATGTCATTTTTTTATTTTCTTAAGAATTTTCCCAGCAAATGTGAAAAACCGGGGTAAAACATGGGAAACCCAGAAAAACGTAGGAAAATTGGGAAAATCGGTACAACATTAACAAATATTATTAAAAAAAATGTATGAAACCTATTTAATTATTTAACTATAAAATGACACATATATTGTTAACAAAACATCACTATCAACTGAACTCCGCTCAAAATCGTTTTTTTCCTAATCAATGGTTTATCGTTGCTTACAAATATACATTAAATTATCTATAACAGTAGCTGCATCCGTTCTCATCATCTTAGGACGTCTTTTTTTTTGTTTCTACTAATTTTAACGTATGATGAAACTTGTTTTAAATTGTATGGTATATTTGTTGGGCCAAAACGACACATCCACATGAAACCAAATGATTGGAAAATCAATGTTTTGGAGCGAAATTTCTCGTAAAAATATAGTTAACAGTCAAAAAAAAAGATAACAAAAAAAAACACATTCTATAGTATTAAACCCTAGTGCATTCCTCGATACGCTCTGAATCTAAAAGAAAACTTCCTCGACAGATTATTTCTACCGGGCTGCAAATTGAAACGTAGTCGCCGCCAAATAGCTAACAGACCGCGACGAGTGCCAAACATTCAAAAATAATTGGCCGGGTAATATAGACTCGAAACAAATGTTTCCGAACATATATATATAGACAATCGGGCGATCGGTATGCAGTTCGAATATAGTCTTTGTTATTCAGTTGTATGTTTAAAAAAAAAAAAAAAACGTATTCTTTAAAAGCTATCCTAGGATAATGGAACCGGTGGAGCCAATGTTTGGGAAATTGGGAAGGTAGAATATAGAAGGAAATTTAATGTATATCTGTAAGCAACGATAAACCATAGCTAATGAAAAACCGATTCTGAGCGGAGTTCAGTTGATATAGTGATGCTTTGTCAACAATATATATTATGTCATATTATGATAAAATAATTAAATTATAGCATTATATATTTTCTTTAATAATATTTGTTTAATATTGTACCGTTTTTTCTACGTTTTTTTTTTTTCTTTGTTTTTCACATTTGAGAAAAACGAAAAATGTACCACCCCCAATGTACTTTTAGAAAAATGTCTACATCGTATAAATCGGAGTAATCTTTCTGTTAGACAGTGTTCACATAAAAAAGAATTTTAAAAAAATAGACATATTTGTAAAACCAATACATTCTTAGCTTCTTGGCTACATTCTAAAAATTTCAAAATATAACTGGTTGTTTTTATTAGGGCGCCATTATTATATTTGTATCGGAAAATAGTAAGAACGACTATAATCAAAATAAGTTTATTTTATTTTAATTTTTTTTTTAACCCGAGATACTTATATCCAAAATTATTTAATTTTCAGGTTTTAAGAAAAATAATTTTCCGACCAGTATTGTATGGTCAAATAAATTGATCTCCACAGTATTTCGAAAATAATAATAACACAATATTTGTTGTAGTGCAATGACTTTTATACGAGCTTTTCGACATACTCATACCGTTATACAAATTTTATTTCATCGCTTAAATTATTAAAAATTGAAATACATATAAACACTTAGAGCCACATAACCATACTCTTATTTTTATTGAACAATTGTATAACGGACAAATCTGTAGTGGCGTGAATAGTTATCCTGCATATTAAGCGGTTGCTTCGTGATCGAATTAAGTGAGAGGGTTTTTGGGGATATATGTGAGGTTGGGTAAGGTTTAACCCGTAATATATTTTAATAGAAAATACTTAGTAACGGTTTATAGTAACCTTAGCTGCAGACTTTTTTTAGCCTTAGGTAATGCGAGATTTTTTTAATTTTAACGAAACCACTACATAAAAAACAAAAAAAAAAAAAATTCACGCCGCCACTGACGAACAATTATTTATTTTCGATACATAATACCGCAATGTATTATAACTAGGTATATATATAATATATTGTACACAAACATTTAATTTAATCTAAAAAAAACAACATGATACTGCAGGTAATAAGCGTGCGAATATTATAAAATAATGATTTCGTCAAATACATTTAAAACTTAAAACGTTACACGAACTAATAAACATCGATATATACAATAATTCGGTTATTTTTAAAAGTTTAGCCGATCGTTCAAAACGTCCCGTCGACTTATTTTAATTTGTTACTGTTATTATACCTATAGCCTATAGGTATGCGAATATCGCGTGATATCAAAATAATGTTATATTTACCGAGAAAATGATATGCTTACTGACGTACGTAAAAGTGATGATAACGGACAAGGGAACGGGGGAAGATTGCAAACATGAGAAAAAACGGTCGGTGAGACCGTCTAAACTTAGCTGCACGTGACCGAAAAAACGCGGATAAATTATAAACGAGACGGATTAAAACTTAGCGAAAAAATCGGCAAACAAACGTCGTCGTTTTTTCGTTTTTGTTGTATATTATTCATCGCGATACTTTCGACGAAAACGCATTTCACGGGCTTTTTTTTTTATTTTACTCGAGGGTGAAAAATATTCGCCAACGGTGTACAATAGTGTAATTAGTGACCCGAAGCCTTAAAATATATAAACCGAACGTTACACTCGATTTGTATAATATAACGCGTCGAAATCGGTGGAATATTTACGGAGGGAGAAAGGATGAGTGATGAAGTGGTGCTGGACCCACAACCCCAAAGTTAACGAAATAAATCAAGCATTAGATAAAACTTCCTACAGCACAGTTGATTTTCAAGCTGCTGTTGATTATTATGTGCGTACCTTTATGATAAACTTTATCGCACAGAAAAACTGATTATAATACAAAAAAACCTATAGTTGTAGTCAGCAGATTAGACAATTGGAATTGTAAATATAAACTGAACGCCCATGTGATAAGCTATCTGCCCCCTTCCCCCCAGAAAAATAGTCGAGAAACAGAAAATCCTATCCACAGCTCATTTTTTCAAAGAGTATAATAAAACAATTGCATAATGTTCATTGATTATAACTAGGATAAGAATTGAATATTCTTCGAGTTCTAAATTTTATTGACGTTATAACTTAAAACTATTATCGTTAACTATCCAATTTTTAACTCGATTATTATCAATAAGACGCGTTTACTACAATACTCTTTAAACAAATAAACTACAGGTTTGTGTCTCTGGCACATACATACTTAATCAGTTATCAGTGATATCACTGATCTATTAAAATTCTATACTATAAGTCTATCTATTATAATTCTACGTATACTGTAAAAATACAGAATGACTAATGATACAGAGCTCAGGATTTATGGTACTTAAAAACCGCAAAACGCTTAAAAATGTAAAAATATAAAATATTTGAAAAGTGGTAAAAGAGTTAAAAAAATTTCCCTTCTAACAACTTGAACTTATTAAATGCTATTTTCTACGAAGTACTACAAAAATGATTATTGCAAAGTAATTTTTTTTTTAAATACGTACAATTATTTGATGTAAACAACATTATTTGTATTATTGTTACTTTTGTAGTGTTAAAATATGTAATTTAATAAGTTACAGCCATAGGAGAAATCCCTCTACCTTTTTTGCTTTTTCAAATGCATTGTTTTAAATGATTTCGGAGCTTTTTTTAAATTTAAGTGCTACAAGTCCCGAATCCTGGTAATATTATATTATATCGACTGTATTTTTTTCTCGACGTTTGATAAAAAATATTGTTATACAACAATGATCGTATCATAATAGAATATTATTGTTGAAGTAAGAAGGACATTGGACGGCGGCTGCAAGGGCGGCGGGCTTGCCGAATTCCGTCCAGCGGCCGACTGTCACGGACGACGACGACGACGGCGAAGAATTCTGATGGTAACCCATGGCGGCTGCAGCGGAAGTCGCGGCTACGGCTGTGGCGGTCGACTGAGGCTGTGACATTGGCTGCGGCAAACGTTTGGTCATCGGGTTAGCTGTAAATTCGTTGGGCGGCGGCAATCCACCGTAAACCATCCCGGCCGACTGGTTGAATCTGTTTAAATCAAAATAACCAGAAAAAAAAAAAAAACGTTTCTTCATCACTTTTATATTACACACAACACACTGGTGTAAACACAATAATATTATTGCTTATTGAGCGTAATTGATTCGTTATATAACGAATCTAATGTCCAGAAAAAAAAAAAAAAATGTTTTTAACACAACGCAGATACCTGATATTTATCTAGTTAGAAAATAAAAATAAAATGATTTAAAGACTTATTCAGATAAAGGTAAATAATAATTTTCAGTTATTTAGATATAACATACAATTATAATAATTACAGGCGATTTATTTAAATTCGTAGATATACGTAGGTAAACCAGATTCCAAACATATTATTAAATACTAAAAACAGTATATGTACTATATAATAGATCTATCTAATACTTTATTTTAGTATTGAAATACGATTTTTTTTTCAAACAAATGATACAATCTAAACGTTTTTTGTGTTATCCACGTATTTAATACAGATTATTAAAAATATCTTTATCATTTAAAGGTAAGATAGTTTGATTTTAATAAAATAATATAAAGTATGTCGGTATCTAGATTATCTTCTAGATTATTCTATGAAAAAAATACTTTTAACGCTGATATATTATTATTCTAATGGAAGTGTTTAAATCAACCAACGATTCCCAATCTATAGGGCTGCACCAAAATGAAAATATTGAAAAGGCTTGTGTCACCTGTTTTTTATTTTTTTTTTTATATAAATGAGTTATTGATACACTCTGTACACTCTGGAAGAACTCTCATACATTCAAGAGTAGTACGATTTCGATAGTTTCTTTTAAATACGTTTGATTTCGACCAATATTATTGCAATTTGTTTTGATAAAAAAAGTTTTTGTGGTTTATGGCTAAATAATCAAAAATCGAAGTTCTACACTTCCTGTAGAACGTATTTTGCATGACAATAAAATATTATACAAATTATAATTTATCGAATTTTCGGTACGATTTGTTATGACGTGTTAACAGTTTATAAAAAGCCACAAGCAGGATGATTATAACAATTACTTAGGTATATTATATTTCCCTATATTTCTGATTTTCCATTTATTGTATTCCAGGACCGTGCATAAAATTTGATCACACAATTTTGGGTAACAAGTGAATATCGGATGACACGCAGCATGCGTGAAATTATTATAATAGTTCAAAACGGGTGGTCTGAAGGTACGCGAATGAAAAAAAAAATGAATATACTTTGCACGATGGGTAGTCCACTATTGTGAAAAGGAGTTCGGAAAGGTAGCATGTAGAAGGGTATTTAATTTTTATCTGTACGTAACGATAAAACATTGAAACGAAAAACGACTGGGGCGAAGTTTGCTTTATACATGTACGAACATTTTCCCGTGTTTACTACATTGATATGAAAACCGTTTAGAAAATGGCTTTCTTAAAATACTTAAAAACAATCCAAATAAAATTTCCTTTTAGGAAAGGTACTACATTTGAAAATCGGAGCAAGATTTATGGTAGAAAAATTATTTATAAATACAAAAATAAATAAATAACATTGTAAAACCAATCAATTTCACGTTACGCTTCGAATCTAAAAGAGGAGAAACACCGGTTTAAATACGAATTTCGTGTCACTATAGTATCGATACTGTTTTCGAAACGTTCGGTCGTGTTCACCCGAGGATAATATTATTCATTATTTTTGTTTGTTTACCTCCCCCATTTACCCTTTTGTATACGAAACGGTTAAAAAATAATAAATTGTCGCTGTACTTTGATTATCACACGTGTCAAATGACGGAAACCATATAAATAAAAAAAAAAACCAAACGAAATTAAAAGTAAACTCACCCCTCGCCCCCTTATATAAAACCTACTACGTGGGTCGATTATTGGTTAGAGAGAAAAAAAAAAAGCTGATACTGTTGAAGTGTGCTCCACTACTGTTATAGATGAAAAATTGGTAAATTAGAATTTATATAATTAATGATTTATAGGCAATGATACATAGATTTTAACGAAATACGATTTTGATCGAAATTCGATTAACATGTTTATTTTGATTGTTTTAAAAATTCGTAGTTTTTACGATTTTCGTAAAAATTTTAAACTGAATGAAGCATACAAAAAAGTACAACATAACACTGAATTTTTTTTTTTTTAACCAAGTTGAGTACAATTTATGACGAAACTTGTACATTTTCAAGCATATCTGCTCGGTCAGAACAATTTTATCTGCATAAACTTATTAAAAATTAAAAAAAAACTCGAAAATGTAAAATGGTTATAAATGGCTTATAAAAAACCACTAAAATGACTTTATCGAATTTAAAAAAAGAAGCAATATGAGTATTCGTAAATATTTCAGTTCTTTATAATTATTTTTAGCTAAATTATAGAAAAAAAAAAAAAAAAACAAAACAAAATCGATAATAATGAAATCGTTGTTTCAGTAAACCCGGAAGAGTTTTCCTCGGGTAATTAGAAAAACTACAAGGAAAATAAAAAAGCAACTTTCCAATGCACCGAATAGACAACATTTTTCTGAATATAGTAAATAAATATATAAATAAAAATGTATGTGTATGTATACAAAAAAATAAATAAATAAACGAACAAATGCGTCGCTTGGAGACGAAGCAATATTTCTGGTAGAAACAGATTGGAGAAAAAATATTAAAATCGTACACATCATAGGAAAACGCTGCGCTTAAAATCTAAAGTGTTTTATCATCGAACTTTTTACGGGACAAAATCATTAACGGTGTTCATAACATAATATTAATTATGTATATTTTATTATTGTTCGCCAAGACGTTTAATAGTGTTTCGTAATATTTATGCATGTAAATATAACAATCTGTAACTCAATGAGGTTTTTTCGTACGTGGTTTTTATTTTATTATTATTATTATTATTTTTTTTTATTTTTTTTCAATAAATAAAATAATATGTAAACAATTGTAAGATTATCTGTACAAGACATAAATAAATTAAATTGAATATTGCAAATTGAAAAAGACAATATCATCAAGTAAAGTAATATGATATTATATTATGCAACGAAATTATTTGTGTAAACGATATAAGACAAATACCTATAGGTATTAAATATACGACTATAGTGACATTTTGGTGATTTAGTTTGAACCAGTAGGTATAAATTGAAACAAATTAATAAATGCAGGCTTACCGAAAAACGATTTACAAATAAATTATGTAGGATTTTGGTGTACCTATTTCGTTTTAATCGATAAACAAGAGTAATCAGTGGCGTGCGCGGAGGGGAGGTTAGGAGTTATATCCCCCTCTATGGGCTTAAAATACAACAAAATATGAGCATGTTAACGTCGAAATGCATTTATTTCAACCAAGTTATGAGGAAAAACCTTGACATATTGATTAGAAATGGGCATTTTTTTGTGATTGGGCTTTTGAATTACCAATACCCACAGTCGATTTGGGTAGAGAGACGAATTTATGATTTATTCATGATTCTTATTTACTACATCCTCTCCCGTAGATAATTTCTGGGCACGCCACTGAGAGTAATGATATGTAAACATAACATTTTACATTCACTCAGAGAAAAAAAAAATGTTTTCGTGCTAATGTATTTGATGACTGCACAAACAACGTCAGTAAGTTTAGTATAATATCTATGTTATTGCTGATAAGGGTTTTGATAGAAGTTATACAAATTGTCTAACATGTCTCCGTATTGTTGAGCGGCGTTCGTCCGGGCGTTCTGTTGATAACCGTCCCACCCTTCGTAGTATCCGTTGTACTGGACGCTGGGAAGTCTCCAGTCGGCGGTTCCTGTTGGAAATAAAACAATTAGTTTGGGAAATAAAGTCACATTTATTTATAATGATAATAGTTTATTTTGTTAGAAATCAAATCTAATTTTGACAAGTCGGTAGGTCGTAAGTACCTAATCTAAATATATGTTTTAAATGTCCTATGATATTGTTACAATTGTTCCTTTTTTTTAAATGAATTAAGTGTCCGTTAACTGTTCCCACTGTCCAAACCAATCATTATGTCAAAAATAGTATTATTTCGAGTTTAAAAATAATAAAATGGATGTGACGCTATCTACACGGATACGAATGTGGAAGTGTGACGACATTGCGCGTCACCGGGTGGCGAAACAATCGTACGATGTTTTGGTAATTTTAAACCACTAGATGGCGGATGAGTATGCGAAACAGAAACTTATTATTTTGAGCAGTACGAAATAATAGGTGCCTCATTACATCATGTTCGGGAAATGAGTAGGCATAATAATAATATTATGCAATATATCATTATTGTGGCGATGTACAATACCAAATTTTGTTATGTTCGGTGGCTGGCACAATAAGCGACTAGGTATACATACTATAATCAAACGCCAACTGTTTCATTAAATATCGTAACAAAATATTGTTCATCATCTGAATGCCATAGTAAAACAGTTAAAAGACCATTGAGGGATTTTCCGTACTTGCAGAATCTCTGGGAAAAGGTTTCGCTAAAAAATTTAACCAATACAGTAGGTAATACGTATTACCAGAATTCATTTCAACGCAAATACAATTATTTAATATTCTAAGGTCGGGCCTTTCATACACAGGTAATATGATAATAATAATATTACACCCATACAAAATATTATATAATACATTGATTCTTCGGCAATAGTATTATAATATATTAGGTATTTGCTTTAGCAGACGAATAAAATTAGTTCTATTAAAGATATTGACATATTGTTCGTATTACTTACAGCACACAATATATTATGTATGTATGCGTTGGCCGGTGGTAAAAATTAATAATTACCGTCGTTTACCATAATATTAATATCGACGGGCAAAAATGTTATATTATTATTACATTACGCTCTCGTAAACTAGTTGGCCTCACAAAACGTTCGAAATTCAGTTCAGTGTAATATAAATGATAGGCACCCATCAGCCGGGTTGGGTTGTAGATATACCTATGCATTTCATCATCTTGTTTGAGGCGATATACAGCACGAACGTACGTTTAATTTATTCATAATTTAATCGACTATACGATGAAAACATATTTATTTTCGATTACTTATGCTTGTTATTCGCTGGCTCCAAATAAAAACATTACAAAATATAAGTAAAAATATTATATGAATAATATTGTATAATTTTAAAAAAGTATTTTAGTAATAATGAAATAAACTCGGTAAAAAAGTGATGCTATTTTATTAAGTAACAGTATATAATGTCATTTTTCTATGTTCGGTTAGAATTCCGTTATACATTAAACTTAACACGTTTTCATTAAAAAAAAAAAAAAAAAAAACCGGTCGATTTGTACCCAATTATTGTATAATTTATGAAGTTGTTCGGTTTGTTACTCATTTAAACATTTTAAAAATGATAATATACAAAAACGACGAATATGATTCTCAATAATTTCGAATAAACAATAAATATTGACGGGTTAAAGTTAAAAATAAATGTCATTTTTTTACATATCTTACATATAGTCAATAGATATTGAGATGTTGTACTAGTCGTTGGCCAAAAAAATGTGCTACTTCTATGGGTGGGAAATCGGAAAGGTTGAATAATTAAATTTGTTTAATTCATATATATAAGCCATTATAAAACCATTTCAAAAGAAATACGATTTTGAGCGAAATTCGGTTACGCATATAATGAATGCCGTAATTCATACGAGTTTCGTCAAAATATAATAAAAAAACTTGTTCACAATCAGTTTTTTTTAAAACTAAATACAACTTATAATGAACTTCATATTAAATTTTTGAAGGTTTCAGTTAAGTCTAATAATTATAATACCTACAAAAAACAAAACTAAAAAAATAGCTTAAATATCATTAAAATTTTTTGAACGTCCCGTTAAAATGGGATAATAAAAATATTCAGCTAATTACGATAATTTTTAGCCGATTTACAACAAAAAATAAAAATCAAAAATAACGAAACTATTAACACCGTATTTCCTAAGTTTTTTTTTCCAGTATTTCGCAATTATCACGAAAACTGGTTGACAAACCAAAAACCTAACTTACTTATTTGCCAACTAGATACAAAATTTAATATAGAAAAAAGTTGTCTTGTTATTTTTTAATTGAGCAAGATTTCTGAAAAATTCGTTTACTGCACACAGAAAAATAATACACACACACTCACACACATATTAAAACCAATACATTTTGTTCGATACAATTCAAAATTAATGTCCTCGTAAACGGTATACGATTGTATTTATATCATTTGGAAAAAAAAAACCCTTAAAAATACTACCAAAAACGACAGAATACCCGCATATTCGAACACTGTAATACTCGTTACTGAATATAAGTTAAATATATATAATATATAGTTAAACAAAATGAAACCAACCCATTCGCTATCAAAAAAACTGCGCGTAACGTCAACAATATCGGTCGGGTGCTGTATAATACAAACTCAGGGCGCACAATCATATTATTATATGGCGACCCAGGTACCGGACGGAGAAATCGCTGCATGTCGAGCAGGTAAGTACTATAGAAAAACTATTGCACTATTATAAAGTCTAAACGAGCGTTTCCGGAACACAATGTCGGAGAACAAATCTGTACAAATAAAACGAATATAAACTGTTCTGACTTCGTGTAAGTCGATAATATAAAATATAACTGTATTGTATATGTATACAATTTAAGAATACGGAACAAATACAATGTTTGATAATAAATATAAACGATATAGAGATGTCGAAAAAACCTACTGAAATACAGTGCATAAACACGTGTTGTGACAGAATTATAAACCTACACTGAACGTAAAAACATCGCAAAAAAACATTACAAATAAAAATAAAAATAATATAATCAAAAATGCGTCTATGTGGAAAATATGAAAGGTTTAAAAGAAATAGGTTTTGTAAATTTCAAAATCGCTGAGTACATATTTTTATCACCAGCTATTACTATCAATTAATAAAAAATATGTTTCTTTTATTAGTTAGTACTTTGAATCTAGGTTTGTGCTAGGACAATGCTCTATATAGTCTGTGTATTGTGTTTTTCCGATATATTAGCCGATAAATTTGAATATTTAACAACGATAATAATACTGTCGACGTTCAATAAAATCGTATAGTATACGTTTAAGTCTTAAAATATTAGGTACCGGTGTAGGAAGGCGTGTTTAAGTTCTCGGAAAAATTACTGCTGATTATGTTGTGCTGTACGTTAGAACTATTTTGTTTCCTCCATCTCGCTCGCCGATTGCTGAACCACACCTGTATAAACGATAAAAAGTTATTTTAATATCTATCGACATATTATAAAGAAAGTCGTATTTTTGATAAAATGGCAAGACAAATCTCTCTACCAAGACATATTTTTTAGTATTAATCAAATAGTAAATGTCAGACAATCGAACGTGCAAGCCTTCAAAACAATATAAAAACTGTGGTGTATAATAATAATGTTGTTGTTGGGGACCAGTCGTGTTGAGATTATCAATAGATAAAATCATCTAAATGATAATCTTGATAACGTTGACATAACTAAATATTTTTTGTAAGATAAAACCGAAATTTCGTATCTTAGTGTTTTAAATTATTTTGTACTAATTACGGAGATATTAACAGTGACGTGTCCAGGAATTTTCAACGGGAAGAAATGTAGAAAATAATAATAATGATATATTAATAAACCGTAGAATTATCTTATGTTGTGCCTGAACCGACAATGAGAATATTTTAAAAGCCAGATCGAAAAAAAAAATAAAAATATTTTCAAGTAATCAAGATTTTTTTTTAGTAACTTGGCTAAAATATAAAATGTCAGGATTATATTACTATAAATAAACATTCATAATAATTGTACTTTTAAGCCAAGGGAAGGGGACAGAAGCTTTATAATAGCTTCCTTCCTCCTGCGCACGTTATTGAACATTAATTAAGTAAATTACAAAATCATTCCCCTACAGACGGTATTTTTTCTCATCACGTTGGTCACCTCTAGTAATTCACAAAAATGTCATAATCACTTCATTTTTTTTGAATATTCAATAATATACGTTTCGAATTAAATTACCTTTCTACTAAAAATATTATTTCTATGAATTGTGTCTTAACACAAATCGGTCATCTCTTTACGTAATCTATATAGATAACTGAAAATTACCTTTTCACATAAGCAAAAATATCGATTATCCAATCCAACGATGGGCCTAAAACCCCGCCGGCTTACCTGTACTCGGGGTTCCGGAAGTCCGAACTTCGCGGCTAGCGTCTCCCGGGCCGCAATGTCTGGATATTGGCAGGACAAAAACGACCTTTCCAACCCTTCCAGCTGTTGGGCCGTGAACGCGGTCCTGCCCCTCCGCTGTTTTCTGGATATGACGATTCCCGGTTCAGACGGTACGTCCACGTCGCCGGTTCTTCCTGTCGAAAACGCGCACGTCGCACCGTTATTATTATTATTGTTATTATTATAGGTACACGTAATATTATTATATTACGATAGAAAATCCGCACATTTCGTTATTTACCGACGCGATATTATTATTATTATTATTATTGTGTAATATTCTACTGTTGGGTCGTTTGTCCGTCAAAATATTACGATGAAAACACGCGGTGGATCCGTGCAAATATTTACTTCCTGTTACATACGCACACAGCAAATACCAGTACTACGGTATTGTTCCTAACTCCCGGCCGTGTAAACATACGACGTCGATCGTAACGAAACAATAATATTATTTCATCGCGGATTATTATTGTTGTAGCGATTTTTTTCTCTCGCGTAAATATTCCGCTCAAAATAATATAATACTGTTACGAGGATAAATGTAAATCGTAATAATAACTGTTGCTACCGTCGCTGCGGCGGGCGTTTCGGACCGTGTGAATTCAATCGTCCGCGAACAGGTTGTTGTACACATACGACACTATACGTGCCAGCCGGTGGTCTTTTTTTTTCTTTCCTTTTATTTTTTTTTTTTTTTTTTTTTTTTTTTTTTTTTTTATCTGACTGCTGATATTTTTTCGGTGCGATATCATGTTCAATACGAATATTTTAATGCACCGGTTCTCGCATTGATCGCGCATCAGTGTCAATAATATATTGTAATATGCACTACGCGACGTACAGTAGGTGTCACAAGCGTAATTTCAATTGTAAACACGATAATATTTAAGGACAATATTGTGCATACCTACGACAACTACAATAATAATAATAATAAAACACCAAAAAAAAAAAAAAACGATATCCTTTTCTTTGCGGTTTTTTTTTTCTAGTAAAAAATACGCCAGGAAATTTCTGTACACCCCCCCTCCACTCCGAACCTAACCACGGTCGCTATATTTATACAATAGTTCTTTTTGAACGTATTATAATATTGTTTGCTTGTACACAATGCGTCGCGCAGTTTCTCGAATAAAAAATAAATCCGATTTTAACATTTAGGTGTCCCTATAAATCTATTTAAAAACGGTTGTTTAAGAAAGAAACGAAGAAGTTAATCCTCGGAATACGGGGTTGTTACCTTCCTTTTTTTTTTTCCTGTCTGTATACATAGTACATATTCTATACTATATTATTTTGCTTTCCTGCTGGTTTTTTCTCTTTCATGAACTATTTATAGGTAGTTTATATTATCTAGTAAAGTTTTTATTTCAGTATTTCACTGCAAGTAAACCTTATTACCAATATAATAAAACCTATTATATCTTAACGTATTTTTGTATATCCAAATACCCAAGTAGGCGGCTTTTCAAAGAATCTATTGGTCTATTACTAAAATAGACACTTGGCAACTGAACGGATAAAATTTAACTGCGAAATGAATGACTGCATACAAAAAGAAGAAGAAGATTAAAATAGAAAAAATAAAATAAAATCAAAAAATACTTTTTCAATTATTAAAATGACTCTAAATTATTCGCATTATTTTAAAATTATTCTAAATTAAAGGTTTAGATTTTCAACTAGATGTTACTTTTTCTGAAACAATTTTTAGATTTCCAAATTTTTTTATAAAATTTAAAAAAAAAACTAACAATAAATGCCGATAAATTGGTTTTATTTTGTTGATTTCTAGTTTAAAGTTTGGTTACAAGAAAAAAAATCATGACTCATGCAGGCACGTAGCCAAAGGGCCTGGGTGGGCCAGGCCCACCTTAAATTTACTCTGGCCCAGGGCAGGCCCTCCAAATTCAAAATATATTTATTTTTACTAAATTATCAAAAATGTGATTATGCACATTGAAATACTTCTATTGTGATTACTATAGAGTAATACAATTATTATTGTGTATAATAATTCATTTTTATATTCGAGGATAACGTCATTTGAAAAAGATAAATAAAAGGGTCTTGATAAAAATACCTGTTTTTTAGACAATAATGGACTAGCCTTATCTAATGGTAGAACTAAACAATTTTATCAACGTCTATTAAAAAATATCAAATACATTATAATGTTAAAATAAACAACTTAATAAATCTAATTGAACTACTATAAACTAGCTTTTATCATAATAACTATTCCAGTATCCGGTGCTGGATATGAAAGAACTATTTCATGTCAACGATTACACGAGGAATCAAATGAAAAAAGGATCGTTTAAATACTTTGGCTTCAATAAACAAAGAAAATATAATCTCTAAGAACCTACAACTTAGATATTTGTGTACAAATGTTTCTAGAACATAACAAAAACAGAACAATTATTTTATATTGAATTGTTTAATATTTATATATGTACTTAAAATAGGTACTGTGTTATTAATTTTTTCTACTTGTATGACAGGTGATCTTTTTTAAAAATGTAAGTTTGTTTAAAAATTATAGTTAATTTAAAAATCAATTATCAATATTATTTTTGATTAGTATTCAGGTATAAATTAATTTTTGTTAATAGAAGTTGCGAAGTTTAATCAGCTTGTATTCTAAATATGAAGGTAGATTATTTTTCATAGCATGGAAAATGTATCCCAAAAGTAAAGATATAGGTAATTCTGTAATTTTTTTTTTTTTAATACGGTACTTTTTTTTATTACTGTAATGGGTATACTTGTTGTGATAATAATTTATTTAACCAATTACTAAAATTACCAAAATGTAATCTATTGTAATAAATGCGTCCGACAGTCGAAAACACGCGTTGTGAAAAACAATAGAAAAAAAAAGCAGGTACGAAAAATAAAATGTTTAAATTATGATTCTGGATCGTGTCCGTTTTAAAATCGAAAACGTCGACGTCTCTGACGATTTTTCGAGTCGGTATAGGACGAACGGTCTCGCCGGGATTGTCGGGTCGGCCGTCTCTGATCCATTCCGTTTGAACGGTACACGTTCTATATAATATGTTGAATTTTCAGTTTTTTTTTTATTAGTTGTTTGACCGTTTAATATCCACTAAAACATTATACATTTATAATGACTTTACGTGTTTGAACGGCGGCAGCGGATACACACGCGCGAAAACCGTTACGAATCAACAGGTTAATCAACATGTAACTCCGCGCGGCGGTGACGACAGTCATAATCATAATGATAATAATCGTCCTGTTACAGTTGCGACGGGATGTATTATAATGATATTAAACGTCCGTGCGTATAATAATCTGGTTGCGGGATATTATTAAAAATATGCGGAACGAGACGGACTGCCGCGGTTCAAAGAAAGAAAAAAAAAAAGGAGAAAAAACCGGCCGAAACTAAACGGACAAAGTGTCGGGCGGTCGAAAACTCCGCGAGTCCTCTCGGTACGTGTATTCGGTAAGAGGTCCCGGGGGATAACGGCAGAGGAGACGCACTCGGGACGCTCTAACTCAGAGGCGTGTTTCTCACCGAAACACAGATGGTATAAATTATTATAATACAATAGAAATCAAAAGAAATTTTCTCTTCGTATTCTCTCGTTATTTCGGACTCACAACATTCTATAAAAAGGCGAAATGCGTTTTATTATGAAAACATATTTTGCGCAATGTTATAATGTATTTTAATATACGGCGTGAAAGCAACGCACTCTGAATCTAAAAATTTAAAATTAAAAGCAAAGTGATAACATTTTGGGGCGTGCTTTGTTTCGAAAATCATTTTTACGGTTTTGGCTGAAAACACGAGATACTTTTTTTTCACTCGTTACATTATCAATTATTTTTTATTTTTACTAGGATATGCTATATTTGTCTGCTTGTAAACAACTTTTCGGACTAGAAATCTCGTTCTAATAATCAATTTCGGGGATTGTTTTTGGTAGAAAATGTATCTCTATAGTTGGTGCATTGAGGGAGTCTTTTTTTGGTTTTCTTGTACAATTTTTTTTTAATAATTCTAGGAGAAAATCGGATAAAACGAGAATATTTATTCAATAACGGTTTCTGTTAGTTTTGTTTGAAAACTAAATTAAAATAACTAATATGTTCTGAAGAGTAAAGGTACATTTATGAAGTTCGTGTTCATTCTCAAAACATAAATGAAAACAAACAGTTCCTATCGTTCTTAAATAAAATCTTAATGAAATTTAATTTATGTTTAACCTAATTTATAAAATTAAATCATAATTGGATATTTACAAAAAAAAAAAAAAATAATAAAAAAAATGCATTTAAAATGTAATGAACTATTTTATTTTTTTGTGACCTAACCTGATTTCGGGACTCCGCGTAAAAATATGCAGCGAATTTTTTTTTTTGTAATTTTCTCGCCAGCCCCCGAGTTATTAGTAGTACCTGTTATACTCGTGTTGTATAATATTACGTTTGTTATTGCGCGCGGCGAAAACATGAAAAGACGAACCGCGCACACGAGTGATCCCATGTGACGTTGTGTACGTGTGTGTGTGTGTGTATGTATATACGCGTGTTATATCGGTCGGCAAATCGTCCGTGGCCAAAAAGAGCCGATGAGGAGAGGTCGGAAAGTGATAGGGTGGCGTGTTTTGCATGACGGCAACGGCTATTGTCCGCGATCAATGGGTCGGAGAGCGGCGCGTTTTCGGTCCATTGTGCCGCGCGCTCTACTCGCGGTCCGCGGGCCACCCGCACTTTGCCCATTAATAACGCGGAGACGCAGCCGCCGACGGGATAAACGTATATATTATTAGTATTATTATTGTGCGCGTACATAATGTATACGAGGAGTACCTACCTACTGCCGAGAGGAGTCGGAAAGAAGTCGTGGATTTTTTTTTTTTTCGTCGAGGATTCGTATTTTTTAATTTTTTTAACCGCGACTATAGGAAGCCGCTGGCCACTATCGGTGGCAACGCCGGCGGCGTAGAGTGTACCGTGGACGTACTTGTATATACATATAATAAGAGTATTATCAGTGTAAGAATGATGATGATTTACCAGACCCCTGGTCGCATCTCGCGCGTATAATCAGTCAGTCGTTATTTCAGAAGTCAGATTTGAATAATTAGGCTTAGCACGAGCAATAGTGACGACCGAGACATTATAATATTATAGTAACGTGTCCGACGAGTGAAAATCGCGTCACGTGGATAGAGTTATCTTTATATATAATATACATGTTATAAATAAAATAATATTATACAAAAAAAAGGGATTTTTAAATACGACTGGCTCGCCGGCCGACCGCGTGTTTGTTCCGAATAATTCGGTCGGATACACATCAAAAACGTCCGTTCGGTATTGTGATAGTGTATTTGTTATGCCTGCACATTATTATAATGTTCGGATCGGGAGGGTGAAAAAAAAAACTCGGACTACATCACTGTCCGAGCGTTCCCGCGTGTATACGTAAAATACAATAATATTGTAATTGAAAATCAATCGGCGAAAAAAAAAAAAGAAGAAAAAACTACCAATACGCCTCGGACCAAGGTGCTTAGCATATATATTCGTATACTATACCAAAACTGAGGTTTATAGTTACTATATTTTATTGTAATACGTACGAGTGTATTATGAACAGCGAACAATATATAAACGAGGGACCGGCAAAACGTTTGGTTTTTTCGTGTTTACGCGGTGTTTGTGATGCGCAGTCTTATCGATCGGTTAAGTCGCGGCCACACACGTTCCGGTCGGTATATTTCATATTAGGCCTGTCCGGTTCGCCAAAATTTAAATATATTATAATGTTACTGTAACTGCTATGACTGATGAATGTTCGGACTATCGTTAGTTTTCCCCGGGGGAATAAAAATACAAGCACTTTGCTTTTACCTCCGAAAAATCGCGTACGATTTCTTCCGAATAGAATAACAAATTTAATCATACAAATTCGTATAATAGTTTTTAATCGTTATGAAGATCTCGCAACCACCAAATTTTGAAAGTACTTTCTCGTTATGAAAATCTCAATTTCAAATTTCTATTTAATAAAACAATATTGATAGAAAATAATAATATTTATAGGTGTATACAAATTATCATTAGGATGGCGACCATTAGGTATTTATTTTGGTAATGGACGGAAACGGTCAGTGGAAGAAAACGGTATACCGTTTTCTTAATTTTTCTTCATTATCTCATTACCACATAAATGGTAGGGGTGGGGGTTGAAAGCTGAAAATCATATCCTTGGTACTTACGCCATGCGTATAAAAAATGTCATTCTTTTGGTTTCATTCGGTTGTATGTGGAATGCTAAAACACTATCCGCTTCACGCAAATACAAAACAAATATAATTCTCGAGTTAGTGTCCATTTGTTTCAGAGGGAGCTGCTAAAAGCGAACAAAAGTAGCTGGACGAAGATATAGAATACATAATATGTACTGGCACTAATTAAATTTGTATTGGTTTTTTAGTCGAAATTTCCCCAAAAAATTGAATAATAATAATTGCATAAATACAAATTTGCGGAAATAAAAGTGAACGTGTGTTGCACACCAATAGTGTTATCTTTAAGTTTTATTTTTATTTCATACAGCGTTATTCCTCTAGTTAATTGGTTTTTTGTTGTTATTTTAATCGTGCTCCAACTCGTTTGTGATCGAGAATATTATAGTGACGCCGACGGTGACCGAAAAAGAGAAAACGCGCTTTTATAGCCAGAAATTAAAATAATATTATTATATTGTACCGTATGTGTGTAGCTGCCGCTAATTCCGGCGTGTTATTTAATTATCGAAATAACTCTACGGTTGTTTAGAAAAAAAACAAAATTATATTAGGTACGTGTGATAATACTGCCAGAAACCACTTGTCTAATAATATCCAGCGTGTCTGCGATAGTGATTTATTATGTTATTACGTCTAAAATACTAGAAGAACGAGTATAAATTATAATATTTGGAAAATCGTTAGAAAAAAATAATAGGTAGGTACTTACCCGTAATATGCGAAATTCAAACGAATTCATCATAATATTAGACTCTATAATTTAAAAACTCTCGTATTATAATACGAGTACGTTATGTCTGCCACCCCGTGCGAATCAACTCGGTTATTTTATTTATTTTTTTTTTTAATTAAATTAATACAACGTTTTTTTTTAATTGATACGATATTTCATTTTGACCCGTACGAATGCCGCGGCGTGGCGGTGCGATAATCGTTGAGGACAAAACGAGTTTTGTTTTTTTTTTTTTCTCAAACAATAATTCGTATAATATTATAATAATAATAATAATAATAATAATATTATACACACGCGTACTGTTTCGATTAAGTAGCCGACGACCGCGCAGTCGGAACATCAGGAGGGGAATATAGGAAAAAAATGTACATATAATATAACTGTATAATTTATTGCGGCGCAGCGGCGGCGATCGCATAAACGAAACGGAGAGAGAGGCAGAGATATAAAATGTATAATAATAATATGTGCGCAATTTAATATTTTCACTGCCATTCGTTATTTATACTACGTCGGTCCCAACACTATAATAATAATAATATATACTGCAGCCCAAGACAAATGTGTCATTGTAACTGCAACAGGGCTTATTACGAATACTCCGAACTCGTACCGTTTACGCATCCTGTACACACACACACACACACACACGATCACATTCTCTAATAATTGTAAAAAAAAAAAAAAAATTAAAAACTATTATTATTACGAATATACGTGTCGTGTTATCTGCATAATAGATTTCCAAAGCGACACCTCTCGCTATGCTTCTGCTTTAAGTATCTATCGTCGTTAGCTATCTCAAAGAGTGATTTTTCCCACCTGACCCGGAGAAACGACGTATTTCGGCGACAATAATATCAATTGATACGCGATACTGTTTCGACATTCATATTCTTCTTGGATTTTTTTCCCTGAGATTGTTCGGGGTTTTTTTTATGTGTATTTTGTTGTATACGACTCATTTTTGAGTTTTTAGAGATACTAGGTATTCATTCTGAAACGACGCCATAATTTAGGGCCTAACCTAATTATCTGTAGCACTTTTCAGCTTTATCTCAGAATCTAAAACTGAAAAATCAAATTTTCCAAAATTGTTTATTTGACAAAAAATAAGCAGACCTTGTTCTACCTGGTGGCTACGCCATCACTTAATTAATTAGAGTTTACTTAATATCAAAAAAAAAAAAAAATTAACTATTATTGAAGTATTAACAGATCTTAGTCTGAATCGAAAAAAATATTATCAAAAATGGTTTTGCTTTTGCAGTCTTGTCTTACAGCAGGACCAAGACAAAGACAGTGTTGACACTAGTAATACCAACATCAAAATTTTAGTCTGCAAGACCAGGATCAAAATAATACCAAGACTGCTAGAGATCGTCCTGAAGACGATCGAGCAGATAAAAAGTTTAGGATAGAACCACTAATAAAAACCACCGTTGCTGTGTCTAGTTATCCGTGATCTAGTTATCTAGTTATAGATGACTACATTATATTATAAAGTTGTATTTTATAGTTGTTTTAACAATCACAAACTAAATCCTATACAAAAATCCTGCGATAGGTATTTAATTTCATCTATTAAATTTATGAATAAAGCAAGACCGAGACCGACATCAATACTATTTTTTACAGGAAAATTAATTCTTTAGGAATTGTTTTTATATTTCCGAAAAATTATAGAAACAATATAATCTATAAAACTATTAGGTACCTACCTATAAAATGTAATTATTAAACGTATACACCTTCTCAGTGGTATTTTTTCGCATTGAAAATATTTTCCAAAAAAAATTAGTTTTTCAAAATATTATGATGAATTATATTTAAACTATTCATTTTTTTTTTCCCCCGGGACTCAACGGGAAAAAATGGGTTTTTTCGAAAACGACGAGCCCTAAAGTTTTTTTTTTGTTTTCACTCGGTGTATATTTTATTCGACAGACATTTTTTTCTGGATCCATCGCGGTGCGCGCGTACGGATAACGTATCGTTTCACGGTGAAATTCGATGGGTGGAGCGGTACCTACGTATCATACGCATAATATACATAATAATATATGATAATGGTATGTAACAATAATCGATATTACGCCTGCGAATAATGGAAATCGACTCGTAAATTCAAACGCGCTAATACCCCGTTCGGTGTTCGCGACGGTGTAGCACCGGTGCGGAGCCACGGCGGCAGCGGCGGCGGCGGCGGCGGTTCGTTTGACCGACAAAGGGGACAAAAACACGAAATAATATCACCGCCGCCGTCGAGGGGCTCCGTTTTTGTTGTAATAATAACACACACACACACACACACGTCTCAGTCTCGCGAATGCCTTTTCGTATTGTATTTTGTATATATTATAATATATATTCCATAATAATAATAATAATAATAATAGGTAGTAATAATACGTTCTCGTCTTTGGATCGCGCGTCACCGGTGCTGCCCATTATGTCGCACTGACATCACTAGCCCGGTGGCCCCGGGTGCGCGGCTTCCTTTTTTTTTTTTTTGGGGGGGGGGGAAGAGGCCGCCGGCACCGCCGAGTCACCCGCAGCATAATAATAATCGTGTAAACCATTGTACGTGTATACTATGCGGAGTTCGCGAGCCCCGCGTGTGTCAATGAAAACCGAAAATATACGCCGACCGAAATTGACTCCCCCACCCTCCTCCCGTCCGTATATAGTGTAATAATAATACGATATAGTATACAAACGGGCAATTTGTTGCAGTAGTTTTTATTACATCGACACCTTTTGCTAAACAACGTTTTCTTTTTTTTTCTTTTTTTTTTTTTCATTCTTATCGGTCCTTTGACACGATGCCGACCACACAAGCCGCCGCCGATGCCGCCGACGACGTTATACTATCGCACAATAATAATATAAAATATTATACATATTATACAGGTAGACGGACCGACGACGTCCGCAAAAATATTATATTCGATTGTCGGACAAGAGACACACCGACCGCGGGAAACGTGCGCGATGATGATAATATATTGTCTGTCGGCGACGGACTCGCGTGTTTTCGGTAGGTACCCATTATTGATGAACAAATGTTTCGTGTCAACGGCGAGCCGCCAATGTTTTGCCGCGGGAACACATTGCGTCAAAGCGTTTATTATAGCGCCGCCGCCGCCGGACGCGGTAGCAGGTGAACCGAACCCAAACGAGGAAGACCGGCGTTCGTCAGGAAATATCAACGTGGGCGGATGTAAATTCCGGAAAGCGTATTTCTAAAACGTAATAAAAACCGAGTTTATCCAGAACGTATTATTCGGCCGGACCGTATTTCTTCGACAGTCGTATTCGTCCGGTAAACGGAAAACCGTAAATCCTTTCGCCGGAAAGTATTCGTCCGGGCCGCGTACTTTGCAATCGTATGCACACTCAGAACTGACGCTTGTTGTACGTCGCCCGGTTAGTATTAGAACTAATCAATATAAATTCCGAAAAAAATAGAGATTTTAGTTTTTAGATTCTGAGAAAACACTTTCCGGATGAATGCAGTCCGGCGATTTATAGTCTTGTTAAAAACTGTAGGAAATTATACTTTTCGGATAAATATGGTCTTAAGTTTTATCTTCCGGGAGAAGTACGGTCCGGAGAAATGCTTTTCGGGAAAATACATTCCGGATAAAATACTTTCTAGATTGTTATAGTCCTCCACAAATGCTTTAAAAAAAAATAAAAACCTTGTCTATGGTCATCGCGACGTTAATATGTTCGCTATAATATGATTTGTCTACATTTTTTTTTTTATAAAACTATGATCGTTTTATCGGTCAAAATATACTCGACCAAGTAAATTTTGTAAATAACATTTTGCAGGATCGACTGGACGATGAATCATCTGAACGGTTTCTGGCAGCCTGTACAGACAAACCGGACTGTGTTGTCCTATTTCGTTGAATCCTATTTTGCCGAAAAAAATCAAGACTTTAAATGGTAGGTGCTGGTCTAGCCGATTTTGCTTTTCTCATATATTCATATATGTCATCACATAATTATTTGACAAAATTAAATATTAATTTTTTAACACTTCATTGATTTATTTTAACATGTACTCGTTTTGATAAAATTATTCAAAAAATTATTTTTTTTTAGATTTGTTTAGGTTTAGTTAGTTTCATTTTTTTGATTTTCCATGTATTTTTCTAATAATTGAATGAAACAAGAAAATTTACGTCATTAACGTTTTCATTGTTTTTACATATTGATTTTTGAAATTGTCAGTGAATCAAAATTTACCTATGGTAGGCTTTTAATATTTTATAGTAGGCATTATAGGACTTCGGTAAAACTAGTTTTTGCAAAATGGAATTTGTGTAAGTTGTTCATCACCAACCGGACAGGCTGTTAGGATGAAGTTGTTTTCGAAATACATGTTTTATTATTATAGTGATGTGGTAATAACCACAATGTTTTACGGTTCGACATCCATACCGTACAACGATTTACAGGATATACCTTCGTCCTTTGCCTCCCACCAGTCGAACGAAAATATTGTTAATCAATGCAAAAAAAAAAATAAACAACAATAGATTGTAATAATTATATTATATTTTAACGTTCGCTGTATACTTTTAATTTTGGCCATAAATACTGTGATCGTTAAAATGAAAAATAAAATTATGTGCTTAGTTTAACGTAAGAATATTACAAATATTACAATATAGTATTATATTCTTCCCAACTTCTCACCTACAACAGCGGCCGCTCCCAACCCAGTATCAGCTCTCTTTTTTTTTTTTTTTATTATTATTTGTTAACATTATAATATCAGATATACTAAGTGGATAATTAATTTTATATTATTATTTAACTCCGTGGAAACAATATTATAGGTGTGATGTAATCAATTTGGATTTGTTTTTTTTTTCCTTTGATATCACGTTAAACACAATGGAACATATCAGGTATACGATATCGTTTAGATTATTTTTGTATCATTTTTTTTAGATAACCTATACAACTACCTATTTAATCTAATATTTAATGTACCTTTATCATGCTACTAAATAGCTAACATCGATTTCATGTTCTATAATATGATATTATTATATTGAACGTCCGATGAAAACGAACGTAGAGTTTTTTTTTTTTTTGTTACCATGTTTAAGCTTCGGATTAATTTAAATTACATTAATTCTACTTGTTGAGCAGATACACTTAACGATATTTACCTATACTTAATCTCATTATGTACTTTGGTACTATTTTATTTAGAGATCTTCCGACTGTTATTATATTCAAACCGTCATATTTGTCGATAAATCAAATTAATTATTATTATCCAATTTTTGGACCATTATTATAATAACAACAGTCTGTCTGTATGACATTTTTCGTCTTTAAACATGTTTTTATGATAATAATAATTAATAACATTTCGTGTTTTTTTTTTTTTTTAGCGTCCAAACCAATTACGTGCATTATTATTTCTTTCGTTATTACTTATGCATTTAAAATGTAAACCGTTCTTTAAACTTTCACTTAATGACTGATTTCTTATCACATACGTTGCCGACGACGACGTACGACGTCTAATTAAACGCATTGTCGACTCTGAAAGAATATTATTGCAAAATAAATTAACGGTCTCGTTTCTACGTTCGCAGACTCGCCTATTTTTGTCACCTGCAGTACAGAACAACGAACAACTACTAATCTTCACCCCAAAATATTATTACGCAGAAAATATGTCGTTACGACATAATATAATAATAAATAATTCTATGATTCCCGGGGAGAAGAGTTCATTTACATTTGCCTAGTTATTATTTATATCCCCAATATTTGTATTGTTAGTTTTACTTATCAAAAAAAAATTTATAGTAACCGCAAAATGATGAAAATATTAAGCAGTTAAACAAGAAAATTGTACTAAAGACGTGATATCTGTAATATGCGCCGTCTTCGGCTTTGATACACATGACATATCTCTTATTAGTATTAATATTATAATAAATTGACTTATAATCAAATTTAAAATCATGAACATCGTGTGTGTTTAGACGTTGATTTTTTTTTAAAAGTTATTTTAATTTACAAACGAGCTATACACATAATATTGAACTATATTAATACTAGTAGTATAAAAATAATGATAACATCGATGTCTATTTGTGTGTTTGGAGTAACTTATTGAGCATGCCTTTATAAGAATTATGCTGCTTTATTTGAGTTATACAGTCTTTTTTATCTGCACGGTGTTTTCCCGAGGACACACACTGACATATTAAGAGATTCTACAAAAACTTCCACATTTCTTTATTTGTTGGAGTTTCTTGCTGTTTTATTTTTCTACATCATCAGTGTCAGCTTGTTTGAAAATTCAAAACTGCATTCCAGATTTTCTCTTCTGTTATAAAGAACTGACGTGCTATTTTATAGTCTAATTGATTTTGAATGTTTTAATATACAGCCAGCCCGAAACATTTTGTTTTAATTATGTTAATTAACCGTGTTCCTAATAAGTGGTTTATACTGTATTTAGGTAATATTAAAACTTACTACGACATATTTACAATAAGCCGTGCACGCGTAATTCCCATCTTATAAAAGACTGGAATGAATAGTACAGTACGTGTGGTGATTGAGAGAAAGACTGATGAGAAAAGTTAAGTCAATTATTGGCATAAGACTATTCGAGAGGCCAATGAGACTATCACGTCCGAAATGGATTGACTTAGTAGGAAGAGATCGACAAAACCTCATAACTATAATATATGGAGCAATAAAGATTTAAGCGTAATCGAAGGGGTAAAGGACCCGAATTTCCGTTTTAGGTCTAGACGAAGAAGAATTAGAAGAAGTAAAATATAATATTATCGTCGGTATATTTCGTTATTGTGCGGCATTGAGTATACTTGCATTATTATTATAATTATTAGCATTTGTGACGTTCAAAAATCGTAATTTTCACCATTATTTTTTTCGTATATATAAACACGCACAATCGTGTCGTTTTTTTTTCAATTTTTTTTTAGGAACTTCAAGGTTAATATTCTTACATTTTGTTTAATTATTGTCGTTGTCGTCGGATATTATACATACATATATGTATATATTATACATATTCTCGCACGCAGTATATTATTATCGTGTCCCATATTGTACATAATAATAATAATATTATTATTATAATATACATCGTCCAACGATCGCCGACCACTCTATTGGCGGCGTATTTTTAATACTAACCGAACGCCCTTCTCTCTCCACGTGTGCGCTATTATAATATTATAGCATAATATGTGCGCGGTTCACGACAGTCCGTCGACACTTCATTGTAATTTCGTTTTTCAGGTCACTTCATGGATTTTTCGTCCGCTTCTCGTGAATATCGTGCTTGTGAATATAATAATAATATCATCGCGGTTCTAACAATAGCCGCCGCGAGAAGTTGCTGTATAATATGCAGTACCGCCGCGAATATCGTTTTATATATATATGAATATTTTATATTATATTTGTGCGATCCTACGTCATTGTAATCGTTCTATCGTCGTCGAAAATTGATCGATGTCCGTCCAGTATAGGTGTAAGCGTACCTATAATACATTATAAATATATCGTCAACTGCGATCGGCATTCCGAAATAATGTGTTTCACTTGTGACTTCAGACAGTATTATTGTACCCAGGGTTCGGTATATTCCAAGTATCAATTACCGGATTATGTCCGCTATCCAAGTTTGGCTAAGCCCGAAACGTAACCTATAGTCAGTTTAAAAAGTTTTCATAAAAATTTTTATAAAACATTATCCTCTTTTGTCGGTTTAAACCCGGCACTTCTCCAAAAATATTAATATTCCAAGTGCAAACCTAAAACTAAATTTTTAATCGATGAAAAATCATTTGCGTATATATATATATACTGCCTAGCCCGAACTCGAATTGGATAAATAAGCACACGCCCGTATGTTTTGAAACATGAAAAAATCAAAGAAGAATCGTTTAAAATAAAACAAAAAAATCGATTAATACCCTCGTGTGTCTGTGTAAAACGGTGAGAAATACGCTTTTAAATTCGAATTTATATAATTCTTACTCGTATTCGTTAGATTTAACTACTGTATAAGTACTAAGAACATATAATTTTAGCATCGAAAAATAACAAAGATGATAGCGTATGATTTATCAGTAAAATAATTTGATGAGTCCTAAAGAAGACTTGGGGAAAATTGTCCTATTTCGGATGTATACAGGAACAAAATAAAAAGAGGATATTTAACCTAGAATTAATGGTGTCTGAATAAAGTGCAAAGAAACGTCAGGTGTTTTATGTAATAAGAAAAATCCAAAGAGATTTAAAGGTAAGTTCTATAAGAGTGTGGTGAGACCCATTATGTTATTTTATATGGAGTATTGAGTGGTATAGACAGAAAAATAGGACGGAGAATGAGTGTATTAGAGATGAGAATGCTAAAGTGGATGAGTGAAATGACGAGAGAAAATTTGATAAGGAACAAGTACATAAGAGGTAGCATATAGGCATATCTTCGATTGTAGAAAAGTGAGAGAAGATAGACTGTGGTGATTTGAGCTTATCATGAGGATAGAGGAATCAGAAGCAGTAAGAATAATAATGCAAATAAACGTAGAAAGAAAAAAGGAAAAGGAACACCCAAAAAGAGGTTATTGGGTGTTCTTGAGAATAGTATGAGAACATTCAAAGACAGCAAGTGCATTTGAGGTAGGAGATCGAAGCAAGTGGAAGTTTAAGACGTAGGTAGCAGATACCAAATAGTTGGAATGAAGGCGAAGGAGAAGAAAACTAATTTTTGTTATTTCTTGACGATAATCGACTATAATATAATATGTAATATGTAATAATATAATAAATAATAAATGTAAAGTAAATTTAAATATAATAAATATGTGGTATTATGTTTACACTCTCTTTAATTCGAATTATTTCTCGTTTTCTCTTAATAATTCAAACTTTCGACAAATCTAAAAACTTCTATAAATCGAATTTTCAGACCTAATTTCAATTTCGTTTACGCTGTGTATGAATCGTTTATATTTTATATATAATAGGTATTGATGTACTATTATTTATAGCTGATAGCAGATCTAACAATCGATCTCGCCAATAACTTATTTCTGATTCGGTGTGAAATGAATGTTCCATTACCGGTATACACATATAGTAGTTGTGCGTGTAATAAAGATCCCGAAATGTCCACTCGAAAAGAAACAATTTATATCACCAGAGGGTGGAAAAATAAAATATATACTATTCAAACACGTATTATACCCACTATAATATTATAAACGTGCTGCCGGGTTGATACGTTCTAAAATATTACTATATTATGTGTTTACGATACGATTGTTAAAACAGCGGGACGGAATATACGCGTATACGATATTATACACATATTTTGTAGGTATCCCGCAAAGTCCGAAAAATGCCACCGAACCTATATAATATAATGAAATGTATAAGCTGCTGTGCAATACTTAATGATGCGCCCACATCGTGTTATTATTATAGTATCCGGAAGCCAGATACCCGCGTCTGCGCATGACGTGTTGTGAAATCATTAATAAGATAATATTTTTGTTCGGCGATCCGGTAGCCGCGGCCGCTGCCGAGATACCCGACGACAATATTACACTACTTGCATACAACAGAATAACAGAGCAGCGACGTGGTCTTCATATACGACGACGCGATATAAATAATAGCCGCGGTGTGATTAATGGAAATTTTTTTTTTTTTTTTGTAGTACATAATATATAGACTCCATCATAATAATATAATGTACTTTTCACGGGAGCATTCCGGAGCGGTCGCGGCTGCGAGATGTTTTCGCCCGAAAAACGGTCAATTATACCGGGTGCACCCCGTCGTTGTTGTCGACGACCAGCAAGTATAATAATAATAATATAATGTTGTATACTATATTATTCGGTTTTCGGCGATCGATCGTGTCCCGAAACACTCTGGTGGTGTTCTCGCCAAACCGTTTTAGACCCGTACTATTACTGTAACTAGCGAGTCGAAAAATAACCATTATCATTATTGTCGGGTGGTGACCTGTTGCGTAGCCTACCTGTTTACATATATTAGGTACCTACCGACATAGTGCATTATGTACACTGCGACAACGTTTTTAATGATAGTGAAAATTATATTATTAATAATGATAATAACCACGTGAGTTTCTGTGCGCGGTCGCCGAGTAAAAAGGTGTGTTCGATACATAAAAATTATAATAATATTATATAAAAGCCGGGAAACGCGGACTCCCGCGTAATTTTATTATTTTTCGTGCCAACCGTGTTCGACCACGAGACATAATGTGTAATATAAAAAATATAATTTTTATTATAAACGAGCTCCGCGAGTACCTGGTATTATTATTTTTTTTTTTAAGATTTATGTCAGAACGCGTACTAGAAAAAAAAAAAGCCAAGTCCCGAATACGACATAAATTAATCCGCTGCGATTATTTAACTAGTGTATAATATTATTATTATTATATACCGTTTTATCTACATACACGTGGGAACAAATTTAATAGACGATAAATTGAACATAATGAGCAATTTTATATTACATTATACACGAGTACGATATAGGTAATTTATCTGATAATTTGCGTGTTTTTCTGCAGTTTTGCAGCACGGGTGATTTAGTGCGGTTACGCGAATTTCGAAAATTAATGCATCACGTCAAACGAGTGTATATATATACTATATAAAGTAATATATATTATAATTTTAAAACATAATATTATATATTCCAACATTGTACCGAAATTATTAAACGATTGTATAGTATATCGTGATAATATATTATCGCGGAAGAATTATATTAATTCATTTTTTCGTTTATTTAAACTTTACTGTCATACTCGCATAATAAATAAAAAAAAATCCTTACATTTCTATTTCGAGGCTAAAAATCTAGTTGAGAATATTGTAAATTATCTGACAGGAACGTATAACCGGGATAAAAACTATGTGTGTTAATCCAAAACATATTTTTTCTGTGTACCAAATTTAATCCAAATCTGTTCAATCGCTTTGGAATATTATAACGAATAATGATTCCCTATTTGTACAAAACTATGTACTTTTAAATTTCATTTTTGAATGTATTTTAGAAGTTTAAACGGTATAGGACACAGTGTAATTTAATTAATCATCATCAGTATATCAGTAACGATACATTTCATCCTCGCCAAAAATAAATGAATAATTTGAAAAAAAGTAAAATTATTATCATATAATAAATACCATCTAACCAAAAATTAGCATCGTTTTAAGTACGACGGGAATAGAATCTTGAGCAATTTTACTAACCGAAAAAAATAAAAACAAAAAAACATCTCAGTAAAATCTCGTTACACACTTAGAGTCTGAAAATTAGACTGTAGCAAATTAAATATTGATCACCTGATAATTGGTACAGGTATTAATCATCGTATTATTGCGACTTGATCTATATTTTACCGTTTATGCGTATAGTTATGTTGATTCTTTTTAATATTATAACGATCACTTGGAAACTTTTTAATTAGACGCAAATAAATTACGGCAATAACGAATACATTATTGTTATACTAAGAATTAGCTAATCTTATTTCAAGGTACTTACACCATCTGAGTAACCTAGATTGGCTGTAATACCTCATATTGTAGATTATTATTGTACAATATTAATATTGTATCCGTGTTTTATACAATCTGTCTAAATTTTAAAATCCTTAATTTTATGTTATGACCATAAAATATAAATCATATCAATATATGGAAATGTAATGTAGATGTCTTACACAAATGTATAAAATGAATAGTAAATTCAATTTTTAAAATTTTTTTTTTTTTTTTGGTTTGTGAGCTAATTATTGATCTTTATTACGAAATTTCAGATTTCGAAAACGTTTGAAGGCAACCTGCAGGCAGCAATAGTACAGTTCGGCGATGATAACTCAAATCTGTTAGTATGTAATCCGAATAAAAATGCTCTTACCTGACAGTATTCCGTCGATTGAGTAATTACTATGACGGTCCACTGATCTGATGGCCGTGTCTCTAATAACTTCCTCCGAACAGTAAGAAGTTCGTTTCGAACAGTTTTTCTATAAACAAAACGAATAAATAATAATGTATATAACTATGATTATCGATACGGTAATTTATGTTTTCCGTTAAAAAACAATATAATAGCAATTATAATATATGTATCCATAGCGTGAATAACATAATAATGTTTTAAATAATAATATTATGCTGCAACAAGGCGGGTATGGGTGTACGAAAATAGATGTATGATTATAATGTTTTATGGAAACACTGCAACGTTGCTAAATGCGGGATCTCGATGATTATTATTATTATGCATAACGAGACGAAAAACGTAGAAAAAAAAATAATTTGATATATTATTTGAAAACATTTTATCATTATTATTATTAATTTTAATTTTTTTTTTTTTTTGATAACGGCTAATAACTCGGGGCGTGCAAGAAATACCGCTGTTGCAGCAGCAGCCGGACGAGAAACAACATGCAACGGGACGTGTATATTGCCGAAATTATCTCGGGATATTTTTTTCTATATATTTTTTTTTTATTACCGACTATAAAAAACAATGGGCCATAATACACACGTACGGCGGCTTGGAGCCGGATTGTCTGGTGATGTTACGATATTATATTATATACGGACAGGTATATAAGGCGAATAGGTGAAGCCGAGGAGAGGAAAAGAGAGAGAGAGAGAAAGAAAAGAGAGAAAGAAAGAGAGGAATGTGTCGTACACGCACACAAACACGCCGAAACACTCGTCGGGGTCCATTAATTAATAGCAGCGCGCAGGCGGTTCGTCGCATGTTGTGGGGGGTCTATTAAAGACGAAGGAAAAAAAAACAGAAATGCCAACAGCTAAAATGATTGATCAGGAATTTATGGCGTGTGTGTGCGAGTGCAGTATTATACCTATATAAAATTATAAAAAAAAAATATGTATAAAATGTAAAAAAATAAAAGGTGTAGTTACTAAATATTCATGAGATCTCGTATATACACTGTATACAAGTTTCACAATGTGTCCCGAAAATCCCTTAAAGCCATCGGAACAAGAAACGATGATGACGACGTCTTCATCATCACTTATATATATATTATGTTATATAGTCGGCCTGATTTATTGGCCATTTTTTTTTTTTTTTGTTTCGCCAATAATTTATTTAAAAAATAATATTCGAACACCGTAAATACCTATATAATTATACAGTAAAGGGGCACGCGCGCGTACTAACAGAATAATTTATATCTTATCTAATGGTTTTTTTTTTTCTATCGCCTTCGCGACGTTTATTTAAATTAATTCAAAGTACCTTTACCATATAGGTTAACTATAATAATATCGCAGCAGTGTCGTTCGTTAAAGTCTCTTGCGCTCACCTAAAAAAACGTCTCAACTCTGAACGCCCGCCGTAGCTTTTATCTCCTTTATTTTTCAACAACAATTTCATATGACATAATATTAAATAATAAATTATAATGTGCTGATATGAACTTTTTTCCGATACACAACCGATCACCGATTCGGTTTTTGAAATTGAAAACTACGAAATGATATTGAATTTATTAACCGATACACTATAAGGTATCGGCTGAAACCCTGTTGCCTGATATTTAACCAATATATTGTACATAACGTAGACATACGTATAAATTAAATCAAATTGTTTATAAAATTAATTACTAATTGAAGATAACACAATATTTTAGATTTTTGAAAAGTGTAGGGGTTACATTATTATATTAGCGTTAAGGTACACGAACTGATATATCAGATACTTTTATATTTTAAACATAATATAATAAATATTATATTTTATATATAATGTTATATTAAATATTAATTGTGATGCAATGTCTAGAAAGTTTATAAAAACTCACTACCTATAATATAATATTTTCTTTTTTTGATTAGATAAAAAATAATTATAATTATTATACTGTAAGGCAACAATTAAAAAAAAAAAAACAATAACAATATAATGTTTGATTTCCGTCAAACTTCTGACAATATATTTGATTCTTAAGTTTAGGTAGGGGAGACTATAGGTGCAATAATAAAACGCCACGCGTTGTGTCGCCACACAAATGATACTCCACTACTTTCCCTCTTTCAAAACATAAAACTGAAATATCTCGTCAACGGGTTGACGTAAATCAAACATTTTGACACCAAAATGTATTTAAAACAGTACTCCGTCTATTAATGGAACTTTTAATGTTTTGAAAAATTTAAGTATTCGAAAATATCGTTTTTAACTATACTTAAAAATTTAAAAAATCAGAATTTGAATACATGCAAAATTTAACCAAAAAAATAGAGTGAGCATGCTTAGTGAATCACTTTGTATAATACTATATGTATTATGCGACCGTTTTCATGTCAGTACAGTTAATTTATTATGTGTAATTGTGTATTGTATATTGTCTATTTTGGTCAAATTTAGTGCTTTCTTCTCCCAAACATTTTGACTTTCACCCCCTATTTTACCTATTTTAGTAGTGAAATTTTCAAAAATCTTTCCTTCAAAACGTTGGATACTTCTCTATTATATAGGTATTTTGTACAATTCGTTTTATTTAAGAATAAATAAAATTATTCTCACACTCTCCATCTCCCAAAAAGAAATCATATATTATAAATACAAATGTTAATGACAATGACGGACATTAACTCGTTAAAATATTATAGTTAAGTTAAAAATCATAAGCATCCAGTTTTCTTAACGTTTTAAAGACTGACATTTTATGGTTTTTAAAAAAAATTAAATTATAACTGATTTATATCACAAATCACGATATATGATTAATTGCTTTGATATAGTTTATTTGTACAGTTTTAAACTCTATATTATACTGAATATTGAACATTATAGATTCTGAGCGAAACGAGGAATATGTATTGGTTTTACAATGATTATTTTGTTTTTATTTTTTTGTTATTATATATTGTGTTAAAATATCTATTTGAAACCTTGCTCGATTTTTATTACCTTCCTTGAAAAAATTATTTATTAAGGTGGTAATTTAATAATATGATTGTTTTGATTTTTAAAGAAGTTTTCATAGTATTTAGGAAAAACTGGAAAAAAATGTTTTTTTTATTTTCAATTTTGTTTGGAGTGGAATGAGGAAGCTTATGGTTTTACAAAGATAATTTTTTTTTTCTGTAAATAACTTTTCTACTAGAGATCTTGCTCCGATTTTTAAGTGTATTAACTTTTATGAAAGAAAATCGGCGTGGGAACTTTAGCGGGGTTATTTTTCGATTTTTTCAGGAGTTTTCTCATGAAATGTAAAACCGAAAAAAAATGGAGGAGAAACGGGAAAATATACCAAATGTATTAATGAAATACTACAGGGTGATTCACTAAGCGTGCTCACCCGATTTCTTGGTTAAATTTTGAAATATTCAAATTCTGATTTTTGGAATTTTTAAATGTAGTTAAAAACGATATTTTCGAATACTTAGATTTTTTACAGCATTTAAAAATATCTTGTGGTGATACCAACGTTGGTTTTGCAAATGAAAATCTATAAAGAAAATTCCATAAATACATGAAATATTAATTTAAATAGATTTTGGTGTTCAAATTTTTGATTTCTGTCAAACCGTTGACGAGATATTCAACTCTTAAGTTTAGGTAGGGTGTGGTGGCACGGCGTATGACGTTTTAATTATTTGTAACAGAAAACACGCTTAATGAAAACACCAGTAATCTAATATTGATAATGTATCGGAATTATACTTCTAGATAAAGTCATAACATGACATTTTCCAAGTTAAGAGACAATCCTAGCTGTTGGACCCATGAAAATAAGTTATTTAATTCAGAATATAGAATAAAACAATTATCACGAGAGTTAACTTCAAGGAAAAATTTAATATCATTCATGAATAAAGGACTTTATGTTATATATAAGCAGCGGCGTACACAGGGGGGAGGTTAGTGGTTATATCTCTCCCCGTTGGTTTAAAAATACAAAAAATATAAGTTATTTCATATTTAAATCCATATATTTTAGCTAAGTTACGAGAAAAACATGATTTATTAATTATAAATTGGTCTTTTTGAGGACCCGGCTTTTAAATTACCAATTCCTATAGCCGAGTTAGGTAGAGAAAATTTTACGATTCTAATTTGCTATATCCTCTCCTATAGGAAATTCTTGGGTACGCCACTGCATGTAGATGAAAAATAAACTTGTGGACTGTGGTTATATATTATATAGAATTATAGTTATACACATTGTGAATTATTTTGCTCGTAATGCATTGTTTCTGAGAAGAAAACAGATTCTGGAATCTATTCGTGATGTAAACATATAGTTAGGTGATTGGAAAAATCGCTTATAGAATGTATAACTATAGTATAATATAATAAATGTTTTATGTTTACTTGGACGTGATCACTGTTTACTATTCCCGGTCGAATGCTGCCAGTCTCCTGGTACCTGTTGAGGATCTTGGACACGCACCCGTGCGATACTTTGAGCTGTCTGGATATGTTGCTGGGCCGTACTCCGGCCGCGGCCATTTCCACGATTTTTAACCGGACCACATTAGGCAGCGGACGACCGTTGATGAACGTGCCGCCCAGCTGGTTCACACGCCCTTGGCCTATAATAAATAGTGGTAATAATTTATAATGTTGCGATCTCGTTTCGATCATAATATATCGTTAGCCGACATCAGATTTATACCTACGAGTATATTCAAAAGATTTTTTTTTATATTACGTGTAATAATGCTATTTACGCAAAATGTATGTATTATTTAAAAGATCAATTATTATAATTAAAAAGTCTCAAAAATTCTTAACGAAAAATGCAATTAGCTTTTAATCAGTCAATTATAGGCATATAATACGCTCAAAAAATGGTTTGGTTAACTCATTTACCTCGTAGACGTCAGATTTCGTTTTTTTTTTTTCAAAACCCACAGAAAATAAATCTAACAAATATCACGAATTTTCAAACGCTATTTATAGCGTTTGGAAATGTGATTTTAAAATCCTGGTTAAAATCTAAATTCAATGTAAAATGTACACATATTTCCAAAAAAAAAAAAAATTAATAAACAAAAATGATTGAAATCGGATCTCTACAAACAAGTTTGATAAAAAAAAAAAGCAGGTCGCATGCAATCCCCTTAAAAGCAAGTCTTATATAGGTATTGAAATTTAAAATTTATGTTATTGATCAAGCTTTTTATCAATAATCATTGTTCTACTATATTAGAGTGACCTGAAGTAATACATAGTTCAATTTAGACAATGTTGGACATCAACAGCAATAGCCTGTGATTGATTACTCTAAACAATTGTTCCAATTATCGCCAGTTATGATGACTGTTGATTATAATAGTATTTTTGTTATATTGAGAATACTGTTGGTATACTATGATTACCAAAAAATCATGAACATTATGTACTTCGGCATCATGAGAAGCAGGGGAGGTCACTTATGTTGTAGATGGGAAGTTTGTTAGGTGCAAAACTATAGTCTATAAAATATGTTTACGGTTTTATATAGGCTAATACAATTAAGTATATTCACTGAAAACAGCTATATAATTATTCATTGTACAAAGAAAAACGATTCTAAGTAAAACATAATAAATTCGTACCGCCATGCCAGATAAAAAAAATCTACGGTTTTTAATGGAGGTGCCGGTGGTTTACAATTTTGGAGCATTTTCACTTGAAAATCGATTAAGCATCTAAAATTATAATATTGTATTATTAAAATTAAAATAATTTGTACTATGGTTTAAATTATATAATATTTCGTTTATACAGGAGTAGAATAAATAGGTAATCTATACGCAATTAAAAATAATCGATGCTTAATTCTTATATTATAATTACTATCCCTTTTTTAGATTTTATTCTTTTTTCACAATTATGCGTCTTTTAATTGTATTTATAACTCTGTGATATGTTCTGTGCATTTAAAAGTCAACTGTTCATTAAAATATGTATCTTGTTGTTTACGATTTTGGTTTTCGAAATTCACCGCACAACCGTACGGTGTAATTATTATGTTTAACGCAGTAAAGTACTTGGGAGACTTTAACTGTAGTGACACATACAAATATCTTTTTTTTTTCGGTTTTTTCAAGTTCATAATACGATACTATATGTTATACAAAACGTATGTTATGTTCACATGGGTCCAAAACTACAATCAATTCCATAATTCATAACCATTTATTCGATTTGTAAACGAATGAAACATTTAATACATTTTCGTACAGACATTATTAGGCGTATGGATTTTTGTGGCATTGATGTTACTGTCGGTTATCAAACGTATAGTTGACGGTGTGTATTTAAATATGTGATCAGACTGAAATATGATTAACGATAACGTGCGTTCGAATGATTTGAAACTCGATGCGATAATCGAATGCATTCTATACACTACGTTGTAGTTAGTGAAGGACTGTCTGCGAATCATATCGCGTCTGTCGGTGAACGACGAATTTCGACGGGAATGATGTCCGGTAAAATAACGTATACGTATAACCGAACCTAAAACGGGGATGTTTTTTTGCATAAAATACGATTCGAATATTTATATGTAATTATTACATTACGATTTACTACAGCCGGACGACTTACCTTGAAACGTGAATCCGTTGTAGTGGGCCGAATACATGACGACGTGGACGTTTCGCCTACGGTATCCGTGGTCGCGGTGGGTGTCCCTATGCGGCGGCGGCCGATGGAATCGCGGTTATCGGGCACGGTATCCGCGGTTACCCGTGTACATAACGCGGTAATCGAGAGTGTCGGACCGGCCGTGGCCGTTTCGGTGCGTCGTACGGTTACGGACTGCAGGTCGGTGGTCGGCGTGTCGCGACGCAACGACGCCGTGTCGATGGGTACGCGCGGTGTCCGTCCGCGGTGCTGTCCGCCGGCTACTGTTTTCGCGTGGCGCTCTCGTGTCGCCGGAAATCGCTCTGCGCGGGCCGCCTGTCCGCGTTTGCGGGAGAGACGCGACACGACGCTTATGACGTTTATACGGTATATGTAGTGCAGCGCGACGGCGGCGACGCTATTACACATAATATATTATAACAAATGACGTGTATACGGGCGAAAGAAAAAAAAAAAATCATACAATACACGATAATATAATAGAATAAATACGCGTACGTGTACGGGCGATAATAATAATTATCGTTCCCGTCAACGGCCATATTCTTTTCAGCGCCGGTTTTCGCGTGTATGTAAGGGGCACCTCGCGGAACCCCTCGCGCAAAAAAGGCCGCGGCGCGGCTATTGGCCGGCGGCCGCGGAATGGGTGTCGACCCGCGCGACGGTGACGGCGTCCCCTCGCCGTACGCCGCCGCCGCCGCCGCCGCCGCTGCCGGCCGGGGCCTCGCACACGCACACGGGCAACACAGAGCCGCGGCGCGCTCGCGCACGCGCACGACCGTCCTTTAGATATTTTGAATACGAGACGACTACGTGTTTGTGTCAGCGCGCGATATTCAATTACGTGCCTTTTGTGCCTTTTTTGTTTTCTTTCTCTCTTGCTCCGTCGCCGTTCTTCTGTCGGCTCGACGTGTTATCGCTTTACGGGAAGAAAAAAAAAAAAAAATGAAAATAAATAAATAAAATATTCAATAATTACCTCGGCCGCACGCGCGAGCTCGCGTTCGGTACCTGCGCGTAGTGGTAAAAAAAAAAAACGTATAATATACGACACATATATACACGATATTATACGTATATAATATAATATAATAGTACAACTAAACACAGTACCGGGTTTAGCATTTCTAATGGGTTTGAGTTCAAAGAGAGCCCGCGCGCACATTGTCTACCAGCACGCGTACACATACACACACACGCACACACATGCGCGCGCGCGCGCGAGCGCACGCGAGTTCGTTATGGAAATTCGTCTCGACGCATTGGCAACCGCTCGCGCGTGCGTGTGACGTCACGTCGTAAAAACAACGGAAGAAATCAAACGAAACCGAACGCGACACCGCGAGACACGGAACTTTACGAGTGCGTCCTCCTCGTCACCCTCACCTCGACAATATTGTTTCAATAATAATTCGGGTTGAATTTGTTTTTGTAATTATTATAAAAAAAATTCGTCAACGGACAAGTACCTACTACGGACGACGACAACGACGACGACGGTATAATAAGTGAGAAAATTCAAATCGAACGAACACGTTGGTTATAGTGACTATAGGTACTTTGAATCAGTGGCGGATTTAAGGGAGAAATGGTTAACTCCTAAAAATTAGGTAATCCCTTATATCGACACAGTATAAATTCCTACACAATATCGTGTAATCTTCTCCAATCAATAGTATAATACAAGGTAAAAAAAAAAATTTTAATATTTAATTGTATTAGAATTTGTTTTTCAATAATGTCAATTTTGTAAGTCTAAGTCTATGATACGTTATTACATAACACCCGATAGTCAATTCAAAATATATTATCTCCAAAAATATGAAAACGTGTAGCTCATAACAAGTGTATTGTAACATGTTACAAAATGCTATAAACGTTACCCATCCCAAACATAAAAATGTTTGCATAGGAGATTACAACTTTTTAGGAGGTAATCACCTTTTTTGGCAGGTAAAATGGGCATGTGTATTATGTACCTAAGTCTTCCTCTGAATTCAGATAAAAATGCTATTCGTGTAGGAGATTTTCTTAAAAATAGTTTCTTGAATTATGTACACCTATGTAACCAAAACAGGTAATTGAGAGGACGAAGAAAAGTATATGTCTGAGACTATGGAAAATATTAGTAAATAATATCAACTACGAGTATATTGAATAAATTGTAGACCTCTTTTTGAAATTTGATTTCAGTCCTTATGAGTTAGTTTTCTTATTGATTTTTATCTAACGTTGCTTTTTGTCTTGAAAATGTATAAATTTAATTCGTTGATATTCATATAGGTATATCATTTTAGATATTAAGAAATATTAATCTACATTCGGTCTGTCTTCTAACGTACAGTAATATTTTTCAGTCGTCTTACACAAAAGGAAAAGATCATTCAGCGGTGGCTGATTATAAAATGGTATTAAACACATCCAAAGAGAGTGGACGTGAACTGCTTAGCCCTTCGTCCCCTTGGATTCACGTCTTGATTAGTTAAAACATAATATTATTTGAATTGTTATTAATATATTAATATTATTAACGGTTGCATTATGAAACTGTACAAGAGAAGACATAATATTATAAAATATATTTTTGTTAAGGTGGTTTAAAGCGATTTGTTTTTCCGTATCTTTAGACCAATAAAATAAACATACATCCCGTAATCCAGTTTACGTTTTAAGCAATTATTGTAATTCGTATACTTCTTTAATATATATTTTATAGGAAAAAATATTTTCATATTTCTTATTTGTGAAACATTTAAGTAAGTATTTATTTTATGTAAAAAAAAAACTCATCGTGTATTTTTACTAAATCAACTAAATAAAAAAACCAGCCGAGAGGTAATGTATGAATTTCACTCCAATGTATTGGTTTAAAAAACATTGTATTCGTCTGGAAAAACGATCGTACTCCTTTCCTTTAAATGGATATTGGATAATAGATTAGCGGAAAAGTCTCACGATTTTACAAAACTGAAGAAAATGTATACAAGTTTTTAACGTTTTTTAATCCAAAGATCTCGGACGGGATTGATATATCCGCTTTTATCGTGATGCTAGGCTTCGGGACGGAATTACGGTACGAAGAAAAGTTCTTTCAGAAATTAATAAACGGGCACGTACCACGGACCGGTTCGACCACAATAGACGATCAATAATAATAAATAATATGTTTCACCCGTTTGCGATTTCGATGCTGTACGGCCGCAAAAAAGAACGTGTCGTAAATCACGTAAGGACGGTTGATAACGCTGCTGCGGAAATCCGTGTGTTTAGTAGTTTTTATATCTTTTCATTATTATTATTATAACACGTGCGGTTTACCGATTGTGCCGTAGCCGTGCGGTTTATACGAACATATTATATTGTGTATAGTGGCGGCGGCGTCGTCGGCGATGTCTGATCCTGACATAATAATATAGTACGCGATAAGTCCGACGGATTTTTCAAATATATTCCGTAAATCGACCGAAATAAAATATTATTCAGATACCGCTTCGGACCATGTCCACGAACCCCAACCGATTTCGGAATCGGATAAACAGTGGGAAATGTATAATTAAGACACTGCGGGGTGGCTAACCGTTCGTATCGCATTATCCGCATTCCGAAGTGCGGCATTTGTTATTTACACACTTAAATCGTTTAGTATTGAAAAAAATAGTTGCATTCGATTTTATTGATTAGCGTATACTAATATTATATAATTAAGAAGTCGGACGTACATCGCACCGGTGTGAGCAAGTCGCTGTTGTAACATGTAGATGGGAAGGTAGAAAACGGAATTATTTAGGTAATTCATATTTATACGGAACGATAAACCATTGTTAACGAAATACGATTCTATTATCTAGTTCGATTAAACATGATTTGAAACGCTGTGATTTGTACGGTTTTTGTCAAAATTGAAACTTAAAAAAGCTTAAAAAAAACTGTTATGTTACGCTTAATTTCTTTTTACCGCTAAAAAGTATAACTCATAGTAATGAATTTCATGTAAAGTTACCAAACATTATGCTCGACTAAAAAAATTTAATCCATCGCATATAATATTTTATAGTTTAGAAACTGTTTGAAATGTTTTTAAAATCTCATCAAGTCTAGACAACGCCAATATAAAATTATGTGAAAATTTCAGATGTCTACGATTATTTTCAACCTAAAAAAAAAACCCCCCAAATCAGAAACAATGAATTCGTTTTTGCGTTAACATTCCTATTTTTTTCGGGTTTTCCCAGTTATTGAGAAAACTACAGAGGCAATCGAAAATTAACCTCCTAAACACACTTAATCGTACCGACTACATACAATTTCCTTTTAGATAAGTTGTTAGGTAATATTACCTTTGCTGTACCAGACGAATTTGATTTTCGAAATCAAATCCAGTCGCAATTTTTTAAAACGGAACAAAACATGATATATATGTTTTCGACTGATGCGGTAAAATTAAAAATCAACAGCTTAAATCATCGTAACATTATTAAAAGTATAATACGTATACGATGCGAATTTACGCACCGTCTCATTATTATTATTATTATTATTATTATAGGTAGGTATCGAAAAACCATCTGCTTCGCTGCGTGCGTACACCTCGTGTGTGCAAGGACTTGGGCGTAATCGCTGCAGCAATGGGTGTCTTTGCTTTCATCGGCAATACAGCAAGGCGAATATAACGTATATTATTATCATGTAATAATATTATGTTCTGTCTATTATGAAGCGACGCAAATAATAACATACAAAACGGAAAATGTGTGCGCGACGGTCGTCGACGACAGCGCCGCGGAGCGGCCATAATATTCGCTAATCAACATTACAGTCGTATGCGTTATGTTACAGGAAGTATATATAGTAGTAAAAATATAATAAGATTGGACGTGCGTTTCTCGTAATGCGAAAATTAAATAGACAGGTATATCGTAAAATTAATCGTACGTAAGAGACGTAACACCATATTCGATAAATAATATTGTAATTAGTATTGATAATGACTCTGTGCAATTTTCGTCTCACGGCGACATCGTAATCGCACGAATTGCACGAACCACAATACGTGGGCATGGTTTCTCGGAAGATATTGGGACGGCAGAATGTTCGCGGAAAAAAAACCGAAACATAAACCGTAATCCAAAAGACTACGATATGTTCGTGTTTGTGCGCAACGAATCGAGGGCAAGGAGGGGAGCTGAAGGAAATGTGTAAACTAGCAGTTTATCCTTTTTTTTTTTTTTCTACTTTAATATATTTATCGGGTAGTATATAAGTATGTACTGTACGACAAATAATATATAATATACAAATATAAAACGACCGATATTGCCGACCGGTTTGCCACTGTTTTATAAAGGATATCGGAAGGGAGGATTTATAGAACAATTTAATTTATATCTGTACGCAACGGTAAATAAATTATTAACGAAAACAGATTCTAAGCGGAGTTCGGTTAAGCGAATTATACCAAATCACATTAATTTATGAACTGTATACAGTAAAACAACAGCGCCGCCCTAATTATCCCCTCTATACTGCTACCGCCACCACACCCACCCACATAACCACCGGTGCTGTGCACGGCTAACCAAATTACCCCCCTCTACTTCATCACCGTAACCACCGCTACAATTTCATCGCGCAGCGCCACGCCCCTTTACGCAAAATACCGCGATTAAAACATTTAAAATGCCTATAAATGACTCAATAGTCACTATAATATTATGAAAGTTTCACTTCATCGATGCTTTTATAGGTATTTTACAATAATTTTAGATCCCTGAGATCATTTTTAATCGAATTTCAACAAAAATTTAAAATAATGAAACCGTACATTTTCCCATTTTTCTCAAGTTTTTTTTCTGGTTATTTCTAATTATTGTGAAAACTGAAAAGTACTTGAAAAATCAAAAGAAAAAAAAACCTGTCAAAAAAAGTTCTCCAGACTTTTTCGATTGGAGAAAGATTTCCGGTAAACAAGTTAATTAAAGACAGAAATAAAAGAGCAAGCATTATAGTAAACTAAAACATTCCTCGTTACGCTCAGAATATAAAACACATCAAAATAAAACTAATATGCGATTAAAACTAAGTATGACTCCAGTCTATTTGAAATAATTTGTACTTATTAGATTAGTTTGCAATAAAAACGAAATTGCACATGTCGTGTAAGTTGTCTTTTGTGTTAAAAAAAAAATGTTTCCGTTTCTTATAAGTGTTTTAAATGCAAATTAATTTGACAAACATCGTAAAATCGTACTCAGATTCTAAACTAATTTTATTGTGGCTTATCAGGTTTCCTGGTAGTTAAGTGCGACTCTGGTTTTTGGCGAGACGATAGGTTATAATTAAGAATAAGAAGTTATATAAACTGCAAAATTTTGTATTTATCTTCTATTTATACCTGGATGAACTAAATATTTATTCTATAACCTAGGGAGTTCATATTTAGGATTTTTCTTTTGCATTTTTTTTTCTAATTTTTTTAAAAATTGATCATCAATGATTTTTTTTGTATATAAATGCATTTTTAGAAAACAAATGTATATTTTTTTAATATTTAATATCGCAGTTTCAGTAATACACTGTTTAAACCTAAAATGTAAAACGTATATTTATTATATGTGTAGTATTATTAGTTTATCATCGAATATTATTTAAAAAAAAACGCCGTATCTAAATTTACTGTCTGTCTTACAAATGTACGACATAAATAAATTTACGTACATTGCTGGTACGTTTGTAAGACAGATACAGTAAATATCCGGTATCCATTTGCGACTGCATACTAGTTGCGGGACAAATTTGTCTGATCATTATTATAACAAGTAATAATGGGTTAAGAAATAGGTTAGGTTATCTTTTTATCAACATACTTATTGCGAGTATCAAGTTAATAAAATCCACGCGAATTACGGATGCAATCTGTAAAAAGATGATGTACTAATTGTAGCCACAAATATTTCCCTTAATCACTTTTTCAGGACTTTAAAAAATCTACTAAAAACTAAATTTCTAAATTTTAAAAATACATTACATGTTTTTTTTGATACATGCCAACCGTTGAAGTTCTTTGCTAGAGCGGTGAAAACAGAAGTTAAACTGTCGCATAACTCTCTAAATTTTTTACTCTAAATTTTACAGCATTTATTAAAGACGAAAGATATTTAAACAGGCGTGAGTAAGGTCATTGTCGAATCAATTTAAAATATTGTTTGACTACCGTCCCAAAAGTACCGGCACAATGGCACAATCTTAAGGCTGATAATTGATAAATAATCATTAACAGACAGGCTTTTTACCTTTTTAGATTTCATGTGCAGCAACATGATTTTTCATATTTTATTTGCTATTAGAAAACTCCGGGTGTGGCATCCTCTTAAATAGAACTATAATATAATTATACGGGTAAATAGTATCAGATCGTGTCTGATTATCTGTTATAATGCGATTAAATTCTGAACATGTATTCAAAAAGCAATATCTAATTAAACGTGAGTGCAACAATATTTACCGAGGTTTATAATATAGGTACTAAGTGTAATGAATATAACTGTATAATTGTGTAATTGTATAACGTACACTGTGTATATTATATTTTCTAGATTTATAGATGTTTTTACAATATTTAATAATGTTTTAATTTTTATTTATTAATCATTACGTTAGAATGAGCATTTTTATTAAAATAATTTAAAATAAAATTTAATACATTTTTTTTCACGTTAAGCGTCTTTTGAATACATGTTTTATGTGTTCGAATGCAGATTCTCGATTATATTGTGCATATTATGCAAATGTTACCTCTTATAACTTTTTATCCCTAATTATAATATTCTGGACACCGGTAAACACGAACTTAAAATCTCTGTCGTGCGTAAGTAAAATAACATAATAGGCATCTGGTGCCCAATACCCGCCCGGCCCGCGGTGTCTATTTTTAATACAATATTACGTCCGTATAATACAAAACCGAAAACACATAATATAATACTATCGCGTGTACAAAAAGAAAAAAAAAACGCATGTACAAATTATCACGCTAAAAACCGAATGACGCGCGCGGCTGCAAAACGAATAAACGCCGACGATGAAATATTATACACGTGTACAATACTATACTTATATTGTACATGATAATATTGTCATACATGTATAAAAAAAAAAAAAAAATAATAAAAATAAAAAGGCCGCCGTTGCCGTCTCCCGTATAGCGCGAACGTCGTCGTTCGGTAAATCGTCACGGTACGTCCGATATACGAGGCGGCGGCGGCGGCGGCGGCGGAAGATTTCGCGCGGTGTCGGGGGGTCGCGTGTCTCGGCCGCGGAGGAGCTCGCAGCTGTACGACGACGCCGCGCACAGAGCCCGCGTACCCTCTGTCACGGGACGTTAAGGGTTTAACTTGACGCCGCGCCGTTGTAGGAGGTCCGAATTCGACATGGACACATTGCACACACGCGCGATAATAATAATAATACATTATGTGATGTACGAATACGCGTATACCGACGACGCCTGCCGCCGAAAACGATACGTTTTTGTGCGCTATACGGTCTCTTGTGCGTGTGGTATACATTATGTTATACCCGCCCGCCGAATACCTTTATGTGCGCGCATGCCGATACAATATTATACGGCTTTTTTTTTTTTTTTTTCAGTTTTTCCGCCCGCCCTCCGCGGGGAAAAATTAAATAAAGCGTATTATCCGCCGCCGCCGCGCCGCTGACGTGTTTATTATTTACGCGCGCGTCGGAACGCCGGGATTTAACAGACCGCGGGACACGCGTGACGCGCGGTGTACGCGACAGACTACACTGTAAAACACTATACAGAGTGCGATGTGATTATGCCCATTGAGATATCTCGGATAGTATTGACTTTTCTCGGAATGTTTTTGTTTTTTTTCAATTTAAGAAACGTGGCTCTTAAATTCATCTATTTCAGAATTAACGTCAAACGGCTTTTTTACAAAAACATAATATATATATACATGAATAACACATAACGTGACAAAAAAAAAAAAATGAAAAATAGTTGAATAAGTTTAACATAAATAATTTAAGTAAAAATAAAATATACATGGTCCCATTGTTAAAATAAGAAAAATTAAATGTACTAAAAGAAATCAAATAATTTTGCATTGCGTATCATTTTCGACATTAAAGCATTCCTGGTGAAGTTCGATTAATGGTTAAGGGGATAAAAAGAACCTTGAAGTAAAATTAATTTAACATTTAATTAAAACCGTATTGACCAAAAACCGCAGCGGATTGCAGTTTGAATTTAACCATGGTACAGCTTCTCTTCCTTGAAACGTATTTGAAATCATTTAAAACTTATACTACACGGCAATTGATTAAATTGGTCCGTATATAGGAAAAAAAAGTTGTACAAATGCATCATTATAATAACAAAATTTCCGAGCCTTGATGATATTATTATATTATACGAAATACAAGACCAGCGTCGTTCGAAAAAAAAAAAAAACTGTAATAAATCGGCCCCCGGGACGACGGACTCGGTTTTCGTACGTCGCGCCGCCGAAAAAAATAATAACTGCAGCCTTAAAAAAGCGTATCGTTTTTTTCTTTTTTCGAAAATGTATAATAATACTTATTGCGGAGAGAATAGTATTATTTTTTTATACTACCGCTCCGGTCGTAAAACTCACGCCTCCCGGGCCTCAACACCCAAAGAATATCAATTTAGCAATAACGTCGAGTTTCGCGTCTCCGATACAGGTATACTCGTATTTTTTTTCAAATGATCGATACCCGTCGTTAAAATTATATTATATGCAATTGGAAAAAATCGTCGGACGCGTGTTCACCGCAATGTATTCCACGGCGGCGGTGTTGGGTTTTATTTAAAAAAAAAAAGAAACAACTAAGTATAGTAATTCATCAACCGATTTAACGGCTCCCCGGTCGCGGTTACGTCATTCGTCGTCGTCCAAAACCCGTAGAGAAGATACCTGTGCGCGCGTTCAATTTTACGGTAAATTATCCCATTCGGTCCATATTATTATTATTAGTATTGCCTGGTTGCACTGTATGTGTTTGTGTGTGTGTGTGTGTGTGTGTGTGGTTAGAAACTGGCTTCCGGTCATACCGCGTCGTATAATAATATAAGACACGGCCGTTTTAGTTAAACAAATATTTTCCTTCGCGGTAATAATAATAAGTATAACATCTGTAACGGGCCCGCGTGTATACGAGTATACGTATTTAATGTAATATAATAATGTAAGGCATGTGCGTACATTAAGTATTATTATAAAAAAAAAAAAAAAACGCGGACACACATAATGATTTATATATTGAAAAAAAAAACTATGTGTATCGACCAATTAGCCGTCACGGTATAATATCTCCAGCTATATATTTATATACAGGTATGGTAGTAGAACTAGATTTATTTTCCGTCGTCGTACCCGTGTAGTATGCTGTGATGTGTAGAACAAATCCCGCAGTATTACATAAGGTAACTACTATATTATACTGTATATAGGTATCCGACGAACTCGCGTCTGCGCTTCTGCGGGCAGTTTTCGGATTGCCCACCTATACTATACGAATAATGATTTAAAACCGTTTCGAAAATTGTTCTTATATTGGTATAATATACAGAGACGATTAATATTATAATAATATTACGAGTACAAATCGAAAACCCCCGTATTATATACCACAATATATAGACGTATTAATAGATCGACTGCCCTCCAGGGAGAAAACGGAAACTGCAATATATAGTGAAAGAGATGCGGCGTGGAATAATCGGTGTATTTTTTACAAACCGAAAAACACGATTCTAATAAAAAGCTCTTAAAAGAACGCCCGCACTAAGATCGAATAACACTATTAAAAATAGCATACAATAAACAATGGAATAAGCGACCGTTAACAAACGACATTTGCCTGTTGTATAAATCAAATTTTTAGCCGATAAAGCTTTGTTAATGGAACTGTATTGTACGGAAAAAAATAATCTTCAAATCTTCAAATTTTGGGTAATATTTCAATATTTGTTAGGGTAGGGTACAATAATTATCGGTCCAAAAAATACAATGTTTTTAAGCCCATACTAAAACAAAAACCTCTCCATCTACGATTAAATATTCGTTCGCAATATTCAAGCAAATTATAATCGTATTTGTTAACATTCGAATACAAATTATCTTGACTTAAATAGACATTACAATAAATTGAAAAATATTAAAAACTGTTGTTTTTTTTAATCTCTTAACACTTAAAATATTTTAAAAATCACGGTTTTTACTCATCTTATCGCCGATTACAGATAGTCCGTGTTCGACTTCTGAGGGGTATATTGTAGGTATCACAGCCCGTAATGGCTCTAAGACCGGTTCATAATGATCCAGCAGCCGGCCAAAGTCACTTTTAAATCTAGGATTGGGCAAATGCATACTCCTCCCTCCCCCTGTTTCATATCCTGCTTCAAAATCCGTACTTTAGTAAGTTATATACATATATATTATATACTAGGCGGTGTACACGACCATAGTAATAATATATTATAAATGTAGGAAAATAGTACGCCAGTCGGTATTAAAATATAATATATTACTGAGATTACCAATATAATACTGTAGAGTAATAGTTATAATAATGGCTGCCGGGTGTTATCGAGGTCCCCCTCGCCGACCGACGTTTCCCCGGTGGCACGGCCGGGGGAGCGCCTCGCGCACATCTGTCCCGGCGAGCGCGGCGACGACTGGCACCGCGACGAATCGTACTTTTTGGCCATTGTGATCATCGACTGGTGCGCCGTGCACACGGCCACCCGATAGAAATGCGATTTTCCCGTAACGGCAACCGCCACCACCGTGGGGGCAGGGAAAAAATAGAATAATATAATATTATATATGTGTAATAATATATACACAAATACAAAGTGGCGGAAAAAGCGTTTTTGTTAGATTCGCCGTTTATCGTCGTCGGTAACAACCCTATATTCAGTATATTCAGACGTAGAACGCGATAAACAACCACGCGCTGTCGATTCGGTGTGACCATTTTTTTTTTTTTTAGATTCCGAGTGAAGCGGTAAAAATACAAGGTGATCCACTCATCATGTTACGGCTAACCGACGGTTTTCTCTCGGATGATTTTAAACAAATTTGATTTAAGTTGTTTGTCAATCGTTATTGAATCATCTAAGCTTTATTCTCACGCTATCCCTACAATTTCATGGTAGGGTTTCGAATAGTTATAACTCACCCACTCTCTTTTACTCACAGATTGAAATAAAGTATATATTTTAATAATATCGACAAATATCGGATTGGCCGTTTTTGAGTAATACCTATTCAAATTTTGGAAAGAGTAAGGAAAGGTTATCAATTTATCATCTAAACATCAATATAGCTATATACATATATAACACATATGGGTTGTTCGTTTCTGATATGTATATATATATATGTATAGTGTATCCCACGAAGGTACACGCATTGTAACATCTCCGGAGATAATCAGCCCATTTTTTTTTTATATATTACTCACAAAAATATTAATTACAAGTGTTTATATTTTTTTTTGTTTTGGTAAAAAACTTAAAAAATAACTTTTTATTCTATTATTTTTGAAAAATTTAAAAATAATAATTTTTAGAGTTTATTCTTTTTACAATTTTGACGTATCAACTTTATTTTCATTAAATTTGTGTTTTTAATAATTGTTTAAAGTCCAGAGAAAAAAAAGTGTACAGTCAATAATTAGCAAGGAAATCTCAGGATCTCAGGAGATATTGCAATGGGTGTGACACCTACGTAGAATTTTCAATTTATACCTAAAATATAGACGATAATGTACACATTTTCTCGCATACAACGAGTCTAAATAGGACGACTTTATCGAACTTTTACAATCTATAGTATTATTAAATTAGTTGATTTCGGTCGAACAAACTATATAATAACTACAGACGTATTCATATGAAAAAAAATAAAATATAACTCGCAATAACTGTAAGAATGCAAATAAAAAATAATATTATATTGAGTACATATCTATTTGTTGTAATATATTCAAAGACGACAACGTTATAATTAAATACTTAAATAATAAATAACTATGTATATTATATATTATAGTTTATAATATACTCGTAAATTTATAAATAAACGTAGTTTTTGTTTCCATATACTAATATTATTATATCAATTTTACAAGTCCGTCAACAAGAACTCGATTTCGAGGTGTGGTATAATAATATGATCAGGGTATTTAAATAACATCAATTTTTTTTATATTTTAGAATACACGCAAAATATACGGTATACTGAGGCGTTTATTAATATTTATTTTTATTTTTTTATATCATTTGAATATATTATATACATGTAAATATAAATATATAGTTTAGAGCTGTACTATTAAAATTAAAATTATTACTGTACTCCGAGTGTATACGCGTTAGTGTTTACATAGGAACGAATACAGTTTGTAGACTTACGAAATTTTGGAATAAAAAAGTCGAAAATCTATAATATAATATTTGATATTACTATATTAGGTATATATATAAATATTACAAGTGATACGTAGTTTTTTTTTTTTTGACATTTACGAGATAAATATAAACGTGTAGAGTTTAAAAAAATATAAATACTGTTCGTAAAACCACGCAGAGATTTACTGAGAAAGAAACAGAGAAACGGGAAATTAGCATTTTGTCGATCGTATAAAACGAATAATATTTTTCTGAAGAGTAAAAATTAAATAAAATAAACACTTGTAGTTTAATAAATTGATGTCGTTCAGCCGAATGTGATGCGGACGCCGACGTTAATAATATTATGAATAACGATTATGGGAAAAATAAAAAATAAATATCGGTATGTATTATGTATCCGTGGGTATAATATTATTATATAAATACTTGACGCCACCGTTAAATCGTGTGCAGCGCAATATTCGAAATTAATACAAAGCGATGGTGGCGCCAATTTAGTGTTGCCTTACAGACTCAAAAGTTACTCGACCAGTTATTTCGCTGAAAAATCTACGGTTTGTTCTCGTTTAGTTCCAGTATAGTGTTTAGGGAGTGGTTTGAATGGAATCCGTTTAGGAACGAATTCGTATGAAGCATTTTAATCGGACAACACTGATAGTGATATATTATGATATGATAATATTATATTCGGTAACCGTAGATACGAAACAACGTTTACAAATTTAGTTGCGTTATTATTATTGTAATAGTTTACTGCTGAAAAATACAAAAAAGTAAAACTTATACATGACCGAAGCTAGGTAATTCAACAAATTCCTAACAATTGCACTGAAACGACAAAGTATCGGTCGTTGGAAAAACAGATCCACCTGATCGAAGAGAACGAGAAAAAAAAATTCAAGAATATAGTAATATAATAATGTTGGTAATATGATACGTGTTATGTATATTTTATTTATTATGTAACTAGTTAACCCGGTAATCGGAGGAGGTTCTAGAACTCAAATGTCTAACGGGCACCACTGGCGGTTACAGAGAGGGGGTGAATCGCCTCCTCTTGGACAGTGTTAATGTATTAATTTTAATGTCCTCAAAAATGGGAGGAACAATGTGTAATATGTATGTATAATATGCAAAATATTGTCGCCCCTTCCCTCCCTTGGAACTCGTCAATAACCGCTCCTGACGGGTACGAATAGATTTATAATTAAGCTATAGAGTCAACCTAAATGCCTAATGGCAACATTTAACACTTATAAAAATATTAATCGATTTCCACAGTAGGTAAAACGTTTTTTTTTTCAGGTATATTTTATCTAGTTAATCAGTAAAAAGATAATTAGTTTTTTGCCTTGGTATAATTTTAGATGTAAATACCAATATTTCTACCGAGATCAGATAAAAGGTAAATAAAAAAATTATCTAGGTAAGTCTCTACACGGTTCACCTAAACCGCACAGTGGCCTACCCGCGGTGCGAATTATACCGGGATTTTTATTATTTACGCACGCACGCGTATAATTTGTCACGCGGCGCCGCCGTTCTGGACAGCTAGTAAATAATGTAATAATTTGGCTCGCGGCAATAAGTAGCGTGTATTACCTATACGCGTATTATAATATTATTATAAACACGTCAAGTGTCGGTTTGAGGATACGACGGCCGTTCGTTGAGTGGAAACGGGACTAATATTATTATTATTGTGTGTCTACGTATATATATATATAGGTACACCAGTGTATATTATTATCCGATTTCACACGGATTCGGTAGGCCAATATTTTTACTGTGCACGATGCGTTTCGGGATGGTTAATTTGCGCCACCCGACCGTGTTACGTCGCGGATATCGTCGGCCGGTCCGGCGGCAGCGTGTCATTTTATCTAACCGCTTTTTAGATACGCGGCGGTAAATCCGCGCCGGATCGAAACGCGCGATTTGAACGCACGCGCGCTCGAAAATTATTACCGTATACAATAGGTATAAACGCACCTATTTAAATACCTATGTATAACTCGACAATATTATTTATCCGAAAGACTGAAACCTATATTATTTTATTCGGATTAATCGCAAAACGATTATTAGTGATATGTTATATTTACCACGATAAAACACGGTCGGCAAATCGGTACGCTTTTTATTAGACATATTTCCTTGTATAATAATACGGCTATAATATATATTTAATCGGCTATCGGGCGTGTCGAAGAGTATTGTCATTTTTTTTAAATTTTGTTTTGTTAATAATTTAAGAAACAAGCAGTTTTAAAATGTTACATTAAGATTATTCAGATTATTGTCGCTCTCGTTTTCGGAAAGTGAAACAATTACCTTATTTTAATTTTCAAATGGCAACCTATAATAAAGATTCCATAAATAGACTGAATATCAGTTTAAATCAATTTTTGTGATGACATTTTTGATTTCTGTCAACCCGTTGACTAAGTTTAAGTTTTAAAAAGTTTTACTTTTAAGTTTTCAGACGGGGAGAGTATGGTATAAAACACTATTAAAACGCCACGTACCAAACTTACCTAACCTAACCATGCGCCACACAAATATAATGCTCGTTTCACCCTACAAAATAATATAAATGTAAAATTTTAATGCTTTTTGTTTCTTAAATTGTCTACAATTTATTTTTGAAAGTGTCAATACATTTTAATGGATCTCTCGGTATATTTAAAATAAATAACAAATACATTTTATAAAGAAATATTAAGAATATCTAGAAAAAAGATGGTATTATGTCGTTGTTAAGATCATCTATTGATTTATATTATCTAGAAAATTTCAACACTAATAACCACTAATACGCGGTGGTGACATAAATAAGTCAAAAAAATCAATATATTATATATTTATGAAGGTAAAAACTGTTCGATCTCATGAAAGTTTATTATACAACGCAACGGGTTTTTAAATTAAAAAAAAAAAGTCTTAGAATAATGGAGACGGGCGCAGTCACTGTTATAAGTAATTTAATGTATATCTGTAAGCAACGATAAACCACTGCAAACAAAAAAACGATTCTGAGCGCGATTCAGTTGATCGTGATGCTTTGTCAACAATTTATGTATATCATTTTATGGTAAAATAAATAAATAGGCATTATATAATATTTTTTTTAATAATATTAATTTAATATTGTATTGATTTTCCCGTTTTTCCAGTGTTTATTCCGGTTTTCCTATATTTCTTCCTGGATTATCCTATTTGCTCAGCAAACTCCTGAAAAATTCGAAAAATCAAACCCGTGACCCTTAGTATGACATTACGTACTCATAACCATTCGATTACAACAAACGTATAAAGAAGCAGACAATATAGAAATATTTCATATAAACATGCAATATCTGCATAGTATCTAAACTTCAAAAAGCTATAATTTCGAAACTTAGTCAGTCTGCTCAATTCTGACTTCACCATTCTTCTTAAATCGGCAATACACATATGTTTAGAAAAAAAAAAAAATTGAAAAATTAAATTTGTTCCACATAATTTTTTATTCAAACAATTTTTGTCAAAATGTAATATCAAAATTCCTTTATAAAAACAAATACTACATTAAACTCAATAATTTTTTTCACCTCTGAGTAAGACTAAATGAATCTCTTGTTAAATTTTCAAAAATGTTTGTCAAATCTAAACATTTTACCACAGAGTGCCTACCGAAAAAAAATTACGTACAAAACTCTTAAAATTAAAATGTCTTAAAATTTTTTAAAAATTTTACCATGTCTAGAAAAGGCAAATATAAATTTTTTATCTAAATTTTAAGTTCCTACAAATATTTGAAACTGAATTACAACAAATAACAAAATTGATAAAATAATAAATACATTAATTTCATACATTTCCTGTTTTTCTTACGTTTTATCCTGGTTTTTCCCAAATATTATGAAAACCGCTTGGAAAATCAAAAAAAAATATCTCCGAAAAGTACCATCTAGACAACATTCCTTTTCAGAAATGATGCCGCGCATCTTTATTTGAGCAAGATTTCTGGTAGAATTTTTATACATAATATGAAAAAAAAAATTAAAAAAAATATATACATCTTAGTAAAACCCATACATTCTTCGTTACACTTATAATCTAAAACATGAAATATCATTGAAATTCCGCCAATACACACACACTGCCCCGATGTATATACTATATATTCTATTATATTGCAGGTTTTCGGCGCTTTAACCTTTTTTTTTAAATTTAAATGTCGACCCGATTATAAGTTATGGAGTTGTTTCAAAAAATAATATTTAAACAACATTACTACTATCACTGATATTTGCCGGTTATTTTAGTTCTTAAGTGTAGTAAAGAAGCTATTTTAATATGTGTTTTTTTTTCTTAGAAAATTTGAGTTTTTCACCCATTACCTCAAAAATATGACCATTTTTTTCAGGTAATTTGGTTATTTTCCGACTACCAACAATTATTTTAAAAAAAAATAAAAACATCTATACAAATAAATATCCGTACAACAGTTTTATTTTTTTCGATATCTAGATTACCTTGACTACAATAAGGGTAAAACATAACTACTGACTATAATAATTTGAATATTGTAGGGCTCCATTCATAGTCTTTTCTTTATCGCAATGATTCATCGTAACTTTCAGTATGTAAACCTAGTTATCCTGAATAGCTGTATCCTTCTGTATCTACCTTGAAAACTCCTTGCCTACAACAGTAGCAATCATAGATTTTATATAAATTTGAATACCCGCCTTGACTAACTAAATAAAATATTATAAACGATATAAAAAAAAACAGTTTGAATAAACCGTGACAATATTGTAATATCATGTATAAGTAACGTACAGCGACACTGTAAGTATACGATATGCACAAGTTGGATTTTTTTTTAAGGGGACGGTAAGGGGTTATAGAAAAGAACCCAACTCATTTCAATTACTGCGATTTTCCCGTGATTTATGTCGACACTACGCGCGCGGTGTGGGACGGATGGTTGGAGGGAGGGAGCTGCACGATCATTCGATTTTGTATTTTACCCCTTCTATTATTAGGTTTATTAGGTATATATTTATAAGTATGAGGGGGGAATTGTTTCCGTCTAGTAGCGCGGATACGATTGAACAAAAAGGACCTTACACCCCATTTACCCCCGTTCATATATACTTATAATAATACCTTATAGTATACGACTACCGGCGACGATGACGATACTTAAATTCGATGTGTGCTTTATGGCGACGGCGACTATACGAATATACAATACATTCACTTATACAGTATATATGTATGATGGTGTACGGCGTACGTTATTTCGCGAGAAAACGGGGTCAACCGTATATACATCACGTATACATTATAATATACGGAGGGAGCCATTTTGTCGGCGTAGCCCATTGTGGGCCTGTGCATAAAATCCGTAACCAATCCTATGATTAATATTTGTTCGCGGCTAAACAAAGACGAGCGCGCTGCACACGCACGTCGTCGCGCGTCTGCCCGCGAACACGCACACGCACGTATACCTAATAGTATTCCTAATAGTATACGAGAAAGAGAGAGAGAGAGTGAGGAGAGAGAGCGAGACACGATAATATATCGGGTCCGCGACGCTGCTCATTTATCGTTAATGGAGTCGAGGTATCAATGACGACTACGGCGCGAGTATTATCCGAGTCGTGGAACAATAATAATTATATTAAAGAGGGGGACCGAACGTTTTCGAAACGCCTTTTTAGCCAAATGATTGATCGTTTTGCCCGGCAATACTCCTATAATAATAATAATAATAATAATAATATTATATCTATAACGAACCGTGCCCGATAGAGATACACACGATTGCGACCGGGGGTCCGCGTTTTGTTTGATTTGTAGCTATAGATTTATTCTTTTACCGTATTGATTTTTACGTGAAATTCAGTCGCGCCGCGCTAACGAGAACAAATTATTATAAGGGCGGGTTGCGGATTAATCGTCGTGATTTCGTTGGCTCGCCGAAGAAATTGTGTACTCACAAATCCAACCCGAATGCGGCCCGCGTCGGTTATGCGAGGTTTTGCAAAATGTAACCCATACTTGTTGGTCCAAACCATATAACGTGCCGAGGAAGCTATAAAATAATGTCCTAAGAGTGTAAACCAAGATGGTCCTAATTGATGAAAAACCACGACGAATCGCGTTTATAATATACTTGAGCCGAACTCGGATTGAGTCTGTACACGGGTGATATAATATAGGAAAACACGATTATTGTCTTTAAAACGACTTGGTAACTATACTAAGAAAACTATAGGTAAATTTTTTTGAAAAACATTTGTATTTATTTCGTAATAGATCAATAAATAATTTCGATAACGATACGTGACCTCAATTAATTTCGAAGTAAATTCGAATATTTTTATAATATTTATTATTATTATTTATATAATTTTTAAAAATTATGACTTTTAAAACTTTGTTAACACTGCCTATACTCAACCACTTAAATACGGACGGATCTAAGTCTTCCTAAGAAGACGTTAAATCTACACGTGCAACAGTCTGCATGAAAGGGCAATCAATTTTCGTTCAATAGGACCAATTTCGTACAGTAGATTTTAATATTATAAAGATAATTGACCAATTATTATCAAACTTAATGGTATAAGCTACTAAAATGATAACAATTTGTTTGAATTATTTAATTTGTTATTTATTTATAATCAGAATTTGTATTTATATTGCTTAATATTTATGACGATTGAAATTAAACTTTAAAAATATTATTGATGTACCTCGTTAATTGTTTCTATATGATGATTATAAGAGTCTCAGAAAAAATTAAGATTAATTCATTAAGTTTTGTATTATTATACATGGAAACGATAAATAAACATTTTAGATTCTGAGCATAACGAGACATGTTTTACTATGAGGTTTTTTTAAAATGTCTTCTCTCTAAAAACCACTTTTCTACTAGGAATGTTGCTTCGATTTTCAATAGTAGCATCTTTTATCTAGTTTGAACGGTGTGAATTTTCTTTGTTGTTTTCGTAATATTTAGAAAACACGTAGGGGTAATTTACAGCCAGAACGAAATTTTAATTTCGATTTTTTTTTTTTAAATACAATTTTAAAAATAGTCTTTAGTAAAATAGTAATTTTAGATACTTGAAGTTCTTACAAAACACTTAGAATTTTAACAATTCGTAATCTATAATTCTATAAACTATGACTTAAAATCGTTATACCGAACAGAAAGGCTTTTAAATTTAATATGAGATTCATTAAAAGTTGTACTTAGTGGTCAAAGGAAAAAGTCGAGTGTCATGTAGTAGTTTTTTTTGTATGCGTTTTAAGTTCAATTTTTCCCGATTAGTAATGATTTATAGTAGCGTACAGATCTAAATGAAATGTCACTATGACGTATCCTATCTTCTGGATTTTTGTTTTTCAATACTTTTTTAATATAGCAATAACTATTATTTGTTATGTAATATGTTTTTAAAGAAATTAAATCATTATAACTTCTTTAAGTTTCAAAAGTTACTATAGAAATAATATTAAATAATATTTATAATATTATTATTCTCCAATATATACATGATTCGGTCTAAACTGTATATATTATTATTATTATATTTCTTGAATATTTATTATGAATAACTATCGGCGGTAAGTAGAAAAAAAATAAAAACATATCCTAGTTACCTATATCGTACATATAGGTACACACACATAGTGCACGTAAAATAATTTTATTCTAAATCGATATTCTCGAGTGATTACGTCGACTTAAATAATAATAATATTCATAATAATATTATAGCGTTATACGCAATATAATATAACAATCTCTTCTATATAAACGTATATGTGGTACCTGTGTGTATATATGTAGAGAAGACGGTTTTTAATATTTAATTATAATAATTACGACGCGCGTGATGAATACGATTAATGTATAATATTATAATATATCCCCTTTCTCGGCCGATGGTGGAAAAAAAAACACACGACGTTATAACTGATACCTATAAGTAGGTATACAATCGTAATGAAAGGTGGGTCAAAACACTCGCGAAGGATGCGGCGATCGAATCGCACGAACATCCTACACAATAATAATACCGCATAATGTATACCCGCTTTTCCCCTTAGGGTCAAATCGAGCGTTTTAACATTAGTATAAATAAAATATTATGTACCTACGTTTCGCATTTTTTTTTAATTATAAAATAACAATTATTATTCCGGTACAATAAATATAACATAACTGCATAATATAGTAGTGTGTAGTATTATGATAGTACGTATTTTTCTTCGGTTCCCGGGAAGGACTAAAGTCAATATGTTTTTGAATTTCATCAAATGCATTTTTCTCTCTTTATTTTTCGATTGAAACGGCGTAAGAGCAATAAAATACCTAACCGAGCTTTGATCATAATCGTTTTTTGTGTCAATAATTGATCGTTGTTTTCGTTGTGTAAACAAATTTACCCTATAGCAGGTATCCTAAACTTTACAAACTTCCTACCTATGACAGTGACCAATACTTACTACAACCAGTATTGGGACGGATAACCAACATTTTTAACTAGATACATCTTTATAGATACGAGATTTATCTAAGATAAAGATAAGTTCAGTTTTAGTTAGCTACATAACATTATTCATACAAATATTATGTTATCAAGAACTAAGAAGGTAACCACGAGGTAATTCAGATTCATTGATTCAAAAATATTATTTATGTATTATTATTATAGTCTGCTTAATACTTGTTTTATGTACATAAAAAGTATTTATGAATTGCCAAGGTTACAGCATGATATAAAAAAAAAAAAAATGTAAAAAACAATATATATCGATATCTAGATTATATTTTAAATGATTTTAACTATCCCAACACTGACCATAACATTAGCCTGTACGAGAAGCGTAACGTCGATGTACAAACGCCCACAATCAGTGGCTTGCGGGTTTTTTTCACAATTTTTTACACGCGGAAAAGTGAAGTTAACATACTCAAAGTCGCACATAGACATTCAATAATTATAGCCGATAGATAAATCTCGCACTAATGAAGTAAGTGTAGGTACTTCATAGAATTGCAGATTATTTTAAGTTTACGCGCGTACGCAGCTAGCATTATATTGTTTTTTTAAAAAAATAAGGAATTCAGATTATATACATTATACTACTATATTATTATAACTTATAACATACAATACATAACTTAAAAAATACATATATGCATACGTATAAGACCTCGATCGTTTGTATATTATTAGGTATTATACAATGCGCGTTTAATTATCGTAAATTGAAAAGATATTGCGAACTTCGTTAATAAGTATAGGTACCTACACAACGTATATAACTTATGCCTATAAGGTTATGCCTATACTCGGTTTTTGTTTGTAAAAATATAATATTTTTAAGAAAATTAAAAAGTATTTAGCCTTCAGATATTGACAGTACGGGTATTTGAATATACAAATTAGGTAACAAAAAAAAAAATCTAGTTTAAATGTATTTACAGCACAAAACATTGCCAAAATATATCGAATTCAGTGTTTCCAGCTAAATATGAGCGTAAAAAATACTCTACTTCATACATTATACCTATATGATAAAATATCTTTTAGAGTTTAATTTTGATCCGACCATATACTTTAGGGCGTTTTCTGGAAGTAAACTTTGTCTAGTTGGTGCGTTGAATTGGTAAGGTCTTTTTCCATGAAATTTTCGTGATAATTAATAAAATTCGGGGAAAATGGGATTATTTTACGCAATAACAGTTACTTTCGATTATGTCTTTTTATTGCAATTCATTTAGAAATGTTTGCTGTTATTTGATATTATAACTGAACACTTTGCATAGGTACACGATTTTTAGACGAGGTCAAAATTTTCAAAAGACTATGGCGTTTTTTTTTATTTTTATTTAATTTTATAGTCATTTTAGTGGTCTTTTGTTGTATTTGTAATAGATGTATAAAGTGAATTTTATTTGAGATGAAAAACAGTGTTAAATTTAATTTATTTTAAAATCACGAATTAATACAATTTTCCATTAAATTATATCAAAACAATAAAACACGTGTTTACCCAAACATTACTCAGAATCATTTTTGTTTGCTATCGATATATCGTTGAATTCGAATATAAACTAATAATTCTTAACGTTAGAATTGGGTCTTTGAGTTGGATATACCATCAGAATCACACAATTTTTCTCTATACACGGCAACAAAATGGCATTATGATTAAATTCAGCGTCAACGAATTATGTCAGTATAATATTTTTTTTATTTTCACCACTTTAACGGACGTAAATCTGTCACATTCCAAACATAACGACGGATTACGTGTTTTAATCGTGTTCTCAAATCACCATAATTTTTGGTTTGCAATGAAAAAAAAAAATGTGTTTTTCTCAAAACTGTCCTGTTCTGATGGTTTATATATCTTATGATACCTACTAGATCCTGTTTTCTCTTTTCCCGCCGACACCAGTGGCATGCCCGCGGTGTAAAGTATGTAGGTTTTTTCCCCTCCGTTCGTACGTTTTCGCAATGGCGATGTCATATTTTCGTCTACAAAGCATATTATAAATTAGTATTATTCATACGCAAGTCTTTATTCGAGTTTGACCGACCGCGGACAATCGGCACCCCCGCTATTTTCGTATTAAATTTCGAGCAATATTATTGTACCGGGTTGTCTCGCGTGCATATACTGCAGCAGCAACTGGTACACAATATAAACGGCCGTTGCGATCGGGGCGGTATGACGTATTGCGTGGCTTGCGGGAAAAACCAATTACTACAGTAGTATTGAACCGTCGTCGTCGTTGTCGCAGGGCGTCGACGAAAATATCGTAACATATCCGACAGCAGTCGTGTGACAGTGGATCGTCATGCGATGACGTGCCGTGTGCTGCTACACGGTGACGTCGACGGGACGCAGAATCGTCGGTCCGCCATTGTCCGGCAGACGTTTTAATAATAATTTTGTTTGCCTACACACAATACGATAAATATAATAACGCGTACAAAGGCCACATCTCTTGTCCATCTCGTGACAGATACGCTGCGGACGAATCCGATTCCGCGCGCGATGCTCCAAATAATAATATATTATATTGTTATCACAACACGCGTATATTATTACGACGTCTAAATCACGGGGTGCCCAGCGGGGTGGACTCTCGTCGTATTGCCGCGATAGGGTGTCAAAACAAATTTTTGTAATTTTCGCTGATCTCCCGTCATCCGCGCTTAACAATGTACACGGGTTTTCTCCGCGAAACTCCCGAAAACCGGTTGCATCCGGGCGGGCTAAATTCACTTCAGTTCGGTTTCGTACCAAAATCGGCGACGGTATTCTACCTATCGCTACATGTTAACTCCTAAGAAAATGACCTATTTATCTGTAATCGGAAATTCTATAACATTTCGATAACGTCTACGTTATTTCCATCAATTGTAAACACAGAAATCTCTAGCTCTTATTTTTGTAGTTTATAACTGATTTTTACTTATTTTAATTTTTACAAATTTACAACTATCTAGTGTAGGAGTTAACACTATCTTTTGTAGAAGTTAACACTATATCAATGTGGGAGATTACCTACTTTTGTATGAGTTTACCATTTTGCTATCTCGCTATTTATACCTATAGGTATACCAGGTATTCTTATACTTGCGGGACTATTTTAAGTTTCGCGAAGAAAAGTCCGGTAAAAAAAAAATCTGTTCGAAATACTACTGTAAATGTCCACGTAAAGTAAAATTTCGACGATTAAAACATGTCCCCTACTCTAGCTTCAAAATCAAATATGAAACGTCAAAAATACCAAATTGATCAGGAGAAAAATTTAGAGTATTTTAATTTTTCAAAATTCTATAGTTTTCAAATTTAAATTTAAATTTATATACAAATTGTATTTGATCTAAATCTACAAAACTCGCCGTGCAATAATAATTTTTAAGATGAAATTTATCAAAACGATTTACATTAATTAAAATAATTTTTGAGTTAAAATAGAATTGATCGATGGCAATATTGATAATACTTTGATATTGTATTATTCAATAATTAAATTATTACATTCGTCCAAAATCGTATTTATCGGTTTTAGTATCAGTAATATATTAACTGTAACGCATACTATTATTTTTTTTTAATATGTTGAAAATATTAAATATAACAAAAATTATTTCAAGTGTCAACGTGGGATACACAGTATATACATAAAACCAATTTTTGAAAAAACGGACCTATTATAAATTTGGCCTCTAAGCTATCGTGTTATATAAAAAATAATTGACAAATTTTAGGTATGAACCTTTTTTTTGAAGGAATTTTTCGGACATGTGGGAACAGTGAACATTTTATACAATCTGTGTTAAATATAAGAAAAAGTAAATTTCCTTTGACTTTTTAAAAACAGTTTTACCGTAGCGGATATGAGAATTATCCATTTGTGCCAAAAATTCGTTTTGGGTATAACCATCTAAAATGCAATAAATCCAAATGAAATACACCCAAAATATAAAAAAAAAAAGATACATTTCTCCAACAGCTTGGTTGCGTCAAATTCACCTGTGTAAAATACACGATTTAACGACACGATATTCAATTAAATATTACTTTACTGAGTCTGAAGTAATCGCGATACGGTAAAGTACTAGCTATGTTCGTGAAAAATCTCTTCCTTAAAATCCTAAATTCGTATCGGATATTCATAAACCATTAAACGATATAGATTTGACCGTACTTTTAAAAATGACGATAAACAACTATAAACAACGAGTTAAAAATATATTAATGGCATAAATGAGCGTCGGCGGGAAATATCAACGGAAACGCCAGATCAAATATTTAACTAGAATCGCCGGAAAGTGGTATATTTTTTTTTGATTTTGGCGGGCAACCGGCGATTTTTCCACTTCGGGGATTGTTTTTTCTCGCGTGGTTTATTAACCGACCGTGGTATAATATCGCATACGGGTATACCGTACAGGTACCCCCGTGCTAATAACATAATAACCACAGTGCGGATACGCGATAGTGCAGTTAGACACATACACACACGACACGATCATAGGTATTATAATAATAACATAATGCGCGCATACGTAGTTACGGAATACAATACGGCCGTCTCCAAGCACTTTCTAACGCGCGCGCCACCATTAAATAACACACAATAATAATAATAATTCAATAATAACCGAGACCCGTTGCCGCATTGGACGGGGATTTTCAGTGAAATTTCCGAAAGGTCTGCGACGTCAACAGTTTAATTTGCGCCGGGAAACGCACGCTGTGCGCGCCGTATTCTCTCGTGTTTATACCCCCGGCGTATGGAACATAGTATTTTATCGTACGGACCACTTTCTCTATCCGCGTGCGGTACGCGTATATATTATTATTATTATTATTGTAATCGCAATAATAATTTACGTTTAAATTATATACGTATATAATACATATATTTATATTGGGGGTTGATTTCACCCCCGCACGTGTTTGCGGTTTACGGCTGTACCGCGGCGGGCGCTTGTTATACGTGATACCGGTGTCGCGTCTCCGAAAATATAATAAGAGAGTGACCGCGCCCGGTGAAAGTGTTCCGGACATTTACGGTGTACGGGGTGTCCCACCACGATGTTATACATTATAACATACGATATTGTGTACAAAACAGCTATACGTGTTCGTGGGATACCCTGTATCTACGCGCGAGATTTTATCGCAGCGTCTATATTGGGGTTGGAGAGGGGGGAGCAGGGTTTTCGGCGAGCGTTGATTTATCGCGGTTTTTATTATATTATTGTTTGCGTAAGTTACAATATAGGTTAGGTGTTTTCCGCCACATGCGCCGCACGTTTTCACTGCAGGGTCCGACAAACAATAACACGCCCGCGCTACACTATTATCTATTATACCGTGTCCGGGCCAGAAATCTTCCGTGTAGGATAGCGCGCGATTCTAAAGTTCTGGTCGGGAAAACAGTGCTGAAAATTAGGCGGCGGGGGCATTGTTCTACTAAGTCATAACTAACATTTTATATTTTCTTTTCCCCGTTTGAAACCGATAACACTGGGAAAACCGTGTTAACATGACTATACTCCACTGCAGTCAGTGGCGTGCCCAAGAGTTATCAATCACAGGGGGTTTAGCAAATAAGAATTATGAATAAATCATAAATTCGCGTTCTCTATTAAAATTTACTGGTAATTTAAAAGCCGGATTCTAAAAAAGGCCAATTTCTAATCAATATATCAAGTTTTTCCTCATAACTTGGCTGAAATATGTGAGTATCGACTCATTAGACATATCGACTATTAGATTACTTATATTTGTTTTTAAGCCGATGGGGAGGATAACACCCCTAACATCTCCCCTGCTCATTTTCCAAGCGGTTTTCATAATAATTCGGAAATACCGGAATAAAATTTCAGAACAACTTTTATGTTTATAATGGATAAGCAATTATTATAAACCATAGGTCAAATATTATAGGTAATAAACTAAGAAAGTTGACATTCAGATATGATGAGTGTTTGTAATTGAGAAGGTTCAACGCCATTAGAAGCGTATTTTATGCGATGAATCCATGACATGATCCTTATTGATACCGTTAGAATTACTGTAACGCAAATACACAAAATCACTAGAGCCTTTCCAAGTGATATATTTAGAACATATTAAATATTATATCATGATTTTTATAAGAAATAAAAATTAATATAATTCTAATCATGCAACAGTTTACACGGAGTTGCTCCATTAAAGCAGCTTTTAAATCACACACTCTGACGATATTTGAAATGTTTTAAATATTAAACTCAAATGTATTGCCACGGAAAAATCTCGAATAATTTTGTTTATTATTACCGTTAAAGTATCCATGGCAGCTTTGATTAAAACGAGATTTAGGTTCCCTGTACACGGTTCTCTTTCTACAAAATAAAACATCTTTTAGTTGAAATGCTAATATTAAATAACGTTTAAATTAATTATATTTACTCTATTGACAGTTTGGCGTGCCATTCCATTCAAATTTTGATGTTGAGTTACTGATTCTGTAGACTTTAATTTCGCTCGACGTCTATTGGAAATTTAACGCATTTGTAAGTTTAAATTAAATAATGTAATAAGTCTTTTAGGTTACTTTTACGTAACTTTGCTATCATATTTTTTTTTAAATGGATTTTAATGGTTGTTTTAAGGTAGAATGGCTTTTAGATACGTCTGTGTGTTTCAATCCAGATTCGTTAGTTACAGGTCGAATAAAGAATGAAACATATCTGTGTGTATAACAAAATAAAAAAATAAAAATTTTCGTAGTTATGCAAATAAAAATTAGAAATTTTAAAATTACTATTTGGATTTTATGTAGGTTTTAATCAAATAAGGAGATCCTTTTTGGGTTAACTAAAAACATCTTTGAACGGACAATGTGAATCATTATTCTTTTCTTGTTTATTACACATTAATTAAAATGGTGGCATCTCACTTGGATATTTTTCTCTGTTTATCTACATTTTAATAATTTGATAATAATGAGATACATTAAGCAATCATATTACATAAATTATTGTTTATTGTTATCAATCAACCATTCTTTAACCTAATAGTATTTGTTATTTGTCAGGTGAGGGTAATTATTCAATTTAATTTTTTTAAATTGATTAATATTTTATTGTATATACTAAATGGTTTATTTTTAGTTATTCAATTTAGTTCTTTATAATATTGTTGAAACAAGATAATAATTTTGAAGTGTGTAAATAAACAAATAAACTGTATTAATTGTAACTAAATATAACATACCCGTGTATTGTGAACAATAGTAGTAACAGTATTGTCAGTTTCCATATTCATACAACGTAAATTAACACAAATTTGATTTTTTCTGCTTCGTCAGTTTTCAGAAATCGGTTAGTGACGAGTTGTTTCTTTGGGTCTTTCAATACGTCAGTTTTAGAAGTAGATAAATATAATTTACATATTTTATTCCAAAATAAATAAATACTAAAATCACAATTGTCATCAATCAATGTTGATGACATCAATTGTAATCATTGATTAAAACAAGCAATATAAAATTTTATATTTGGAGTCCCCGGTGCATAAAACAAAATTTGTAAAGCTCACTCTAATATTTTTATTTGTATCTTAATAATTGCCAAATGCTATAAAATCCGAACTCTGGTTATTATATTGTGTTATTGTGGTCGATTACGAATTGACATTGCTCAGCAGGGTTGTCGGGCAGGTCTACACTACTTTAAACGGGAAATTGGCTATGTCTATACGTCTTTTTTTTATTTATTTTTTTTTTTTTATAATACACACAACTCAATGTGGCGTGTTCAGAAATGTTCAATGGGAAGCAGTGTATTTTTTTTATAGTAAATAATATAATATAATAAAAAAACGGTCATCGTTTCACTACCTTTATAATTTGTTGCCGCAGAGTGCGTGTGACATCATATTATCGTCATCCCCGGTAGGTCGTGTGCGCCACTCGGAAAAAGGCATTTTTGCGCGTTTTGCAAAAAAAAAAAATACAAAAAAACCTTATCTTAACTATTTCCGGTGTGACAATATATAAGTATATATAATACGCTCACTAGTCACACGCTGCTATATGCCAGTGATATGGGTGTTCTTTTGTTGTTTTACATAGTATATAATATTATGTGATTCTATTATATGGCACGTATAACATTGATTTTTTTTACATCTTTAGTTAAAGCCATAATAAAAAAATATATGTATATATTTATATATATATATAAAACTTCACGGCGTAACCAACCCAAATATTAGTATATTAATACGTTTAAGGTTAAAAAAAAAAAATGTAACCCCCAGTGTTACATACATAATATAATGATTTCCTATACCAGTAGCGTATATAATGTATATAATTTTTTTATTGAGTTTTTTCAAATACTATATTGTAAACTCTACACGGTACGTTGAATTGCGTAAATAAATTCCGGTCGCTTTTTTTTTTTGTTCGCGCGTTCGCAAAATAGACAAGCAGAACCCTTAAAATGACCATAATGCGGTTAAAAAACGTAACAAATCCTGCTGTGTTAAAAAACAGCATATTTTTTTTAAAAGATATAAAAAAAAAATAGTATACTCGGTCTCGGTCCTAACGCTTTGTAGGCAATGCGGTAGTTATTTCGGACCCTAAACTATACCTACATACATGCAGACTGATGTAGCCTTTTATAATGCCAAATTCGAATATTGTATGGTTTAAAATTATTCCATAAAAAATTTCGAATTATACATAGGTAATATATTTAGTGCCTAGTTCACGCAACATGATATTTGTTCGAGAATATTCGAAATCGCCATATAATATTAAATCAAGAGTTAACGCGGATCTCTTCCTTTAATAATATATAGGTTTTTTTTTACTACCGATAGTGGTAAGCTATTGGTAGATACTGATAACTGCTATCGTAGCTGCGCTGTTCATAAACTACTAGATACTAGATAGTAGACAGTACCTAATACTATCAGTGAAACAACTATTATAATCGTCTATAAAGTCGTTGATAGTTCGGACAACAACAATAGTCGAATGACAAATTATTTGTTCAAAAGAACTAGTTATTCGTTTACTTTAAAACATCACTATCTCACTAGCTAAAGAGTAAAGGGAAGAGGAGTTACTCCATCCCTCTGCGCAGTACGACGTTCCATATTTCACAAAGTATCAAATATCTATAACTCCTTAGACATAATTTCGTAAAAAAAATTGTCTTATCAATTATTATTATTATTATTACATTTATTATCTTATTACGTATATACATCGAAATTTGTTTTGTAACCATATACATAAAATTATCGATCATCTTTCCCATCACTGCATGCGTGATCTCAAACTCTCGCGGCATATCGTCACGATCAGTATAAACAAATACGAGTTTAATAAAAAAAAAAATAAATACAATTTGAAAACCAGTATTACAGTAGTAAAAGACAGGACAGTCGGCTACATGTGTCTGGACGTTTTTTTTTTTTTCTAACTTTACACCGCGTTCCCACCGGCCATTACTACGCGTTTTCTGTCGGTCGGTATACCTTTATAATATTATACTCGTATTATTATAAAAATATATTCCACAATACTCTAACGAAATTCGCGGGTGTTTAACACCACTCGTAGTGTTATTATTATTGTCTTGGCGTAGAGTGAATGATTTACGGCCAGAAAGGGCTCGTCTCTATACAGCGGTCTTTTGTATACGGCACGAGGTAGGTACACACACATAATATGGTAGCGTGGGGTTGATCGTCGCGTCTGTACATGGCTGTCCAATTAGCCGGTGCGCGTGGGCGTCCCGGCTTTTCCTTTTCCCCGTGCCAGTGAAGGATTTACGACCGTTTTGACGCGCAACAAATGACGCTTAATTTATAAAAAAAAAAAAATTTTAAAAAATAATACAAATCCGTACGCGTTTATATAGGTGTACGTATATTCGGCGCGGGTATTTACAATAACAATGAATATTACACAGTCTCGATATCAATTAAACGCCGGTGTGTTGCAGGCATTTCGACGGTGATTTATGTGAAGTCCGAGAACGGGTATTCCGTCTTATTACGACTCCGCGGTGCTTCTCTTTTTTTCATTACTATTATTTTTTTTTTTTTTTTTTTGATCCCGAGTATCCGCTGGTGGATTTATTTCGAACCGAAAACCCGCCGCCGTAAACTCGACCGACACTGAAGTATACATATATATATATTATAAAAACGTCCTTGCATAAAGATGCAAGGACGTGCTCAAAGAGAAGTGGGATATAGATACTTCCTCCTCTTCCTTTGAACATTTTTTTTCTTCTAATAACTGATTTTTGATTGACGAATTTCCTGTAATCATTATCTTGTTCGTATTGCTATTGATTTTCGGCGATGGCAATATTCAATAAAAAAAAAAAAAAAAACCATCGTATTAAATATCACTAGTTTACTTGTTCACTATCATCATAATATTATTATGAGACAGCTTTATTTTTCAACTTTACAACAGCTTAACCTGCGTTATTTCTGTAGATTATTATATATACACATAATTATATTACATAAGACATAACGCATTATTACGACTATATTGGTATCTAAATTCATTTGTCTCCAGATCCGGATTGACTCCAGAGTCATCCTTATGTGAGAGGGGTGAGCAGAGATAATACCTTAAGTCTCGTGGTTATCATTTAAATTTGGGGCCTCGCATTCGAAAAAGTATACGAATTAAAATATGAAAATATTTTAAATTTGAGCACCAACAATTTTATAAGAACATTTCAAACATTTCATTACTTGTATACCAAATAACATGCTACGTATTTTATAACATAAAATGTTTGTATGTGCGTTGTCATCGGAAAAATCGTATGAGTGTACAATGTACACTGTATATTCACGAATTATGTACGGGACTGGATATCACAGAACCCCCTTTATTGAAGCGAAAATAAACTTCCACCAGAGTGCAGACCCTTAGAATTTAAATTTCAATAGATCTATGTTTTTTCTTCTATAAATCCTAAAATATGTAATTTCTCGTAGATAATCAATATATATTGCCGCCTCGCCATTTTCAATATGAAAAATGATTAAAACGTATAAAAACACTATTATTATTGAAATATCACGCTTTATCATGCCGTTAAATTTATGCTGTGATTTATCTTTTGTAGGGAAAGTATTATGTTTTGAATAGCAAATATTCAACAGCGTGTTTTAATTTAATACGATTTTGTTGTCAAAATATTCTATGCAACGTGATAATAAACCTATCTATATAAGTATTAATTCAGTAAATTGTATGTTTTTAAAAACATATAAATTCAACGAGTGATTAAACAAAATTTTGATTTAAAATTGATTATTTTAATATTTATAATATTTCGTCGTTTAATAAAAAACGTTTAAAATAATAATAAAAAAATTTCCGATAATTTTTTTAAAATGAAAATATTATTACATCAAAACCACATTACAACGTTTTATCTATTTTTTACGACGTTATAAAAATAATATTAGTGTAGGTGATCGTGTATATAAGCAAATAAACATTTTTATCGATATTTTTTGAATTTTTTAAATTAAATAGCATGCCTAAGCTTATATGTATATAAAAGTTCTTTATTTAAATCTCTCTGTTCAGTGAACGATGTTAGTTCATGTGATAAAACAACTGTCCAAGATTATACTATACCACAAAACCATAAAAGTACCCTCTTTAATATATTTTAAACTCTCTTAAGACTTGAGGGATGTGAAGGAGGTGAGGAGCGAGGAATGTATTGGTTTTACAATGATATTTAATTTTTTTCTATAGACAACTTTTCTACAAGTAATTTTGCTCCGATTTACAACCATAGCATTTTTTCTAAAAGTAAATCTGACTGGGGAGGTACTTTAAGATGGTCATTTTTTGATTTTTCTAGGATTTTTCCCAATAAATGGGAAAAAACTGAACAAAAGCTGGAAAATGTAAAAAATGTAGGTATTGATTAAAAAGTATTACGGCTTTTTTTTTCCTGTGAACAACATTTCTACCACACATTTTACTCTGATTTACAATGACAGAACTTTTTCTGAAAGGAAAACCAATTGCTTAGATCAAGAGACCATTAAAAGTAAAAAAAAAAAAAAAAAGGACAACCTTAATGTATAGTAATTACCACCGTGTGCATCGGGATTTAATACTATTATCGTCATGATTAGTACAGTATTATTATCATACTTATTAATTGTCCCTACAATTATATTTTGTATCTACTCCGTGGTGTATTCTATAAAAAAAAATTACGACCGAAATGTTGTAAGAATATTGAATTGAAATTATAGAAACTAGAAACCTAATATAATATTAATGTACGTGAATTTGCCCCCTCCACATTAATGTATCACCTCAAAAATTGTGTCAGTCTACTGTATATCTATATAAACTATATCAACTTGTCGACTTAAAATTGGTACCATTATTTTTTAACTAATTTGGAATTGTCTGCAACCATGTTTATAAAAATTGCAATCAATTATTTTCGCCACAAAATCAAATACATTAGGGTGAAGGGGTTGATACGTTTATGACAAATTAAGTTAGACAATTGACGTATTTACTATTGAGAACCTATATAATATTTCAAATATTAATTTTTTGCTTTTGAAGAGTAGTATTTTTATGAATTACCATAATTTTGTTTTTATCTAGATAAATAAATAGATAGATGGTTGCCCAATGGTTGCCGGTACTGTCGAACATAATACCTCCAGAACTGAGGAGGTTAATGAAGGGTCATCAGGAAGTAACAAAAGTAATGAACAACCCTGAACTACCATTATATAATGACATCATCTCACACCCCCAAAAAAGACTGAAGTCAAGACATCCTATCTGGGACCTGACATTCCCGAAAGAATCAATACCCGAGGTGTGGAAAAATCGTTGGAAAGATTCAGGAGTGCAAAACTCAACATTGATTGCAGACCCAATGATGAGAGTCCCGGGATTCAACCTGCCCAGACACTTATGGACAGCTTTAAACAGAGCTATGACTAATCAGGATAGAAGTAAAAGTCTCTTATATAAATGGAGTATGACCAATTCTCCCTTGTGTGCGTGCGGAGCAGAACAAACCATTCAACATGTCATTGAAGAGTGTCCTAACACTAAGTTCAACGGGGGTATAGCAAGACTCCACAAGGCTGAAGAGGATGTAGTAACGTGGATAAATAACCTGGAGTTTCGTTTGTGAAGACGTTTATGTATGATAACCTGAGTAATATTTCATTTGGAATTTGTCATCCCTCTAAACACTAGTTATAACTGTAGTTACCTTGTTATGTTATGTTATGTTACGTTGATGTTTTATATTGTTACTTATTTACGTGCTGTTAACATACTTATACTTTTTCATTTTTTATTTTTATCTATACCTATTACCTATTTATTTATTTATTTATTTATTTATTTATTTATTTATTTATTCATACATATCTATTCAAAAACCCATTTATTTATATATTTATTATTTTATTTTTGTTGCTTTATATTTTGTTGGTAAATTATAGTATATTATAGCCGATGTCATATGAAAAAAAAAAAATAGATAAATAGATTTATTTATTGTTATTTCATAATAATTACAATTTAACAAAATAATAATAATAAAAGCAAAATATATAGTCTCCAAAAGCCTGAGTTTGTGGGAAGACAAGAGTTTATAATATTTTTTAAATTTGTATTATATACATAATATTATCACTGTTTAGAAATTGAAAAACAGTAACACATTTTATTGAATCTATAAATTTAATATGATAATATCTTATCTAGATAATTGAAAATGATCTGTATATTTTATCTGGATACCTAACCTTGGTTATTTTCCCCAACAGTTTACATTATCATTGTATGGACGCTGGCCTTGTGATATTTACTATCGTGATAATAACTGTCATCGTGCGGACGATCTACACAATTAACGGGAGACGATTCGATTTTTTTAACACAACACCCGCACTGAAAGTTATCGTAACACCATTATTATTATCTTTTTAAGACTTATTATCTTTTATTTTTTTTGACTTGTAGCTCCTATACACTATATTAAACGTAGTTATTTGTAAAGTTTATACTCGCGGATCGAACGAGCGATGGCTGCGACGTATGCGTTGTCCTTGTCGTCGATTATTTGTCAACGCACGCGCGACAAATATCCAATAAAAAAACCAACACGATGACGACGTAGGTGACATTTTTTGCCTTGTAACGCAATAAAATGGAATAAAACGGCGTAAAATATATTACGTATACACGGTAAAATCAAGTAATAAATAAAAAAAACAACCGCGGAAAAATCGTCGATGAAAAAAAAAAACGGAAATTTTATTTCTCCTCGAAGACCGCCGCCTCTCGCCGGTCCGTCGTCTGTTCGCGTTGTGATATTTCGTTCGGGTCATCGGGGAGGGGGAGGAGTGGTAGGAAATAAAAAAAAAACAAAAAAATCGCTCGTTGCAAAACCGCACACAACGACACAATCGCGCAATATTCACAATAATAATATTATTATAATAATAATGACGTGTTCCTTGTAAAAGCAATACGCGTGCAGATTGAGCGCAGCAACAGGTGCTCGCCGCCGCCCGGCCGATTTACGACGGCCACAAATCGTGCAACGTTACGAGCGATTCGGCCGTGTTTGACTTGTGGTGAAAAAAACATAGTCACAAAAAACAAAATAAATAAATATAAATAATATCATCGGTATATTATCATACGAAAGAGAACGGGTCGCGCGCGACCGCTTGAGAGCGTTTGCCGGGTATACACGTAGGTAATAATAATTCGACTGCGCGCAGACCGGACTTCGCGCGAATGCCGATCGTAAAAAAACGTTATGTGCGTGCAATGGAAGTGGCCGGCCGCCGTCGATTCTTTGACTTTGTTTATGTCGAAAAGTGGAAAAAAAAAAACTAAAAACTAAAATAACAATAAATACTCGAATAAACGACGATGGATTTTACGATCGTAATTATTGTGTTTTTTTTTCCCCAGGACGGTTTATTAACGAGACGACAAAATATACGTACGTACGTTATTATAAATTACGGAATCGTAAAATTACGTGTTTATTGCGGTCGGGGTCGCTTTCTGGAAGCGAGATATCTCGCACCGTCGTTGAATAGAATTGTAGAAAAAAAAATTAAAAAAAATACAAAACGGTTTCTCGTTAAAAGACTCAATGAATTTTCGCGAATAAAAAAAAAAAATCATATCGCGTCATTTTTCGCTAGTTACCTACGGTGAATTTACGATCGTTTGTCATCTTTTTCGGCCGTTTTCGCGCTGCCTGAAATGATATTATCATATTTCGCGCGCGTATATGCGACGACTGCAATTGAACCCAATAAACGGTCTGCGGTGGTCCGTTTAGCTTTTCAAAGAGAAAGAGGGAGAGGGTGCTACAGTTGGTTCGACAAAAATATGACGTCTGACCCGTTAAATCCCGTTCGAAATATATATATATATTGTTTTTAATACAGTTGGATAATAAAAACTATAAGGCCGGGCCAATACCGATATTGGTATACTATCGGTTTATCGCGGGTATAGGTATTTTATTTCGAACCGATATAATGAATAATGCAAGTCGCACATCAACTTGTATGTAACGATGATGGTGGTCTTAACGATAACGATGATACCGAGGAGTGTTGATATGTGACAAGACACATATAGACACATATGAACATAGATACACAGACATATATAATATTATAATATATGTCTATGTGACAAACTGATGGGTTCGTTATAAATATTACCAACTTAATACCGCGCACATTAGTATCATAATAGTGTGTTATCATTATCAACGTATAAGGGAACCCTAAAAATCATGACTTAAATATATATTTTATATCTTAACCCGTGATAAATAATTATCATGATTAATAATATATAAACGTATATACATATGTACGTACGCATATTGTAACATAAAATACTTTTACTATTATATTTTGATTTTTACACTACACTCGTACTACAATTCGGTAACTGGTAAAAATATTCAGTTTAAAATATCAAAGTACAAATGTATAATAATTAATAAATAATCATGTTGTTATTCGTACACATATCCATATACATTTAAAGAAATTCTTAATTACTCAATTACATTTTAATTTATAATACAATATCGGAAGACAATAAGAGATTTTTAAAACATTATTATTTATATTTTATAACTAGGTATTATTGTTTTAACTTTTTTTTATTATTATAATTATAATATAATATAATATAATCACAGATATTGTCTTGATGTATTCACTGACGAATATGATTTTTAAATATTGTATTATTTACTAAATTGTAACCGAGTAGTCAAGAATTACTTTGAATGTGTATGGATATGTACATGAATGATGCATACAACATGATTATTTAATTATTATACATTTATACTTTGATATTTTTTCCTCGGGTATTATCGATCCGGATATTTTTACCTAGATTCCACGCGTACACATTTAATTTTATATCTAAAAATCATATTGTCTACAACCAAAAAAAAAAAACAACTAAATAACAAGATAAATTAACATATTGACAAACATACTATGTAGGTATTGTGATTTTTATATAAAATCGTGTTACACCTTTACCTATATAAATGTACCTATGAATGGTTAAAGTTTAAAATTTATGTGATAAAAAAAAACTATAATATTCCCTTATGCATTGATAACACTCTATCATGATACTATTATGTGCCGTGATAGGTAGTATTTATAACGACCCAAACTGATGAATATTAAATAGTTACGTCTTGAATATTAATATTTTAATTATTTTAATGTGATAATTTATCGATGGTATCAATTATCCTTGCAGAAATCTAAGCTTTGTATAGATAGTCTGTAGATAAAATGCCTCGATTAAACGCAAAAGATATTGACAATTTAATTCTAGGTGCATTATAAGCACTATAACTTTGTTGTAAAAAAAATATCTGAGCGGAATATAGTTGGTTTTGTTTGTACAATTATCAGTATTCCTAATAAGCGGCTTCTACCGTATAAACGTACTTTAAGATAATATTTTGACGAAAATTGGAAATATTACTGCATTTTAAAACCTGAATAGCCAAACTTTGTTTATAATTGTATTTCTTGCAACGGTTTATCATAGCATACAATTAATATACTTTTAATAATTTATATATCCTAACTTCCCACCTTAACAATGACGTATTAATCAGCAGTATTTTTTTTTTTTTTTTTTAATTTTATGTTAACGTTGAAGGGCATTTAGATATTTTTTTTTAAATGAAGTACCACCGAGCAAAATATCTACATTAAAGTTTGGAACACATCAAAAAAATGCATATGACATGAAAAATCGGAACATTATTACTTATCCAAAAATAGTATTCCGAAAAAACTAAAAAAACTTATTAAAACCAATATAGTTTGTTCGTGACACTTGGAGTTCAAATAAAATATAGAATGCCAGAGAATAACTTATTCTATCCATAATGTATCTTTGGTCCCGGAAAAGAAGGGCTTGTATATTTTCCGATACAGGCAAATTAAATGTTGAAAATACTTTATTACTTAATTACATTATTTAAAAACTCACTTTAATGCAATTTAAACCGAAAATTGGCATTATAGAAAAACGAAAAAAAAAATGCCACAAACTAAGCGCTTCTTCCCCGGGACCAAAGTTATATTATTTTCTCTTATCTTCATCTAGACGTTTTGAAATCCGTTTTTATGTACAAGTCCAGGTGGGCATCAGTGCCAAAAACCATTTGTATAATAGTTGCTACGCGTATAGGATATTCCCCTACGTTGCGGAGAAATCACTTTTATAAGTCGTGTGTGATAACAATAATATTGTATAATATCGGTCGATCTTTTTCGTACTAGTCCCTATTATTATTAATATTTGCCGGTGCTCTCGCGTAACACGTCCGCGTGTCACACGTAACATAGGTAAGTACCCGTCTATACGTCGTGTTACGTGCTGTAACGATATGTATACGGGGACCTGACAGCGGGACGGCACGTCGGTTTTCCACGTTTATACATATGTATAAATACGTAGGTACGAACACAGCACAACTAAAAAAAAAAATACATATATACATATAAATACGTTTAAAAACGATGGTCGGTATTATATATATTATTATTGCACAGTGTTGTGTCGCGAAGACACGAACACTATATTATAATATTGTACAGGACGGTGTGCGGTGAAGACGACGTCGAAAATGTTGTCCAAACAATTTACCGCGTGTATAATGGAGTTAATTATGTGCGAGGAAAAAAAATAACAAAAACGACGTCCACCCGCGTCACGTTGAGATTTTTGACATATCGCGACGGTAGGCCTGTCTGTACCGCCGCCCTCCATTTCCCCCTTCCACCTCTCCGCCGATTCCTTTATAATAATATGCTCTGTACAATAATATTATCGTATACAGGTGTACTATTATTAATATTATTTTCGCGTACAATGTACAATATTGGCTTCCCGGGGGGGGAGGAAGGGGAGAGACTTAACTATAATGTGATATACGCGCATTGAGATCGCCAACAGTCAAATCGACCAAAACGACGACGACGACTGCATTAGACGACCTGCAGTGCGATCTATAAAGATTAATTTTAAAATATCTATATAATATATATACAATAATAATATTATCTAGACGAACATAAAATATACACACAATAATACTCAGTTATCTAGATCGGATTTGGTGTGAGTCTAGATTTCAAGACAATTGCGTAATTTATGTCATGTAACATAATTTATTTATTAAACCATCACATTATTTATATGAATTAATTATTTTACCTGTTATCAATAATAAATATATAAATTATGACTTAAAAAAATGTTTAATTATCTCAGACACAGAAAATAAATAAAAATATATGCTATACCTATACTATCTGTATAATTACTGCCGTATAATTCGAGGCCCGTGACCCTTATCTTAAATTATACTTTTATATTTCGATAACTGTTATATCTGCGTAATATAACTATTAACAACCACTATCACAACAGTATAAAAATGGATGATAATGCATGAGCCTCGAATTAAATGATGGATTAAAACTTCACTGCTTATCACCAGTTAGCGGTGTAGTTTATTGGCTCGGGTTGCTTATGAGATAAAAGATTCTACCTAAATAATTTATCTAGAGAAAATACAACACTGTCGACAACGTTAAATGATTAAAAGTCAATTAAGTCCGTTTTCTTTCCAATATTATTATACAAGTCCGTCATTATAATAGACGTATAATTTACAGAGTGGACTTTTCGATTCTGCCAATAATATTGCTTGAATCGTCTCTTACGGAGAAAAAAAATTATATTATCGATAAAACTTTTAACCGTATTCAGCGATTGGTAACAGATAATATGTTACTGAAAATAATAATAATTAGAAAATGATGCCAAATGTATCGTTTTAAAATATTACACGATTGCGTACGTAGAACAATCTATTATTTTGTATAGTAAGTACCAGCTTGCCGTGAGGTACGATCCGTATACACGCTTATTCGCACTGTAACAGTCGACGAAACTAAATGTCATCTCTCGGCTAAAGTATACGGAATCCTGATAGGTGAACTGCGTTACTATTAATATCTCCGGCTAATATAATGCAAACAAATAAACGGCATACCATACGCAAAATAAATAAAATACCTAATCTTGCCGCGTTTTCCTGTTGAACTAATGCATTTTAATTTTGTAGACGCGAGAAAATACGTGTAAAGAAATGCATTTTGACCACAATTTATCGGAAAGGCGGTATAACTCAAAATCGTATTTTTTGTGTAATTACCTGATGGTGCGATATTATAATATAAATGTGAAATTAAACTTTTAACGTTTCCGTCCATTATTTATATTTGTTTATACATTATTACTCTTTATTGAACAGAAACATATTATGGTAAGTATATAATATTGTTATACTTATAACGAGTGTTGTTTTATCTAGATTCTGTAATGGTTTGTCTGATAAAGTAAAAATAAGTTACCTGAGATAAATAATCGAATCGTCTACATCGAAGGTTCCTAATGCGATCTATATCAGTCATCAGGGATCGACTCTGACCTGCATATGGTCCATGTTTTTTTTTTTATTTTAAAATTCTTCAGTCTATAGTAAACCCTATTCGAGTTAGTAGTTCTGCGTCATGTCAAAAATACGTTTCATTCAATATAAGGGGATTTATAAAAAGTAAGAAAAATCGGCACGTAGTTTACGGGACAAACAAGTTTGTGAACATCTGATCTAAATAAATCTCACAACATTCACAATTTAAACGTTTGTTCGAAATAATAGGTAAGGTATTTAATATGTATAAATTAATATACGGTTTATGAAATCTGTACGTATTTTACCGAATCCGGTACAATTTTACTATACTTTTAACGCTAAATTTCGTATCATAGATTAATTAAACAAAATTGTCTTTGTTTTTCCGAAAATTCTGTACGATTATTTACCAATTTTCCTCTGTAGCGAACAACTTTATTATCATTATCTGTATAATTTGTTTGTAAAATTAATTTGTATATACGACGCTGCGGGCTGCAGTTGTTACAATCACGTGTGCACACTGCGCACGCGTCCGGGGACGACGGAACAAAATTAATGAGACCGTTTTGTTTTTTCGTTGTCGAGTTTTATTTTTTCTTTTCTAAAGTTTATCGAGGAAACATCGGGTCCGGAGGTGTGCGAGCCGCCGCCCTATAAAAAACAATGGTTTATTATGGTTTCGGTCTTTTGACGGCCGGCCGTGTACCGCGGGCGACCCGTACGGACGACCGGGGACCGCGCGAACGTGCGCGCGGTCGTAATAATATTACGTTCATTATGTTATAGCCGTGTCCGTCGTCTGAGCACGAGCCGTCGTCGTCCTCGTCGACCGCGAAACACCCAAGAGACCGTACATAGTGACCGTGCACGTAACAATAACAATAATAATATAATAACCGCCGCGGCACTATTCACGTCCGGCCGCCGCCGGTTATTTATATTATTTATTTCCCGGTGTTACGTTTTTCGCAATACACGCGGCTATCGTACGATAAATACATCGCCAGGCACGTTGGCACGACTGCGAAATAACGTATGCGGGCAGGCGGCCGCGGTACCCGCAGTATAAAAGTATAAACGCGGCGGGTTTTTTTTTAGTATCGTCCCGGCGACATTCGCAGCGCCCGGGCCGGCGGCTGCTGCTCTTCGGCCGCGGCCGGTCTCCTCGTCGATAATGAAGTCGTGTTGGCGGAAAATAAATAACGCCTATAATAATATACGATCGTCGTAATGACACGTACAGGTAGGCAAGACGATTCGAGAGCGTTACGTTACATGCGTCGGGTCGTACGCGATGGTTGCGGTGCGGTATATACCGCGCGCGCGCGCGCGGCGCGGTACCCGTCCGACGCATTATTGTAATAGCGGTTTCGCGGACAGTCCGCGCACGTGCAGCGTTTATAATGTGTCACAAACGTCGTCGTTTATTACAACAATAATAATATACGATTATGTTTCCGACGCGTATGCCTATATTATAATGTACGCACGTCACGGTACACCGACAGTACGACGAGACCGACCGAAATTTGTGCGCCGAACGGGCACATCGCATTGCAATATTACTGTTATAATTATTGTCGTTGCGTTATAGGTAATAACTTAATAGACGAGCCTTCGACCCTGTATTTGCGAAACGTCACCCGATCGGTGAACATTTGTCGGAGAAACGGGGTAAACTCCTACGAAATTAGTTAATCTCCTACGTATAGAAATAATGTATAAGCAATGCACATTTCTACACTAGACAATGCACACTCCTACCAGATTTTTGCATAAACAAATCAAAATGACCAAAATAATCTTCTGTATAAATAAAACGAATCACTCAAAACGCAGGTGAGCGCAAAACTTGAGAATGGCTGAATCGATTCGGTTGGTTTTTATTTTTTAATATTCGTTGAACCATAAGGAAGATTTTTATGAAAATAAAAATTAGATGAATAGCTCAAAAAACTAAAAAAAAAAACATGTTTACTTTTTTTAAGCATAGATTGTAAACAAAATTAGACGATAAACAGGAAACCGTGAAAACGAAACTGTTTATTTTTTTTATTGAAAAAAAAAAACGTTCCGTCAAAAGCATCATTTATCAAATTTGGTCGCCAGAGAAAATACAAAATCTATGTGAGATTTCAGATTATTTCATACTCGGTTTAAGCATAATATATTAATGTGAAATTGTAACGTAATGTAAATCTTTGTAACGGCTAATATCGAAAACTGCAGGATTAATATTTATGTGGTGTTTTGCAAAATGATCCGCGTTGTCGGGAGAAAGTTTATAGCTAATGAAATCCATCCCCTATTGAAAAGCATCTCTCAAAATTCAGTTTTTAGGTATTATTAAATTATTTATTTTTATGGATTATTACAGTAACAAGCATGAAATGAAAAAAAAAATGTTAAAGGTTGATTAAAACGTATTTGTGGTAATTAATATAAATACAAATAATTATAATGATCTATATGCCATATTATGCAATAACATTTTTTCTTATAAATTGTCTTTACGTGTTGGATTTACAATGATGCTTTTTTTCTGTGCACAACTTTTCTACCAGAAATTTTGTTCCGATTTTCAAGTGTAGCACTTTTTCTGAAAGAAAATTGAGGATAGAAAATGGAGGAGGGGGTACATTAGGAAAGTCATTTTTAATTTTCTCAGGTTTTCATAATAAATAAGCAAAAACGTCGGAAAAACGGGAAAATTTACAACATGTATTATTTGAAAGTCGTAAATAGTATGGGGGTATGTGATATTTAAATAATGAAAACAAAAGGTAATATAGAACGTGTTTATTGTTTAATAGGATTGATTTAATTTAAAAACTTCACAGACACGTTTAAATTAAAATACTATTAATAGAAGTAGTATTAATATTACTTTGTTGGATTTTTTTTTTTTTTGTCTAAATGTACATGTTATGAGTTGAAATTCAAAATTAAATAACATTAATTTATCGTAATAATAATTATTATTTTTATCGATTAGAATTTAATTAGACACACTATTTATTGTCATAGGTAAGTATAAGAATGACAATAATTATTTAATAACTTATTACAATATTATTATTGTCGTTATTCCCTATACCACCACGTCCGCACCTATAACTCCGCCATCATCATCATGTCCATTACGGATTGCAAAAACAAAAATTAATCGTGACGCTTGCATTATTTTCATTGCATAATAATATCCCATTGTCAGACTATGTACATTATTATATTATTCATTTGTATAAATTACAAATTAAATTATACAAATTATTTATTATCGTTTGCTAGTAGTGGGTATTTTACTGTTTTGTAATATCTAATGTTATTATTCCTTTAGACTTTCTTGTAACATAAACTGCAGGATCAGCCGTAGTCTATACGTAAATATAGTGAATTCATTTTTTAATAATATAATATTGTAGTATGTACTTTTTTTTCTACGGTTTTGTTTTTATTGTCCAGTTAATTTGTTAAACATTTATTCGTTCACATAATAAAATATGACGGTATAAAATAAAATTGTATTATATAAAGTATTTTATAATATTATTTTATCGCTTTTTATTTAAAAAAATTTAAAAAGCAGGACATACGTCACATAATAAATAGGCCACTGTTGTAGGTGGAAAGTTAATAAAAGGTGTTATACAGGAAAATTTATATACCCTGAAAACAATCGTAAATTATTGATATTAAAAACCGATTCTGAGCTAGGTATTATAATAAACAAGAAAAAAATGAAAATAATATAGTCATAAATTTGTTTTCTGGGTTTTTTACTTTTTAAAATTTTAAAAAAAATATCGGAAACTTTGTGTTAAATAAATCGAAAAATCCGTATCTTTTAACGTATAAGATGCGAATTTTAACATTAAATGTCCGTATTCAATAGTATTTAGAATAGTTTAAAAAAAGCTATCTCAATATTTTTCAGTTCTACGACACATATAATATCACGAGGTTCACTGAAATGATGTATAACATTCATAAATATTTCGTGCAATATTGTCTAAGTAATCTATAACACCAATAATAAAATAATCAGTGACGCATTTTTTGGAGGTTAGGAGCGAGGTGTTTCGTTATAATATAAATATATTTTTTTTTATACCCTCCTATAACAGCGTTACATTCATCAGCAAAATCAACAATTTTTTTAAAATTTTACCGTTTAAATTGATATATTATAATATATAATTTAAATGTTTATTTTAGTGTTTTATCTTTAAAACACTTCCCTTGGGAGAATCCTGGCTACGCCACTAAATAATACAATAGTCCTGTAGTATTATACTGTTTATTCGCGAGTTTAAACCTTGACGGTTTCGACGTAAGTGTACAATACGTATTATAATAATAATATCATTGACGACGACATCTCCACAGGCGTCGAGCGATTCGTTTTCCTAACACTCTGGCACCCGTTAAGCATCCCACCGGGATGTAATCCCTTCGGGTGCTATGCATTTCTCAATCTCTTTTTTCGGATAATAATATTATACGCCCGGTTTCGGATTTAGGTGAGATTTTCTGCAGCAAGACGCCCCCATTCACGACTATCGAGTATAGGTATGGATATAATATTGTATTAGGTGTATACTGCACCGAGTCCATCAAGGTCTAGTTTTTGTTCTCATCGTCTCACCACAACAGAATCACATTACAACAATATCATGAGACTTATATAGTTGTACAGTCATCGTTTCCTTTACTGACCTTTCCTGCAATTTTACACACATGTCCATTATTATAACAGAACAACACAACAAATACCGTTTTGATTTTGTTCGCAAAACCTTCTGCATGCAGCACGAAACACAATAATATACGCTTAGATACCCCAGCAACGGGCATATTTCACCCCCGTGTATATCTATTCAACGCATCATCGAAGAGTAGGTAGGTATATAAAATAAAAACACCCACGTTTATACAATATAACATTCCACAAATAGAGATTTTTTTTTAGATTCTGTATAGGTATTGGTTTTAATACAATGTGTTATTTGTTTGTGTCTGTACACAAATTGTCTACCAGAAACCTTGTTCCAATTAAAATTGTATCAGAACTTTCTCGCAGCATTGTTTTAATCTAGTTGCGATCCCAAATGGGATGGTCATTTTTTTGATTTTCCTTGTTTTACTAACAAATTGGAAAAACTGGAAATATTTTGTATAATTTTATTAATTTTTGAATAACTTTGGTAAAAAAAAAAAAACCAACAAATACCATAAACTGAGTATCGTTTTTCATTATTAATGATTTATCGTTACGTACAGATATAAATTTAATATTTCTATATTTACTCTCTTCCAGCTTCCTTCTGAAAACAGTGGCACAGCCATCAGCAATATCAGTATTTGTTGTTATTTAATATTATACAACTATACAAGAAATTTTAACAGCTGGATAATAATTAGAAATTTAACTTCCGAATATGTAATTCTCTTAAAAAATATAGTGAAATATGTATTATAATGTTTTGTTTTATTATAAGATATATTTGAATATTTAATGGTACGATGTTACAATTATGTATAGAAACAAAATAACCTAAATGATAATTTTACTGCAGTCACATCGCGGAGTTCGTATTATTATTGTAGAAATATGACTCAAAATATGTTTAAAACCGATCGATACCATTTTAGGACAATAATGCAAAATTCGGTAAGATGTTTTATTACTGAACAACAGCAATTAATAATAAAACAGTGAAGCTCGATTAAGGAGAGCGAAATGGTATTATAAGTACTAAACATAATATTTCTTGAGGGGACGATTTTAAAATGTATTTAATGTAGACACACCACGAGAACCCCTGTCTTAAATCCAGGGTACCAACGGTCTTCACATCAGCCTCCCCCTAAAATCCATCCAACGTAATATGATCACAAATAATAATAATCACTATTAAAACGTTTTGTTTGCAGTCCACAGTGAAATAAACCCCTTGGACACTCCCGTTCAAGATGCGGTAAGAATAGACGTAGAATCCATAAACGGAATTTCAGACTGACAATTAAAAACAGCCAATAGGAGACTTGGTTGTGCAATGATAACCGGTAATAGTGACTGGTAATCCCAAGAAATATATTATGACATTTATTCGCAGTAAAATGTTTTCGTTAAATAAACGAATGGCGAATAACCGTCGATAATTTAATTTGAATTGTTGCAATCAAAAACAAAAATCATTTTTAAGTACCTAGTCAATTTTGTATGCGGTAATAATATTGCGGTTTTATTTAATAAAATATAATAATTTAAATGTAAATAGACTACCGAATACAGAATTGCATGTTATACCTAGGTATATACTAATAAATAAAATATAGACAGTTATCGTGGAAAATAATATATTATATAGACACTTTATTTCTCCTACCGGTTCATACATTATATACAATACGTTATTTATTACGTAAAATATGACCTTTTTTTTCTTCTTCTTTTTCTTATGAAATATTGAACAACTCTCCAATGCTAACCGTGTCCTACCGATACTACAAAGTCACAATGCATGGCGTCAGACCAACTGTACGGTTTTCAACAACTACCGGCGTTGTCCGGACTACTACAGGTATATCCTACTGCGTGAATGTTCAAAAATTCTACCTACCTTTTTTTTTTTCTTTTAAAATCCGGTCACTTAAACCCAAAATACAAGCAAAATTGCCACGAAAAATAACGAAATTATTATTTGTCAAAATATTTTGTCGTATTTTATTTACAAATGTTTATTATTTACAGCATAAATTATTCAAAATAAACGATTTAAATTGCTCAATTAAAAAAATACCCGACAATCATAATATGCAAGTCAATAAAATTTAATGTCCGCATTTGTTGTCTCATTTAAAAAAAATTATATACCTAACGGTCGAAATAGCAAAATTATGTAAAATGTTGACGGTCAGGTTTGAAATTGAGTTTAACACACAAGTCTTGTGACATGTTTATACACAGGTGACGATATTTAAAGAGAAGAATATTTTCGAATGCAGTGTAAGCAAAAACTGTCGTGGCTGTATGTAAATAAATAAAAACGCGATATCCTAAAAAATATTCTCGCCTTTAAATCTCGTAGCATGTGTTTGAATTTTTAATTACCTTAAACAACTCTCTGAAGTTATTTCACAAAGATCATAAAACTTATATCGGTAAATTTTATTTAAGAATATATTTTATACATTACAAAACTGGACTCACGATTTTGGAACTCAAACAATTAGATTCAAACCGTGTTTGCAGATAGTATTGGGGTACCAGCACAGGTCGTTTTTAGGACATTTTTTAATCACTGGACAAATCTATTTTACTGTTAGCTTATTGTAATGTATGTTATTAAGAAAATATAATTATTTTGTCATTTCACTGTTGCTATGTAAATATACATTTACGGTCTAATTTTATTGGCTTCTTTTGAAATTACAGCAACTTTCATCTTTGCTACTCCAGTCATTCGGTATAACGCTAATTTCTCATGGAATCGGTACTATTTTTCTTTTGAATGAAACTACAACACCGTATTAAAAACTTAAATGATATGTTTACTAAATTTGTCCACACTCGTACATACACACACGTTTTTCGTTGGAATCAACTACTTCCGGTGTCAATCTGAGTAGGTATGTAATGTATAGTTATAGTTCACTATTCTCATAAAAGTCTAGAATAAAAAGTCATAAATTGTTTACAAAAAATATATAGATTTAAAATTGAATCTTTTTTTGTTTTAGTCTAGGAACATATTATAAAATAAATTTGACACAATATTTTAAAATTCAATATCTCCCTCTTGACCCTCTTAACGTCACATTTTTGACAATATGGGTAGTTACTGCACTCGCGACTATACGATGCCAGCGGCGTGTTTCTCGAATTCTTGAATTCGTCTAATTATTTTAAACGGCCGGTGTATTATCATTAAACGCTCTGCTGGGTGAAAAACAGAAAGAAAAAAAAAACCAATGTTATAGTAATAACAATCGTCCGAGCGGCCGTGTGTCGTACCTACGGACCTAATATTATTGTACACTCGCGTGGCGTACCGCGGGATTAATGAATTTAATACGGAGGACGATTCGGTGCGGCCAGTTATCGCGTGGGCGTGGATCGCTTTCATCGCGCGCGGCGGCGGCACTGTTTATTATTACAAGTTACGGCGGCGGCGACCGGTTAAGGCGGACTGTAATCAACGCACAAGCCGCGCGTCACAATAATAATAGTAATATTGTAATAATGTGTAATATTACTATCGTTATTATCATATGCCCGCGGTACACGGATAATATAATGCGATACTTACACCTATATATTATTATATATGTACAACATCTCCGCGTAATAGTGCGACGAGTATTGTGCATTGTGATGGTATACGGGTAAGTATTCCGCTGTACAGACGACTCGAGCGACGACACCCCCGTAGCGGTCCGGCCTCGGGCGTTTTCAACGGGATGCGGGGGCAGTGCGGGGTCGTTGAAATTTCCGTTTTTATATTGTGCGTTTATTATTGATCTGTGTGTAGGGCGAAGACTTTGTCTCCATAACGGCCTACCATCATTTCTATTAGGTTAAGAGAAAAAAAAAACCATTCGAATGAAGAAGTTTTAAAAAGATGACCATCGTGGAAAAATATTATTGACAGACTAAACGAACGGATAGATCATATTCTCATACGCGAAGGGTTACTGAGGATAGTTTTGCAGGGAATAGTTGAAGAAAAGAACGGCAGAGGTTGATTACGATTGCAATACATAGACCAGATAATGAAGAATCAGAATATTGTAACTCATATCAGAAAATTAAGAAGAAAACCAATGATAGAGAAGCGTGGAAATTGTTGCATACTAATCATTCGAATGATAAACTGCAGAAGAGAATCTGCAATAGAAAAAAAATAAATAACTACAAATTGCAATAAACATAGGTTTTATTTATGTTTATTTCTGGATTACTTTGGTTAAAAAAATAAAAAAACGACTTTTACTACTCCGCTCATATTATGTTGTTTTAGTATGATTACTTGTTTGTCGTTGCTTTCAGTTGCATACATTAAATTACCACAAGAAAATTGCTAATTTATCTGGGGTAATTATCAATTTATTTATTAAATTATTATTGATCCGTTGCTAGGTACCAATATTAGATGCATTTTATATAAAAACAAACCCCATTTATTTACATTTATAATGCACTGGTATTTGAAAGATATTAGTTGCAGAAATCCTCGAATAATCCTTTTCTTTTAAATTTCAGCACGATTTTTTGCACTTGATTAAACTGCACTATTTTTTTATTTTTTTGGTCATTCTTCTACACTTTGGTTTGTTTACTCTTCATCACAAAGAAACAGCACCGGGTCTTTATCCGATTCTCTATTTTGAGTTTCCACTACACGTGCACGCGTGGTTTCCATGAATTTTCGTTTAAACAAATCGATAATTGTCCAATTTTAGCTGGCCGGTAAAATTCCTAAACAGCTCCTCGATAACTAATTCTCGTGTACATTTGAAACCACTGTGCCCACTTGACACAATCTGTAATAATATTAGTTTATGTAAGTACCTATCAATAGACAAAAACAAAAAAACATCATGTACGATGTACATTTTTTTATCATAATATACAATTCGTAAATTTTCATAGCACGTTAAATCAACTATTGCTCAGAATCGTTTTTCGTTTGCAAATATTTATCGTTGCATGTAGACATAAACTATAAATCACCCATTTATTTCACAAGTTTGTCACCTACAACACTGGCCCACCCATGGAGCGAGGCGCGTCGGCTTTTCAGAGTGTATATTATTTGCATTTTTTTTCTCTGTGTATTTTTTACAGTTTTTGTTTCGTTTTTAGGTCGTAAACGTCCCGGAATCTAATAATAATATTATTATTATTATTATTATTATAATATAATTGCCGAGACGCAGTCGTTGTACTTGCATGTATACGTGTATATTATAATATATATAGGTATAACACATCACACTATAATGTACCTGCACGACGACGACACTGCGGCGATATTATGTTTCCACACACCCTGTAATCATCGAAAATCGCCGCCTCTTTTACAATAATAAAAATATAATTTCACGTCGGGTCGGCGGCGGCGGCGGCCACGGGCCACGCGCGTTTCCCATGATGCCGTCCGTCGTGTAAGTACAGTCATCGTATAAACGTTTTAGATTTTGACAAATTATTGTCGAACAGCGATTTATTTTTACCATATTCAAAAATTATTTCAACGCTTCCGGGATAATGAAACGAAATGTATAGGATATGGGTACGCATATAATATATTCACAACGTAGATAGTCGTCGTAGAGTTTGTAAAAAAAATAAAAAATAAAAAAATAAAAAAACAACAAATAATATAATATATTGAAAACACGCTTAAGTATATACTTGTAATAGGTATATATTCTCAACTGCGAATGGGCGGACGACTACCGCGCATTTTTGAAGGATCCGGTCAAAAACTAAACCAATACGACGTTACACGTTTTTCTTTTTTCCTCTCAAATATTATTATATTCATCACTTATGCCGATTTCGCAAACCCTCACGCACACGCATACACACAAACACACGCACACACACATGTTGCACTGATGAATTACAAACCGTAAAACGACTTGTATAATGTGTTCGCATTAGGACGACACTCCCCTCCGCTTTATACATAAGTTTATGCTAAAGTCATCGCATTTCAGTCTTCATTATTACACACTTATTAGTAATTACTGTATAGTAACTAGTAAGTATTTAAGTATAAACAAGTATCACTAGTCGCGCCTAACGTATTATTATTTACGCTCGCGGATATCATACTTGCCGATTTATTATTTAAATACTCGTATAGAGATGCAATAACTAAAAACGACAAAACTACTATAAATTATTTGATAACCGAAACCAGTACGCGCATGAATTACAAAAATCCGGTCGTATACTTAGGTCACCGTTGTACTGGCGGGAAGTCAGGAAGGTAGGTTATACATAGAGTAATTTATAGTTTATAATACTATAAGTAACTGTACGTATTGATAAATCATTGTAAACGAGAAACGATTTCGAACGGAGTTTAATTTAAAACATTTTCTTGATATATTTTAAATTAAAATTGTGTTAATATTTCTTTAATATTCGCTTTTACCATCCATGCGATTATTCGCAAGACTCCTTCTGAATTAGGTGTTGCCGATCGGAAGCATATGGCGAATATTCGTTTTCTCTGTACGAGATTTCTGCGCGTTATATACCCGTTCCTTATTTGTTTTTTTTAACACCCTTCGTCTCCTTTTAAATTCTCTTGGAAATTCCGCCATGTTTCTAGTCCCTTGTTCTGCCACCTCGACTTCATGTTCACTTTTTACATCAATATTTGTTATAGTATAATAATATTAATATATGTTATCATCTCTTAACCTGCAGTATTACATTTAGTAATATAATTGAACCACGTTTAATCATTAAAATAAATACAATTATTTGCAATTGCAAAGTAAATTTCAACTGTCAGTGATTTTAACGGGTTTTTGATATTAAATTGAACTTAAACGCTAATAAGAATACATTTTAAATATTTAATTAATAACCTAAAAAACGCCAGAATATTTTTAAAATTGCACTGCGTCTATACAAAACAATGTTAATAAACTTTTCTTCGGTGAAAATAGCGTAAGTCTTTACAAGTATTTTTCACTGCAGGTTACTGCACAATAAAACAAAATCGAAAAAATGTACGAAATTCGTGTATTATAGCGTGTATATATGTCATTTTTTTACCAGTTTGTACCCCTCCGGTTTCCCTCCATTATTCAGCAAAAAGTCAAGGAATGTCGAAAAAACGCAACTTCATTCAAAATACTACAAGAAAAAGAGTTCCGACAAAACATTTTTGATCGGAACGATATGTCCGGTCGAAAAATTGTTAAATGCAGAAAAAATACATAAAAACTTACACACACACATCACAATAAAGTAAAACCAATACTCAAAAAGTAAAATATATCACAAACCACCTAAATAACATTATTATATTATTTTCCTTGCGTTCCTTAAACGGTACCTGCAATAGGCACAGGAGGGCTGCCTCTTTTTTTTTTTCTTTTTTTTTTTGAATTGACTTCCTATATATCGGAATCCCTAGGTCTGTAGTATAGTGATAATATAATAATATGGTTTTTTCATTCGTATATCCTGTAAACCACCACCGCCGTTGTGGGTGTTCGGGTGACACGGCGGACGACGACCATTGTATATATACGTGTACCTATATGGACGGACGGATAAAAAAAAAATATATATATATATAAAGAACTACAAGATTATAAAGAAAGAAAAATATTGTATTATACGCATGTTTTTTTTTTTATTATTATATTTTTTTAAAAAAAAGTGGCATGTGGTTTATTTTTTTGTTTAACACGTCAACCGAGCACATTATAAGCGCATTGGCGTGCACAATACAAAGGCTACTTACGTTCCAGCTCTCGCGGCGGGCTTATATTATTTTTTTGTTCACCGTTTTTTTTTCTCCCCGTAAACCCATAAATTCATCAACTTGACACGACCGAACGCGTTCGCCAACAACAATCGAGTGCGTACTGTTGTTTCGGTGAAAAAAACGATGACCGCGGCGGCGGCGTGCAAAGGACGGGCCTATATACTAATATCGTACTGAATAAACGAGCCGTTACGGCCGAATCGATTATAATATTATTACACTCTTGGCTGAAAACAATACTAGTAATATTATGAAATCGACGACGACCGGAGAGCAAACAGGAAAAATAACCGCTTAACAACACGTCAAAATATGCCGTCTGTCACGGGGTGCGGGGTGGTATTTAAAACAATATATGTTGGTACGAGCAACGATAACTCGACAAGGATACACGCGTGTTAACAAGTTTTTAAAAAAAAATAATAATAACAACAACAACCAATACATTACACGCGAGTATAATACGGAAACAATAGGGATTCCGGTACGGGAAAACCGTTGTCGTGCGCACCTGTTGCATTAGGGGTGAACTAAACCCCCCCTCCACGCACACGAACGTCCGGAATTCGTCATCTGACATCTTGTTCCATCGATTCGTCGACGCGACAGGCCGTTTTTTCCCTACAGCGTGAATCGCTTCTCCTTCATCTGGCAAAGAAACAAAAAAAAAATTCCACTAGTGTGCAAAAAACTTTGGTCTTTTATCGGCTTAATAGTGTACATTATAATCAACCGTTTGTATAGAATTAGTGCAAAAACAAGACGGCTCCGGTTTCTCCGAATTTCGTGTTTAGATTAATTAGTGGTGTCTACAGAGGATTATTCACGTGTTTTCTGTGCAACTATGGTGACGAAACCAGTACACAAACATCCGTCAAACAAATTCATTGGTTGAAAAATAAAACATTTCCATTGTGTTAAAACAAAACAATAATAATAATAAACACCCGTGAACAGCATAGTTCCGGCACTAGATTAAGAAAACTACGCGAAAAATAAAACTACCGATATTCAATGCACCAATTAGATCTAAAATGCATCGAAAAAAGTTTCTTTTGTAATCTGATAAAAATAATTGCATAAATAATAATCGAATTATATAGAGCGCATTTAATAAGTACAGTTTAATGGGTACATCGTTGAAAAAAAAAAAACAATTCTACATTTTATTATAGTAATAAATTCGCGGTTGTCAGGGAAACTTTTAACGATTTGTTCGCATTTCAGTTTTTGCGAACTTAAACATGATAAATACGTTATTTTATTTCTATTTTGTTCGTCCGTATACACTGTATAATGCCTAGATTAAAATGGAAAGTATTCAGACAAAACCGAACGGAAACCGGAAATACGGTCGGTCGGCATGTCTTCGGGGATAACAGTATAAACCACTTTGCGACGTTATATGCATTAAACTATACCTATCCTATCGAACGCCGGAGATTTTGGAAAAAGGTTCAGTGGCGGTTGGTCGCGGACTCGATTAACGTGCTACTAAGACGAAATTCCACGACGCAAACGTGGCGTATTTGTTTTATGTGCGTGTTTCGCGAGATCGCGGAAAAAAGGAAAATACTTCGTGGTAAGTTAAAACACGGAATTAATGTAAACGTTGTCTCGCTATTTAAAATTACAGAGTCATTATTTGAATAAAACCTACTGTGTGATTATTTTCTAAAACGTGTCTTGCAAAATTAGAATTAGGAAAAGTTTATTTTCATTTTATTTCAGAGATATTCTCTTCGTGCCTAGTTTTAACATCCCTAATAATTTTACCAATATCAAATTTATTACATTTACATTTAAATACACATTCCAGCATTATCAAAAGTTATAATGAGACAATTGCGTTAAATATTTAGAATTATAATTTATTCGTTTCATTAACTAGTCATGAAAGCACCAGTATTGTTCAGCATTTTTGCGAATTGATTAGAATTGTGATTATGATATTTTTAATGGTGTATAAACCAATATCGTAAATCTAACGATAGTGAGGAAATCTGTGTATCGATTTTTTTTTTCCAAAACCGATTTGGACCCGATATTTTTGAAACAATTATTTTTTTTTTTTTTTTGAAAAAAAATCTATTTTTATAAACTCTAATTTTGGTAATAATAATACTAATATAAATAAAAAGAGCCTGTTGTTGGTGAGAGGTTTGAAAGATAGGATGGAGAGGGGAAATTAATTTGTATCTGTAAGCAATGATAAACAATTGCTTACTAAAAGTATTCAAATAAACAAAAAAATAAAAAAAAAATAAATATCTTTGTAAAACTAATACATTCTTCGCTATACACGCAGAATCTAAAATAATATCGGGTATCGGGTTTTTCATAAATCTCAATATCGGTTCAAGATTTTTTTATTTCAAATATTGGATCGGTTATCGGTTTTATATCGGACATTGGTAGCAAAATGTATTTGAATATCAGATATCGGAAAAAAGTAATATCGACCCACCACTATAGATATTTCAGGCTGCAGTATTTAACAACAATTATTTATAGCAGTATTTTACATATTTTATTCGCTTTGTTTCGTTGTTTCGGTATAAGACTATAATAATTTGTTGATAATTTTATCAGTTTTTTATAATTTTGTGTAATTATGATGTACAAATATACTTTCACATACTATTATTTCTATATTTTTTGAAAACTGTAACTACTGTTCTTATTTTTACCTTTTGTACGTTGGTTATCATGTTTTTCTTAAATTATATCGTATGACTGTATGGTTTAAAACAAATCTCTATATCCGTCATCATCTTGACGACTTCACCTCCACATCATGCGATTCATTTTATTAGACTGTGTGGCTATATATTATACCTTGCCCAATACGGGGTATTCGATAACACGCAGTTAGGGATCAAGGTTTCCGAAAAAATTAATTTGAGCAAAAGTTGTATACAAAACATCAGAAAATATAAATAAAACATTACTTATAATGTAAATGAAGTTTGTACATAAATCCGAGCTTAAATATGGTAGTGATGGTACATCATTATCGACTCTATAACAAACTTCCATATCCCTGGCTTCGTTGGTGGGGGAGAAAGGAATATCTGTAGGGTTCTTCAAAGTATAAAAACCACTCTGTTCCCGCAAAAACATGATGGTGAAATTAATATTGAAACTGAACTCGACTTTTATCACTTCGATTGTCCTATAGAATAACTCCCGAACTAAAGCTCATAATAATGGACGAATGGCGCCACTAAATGTGTACAAAAAAAATCAGAATATATTTACCCATTTATTTATATTACATTTAATTATATCTTTGTGATCAACGTAATGTCATCTCTTTATCTCGAAAAGTAACAACTTTTTTCGCAATTCGATTACTAGAACATTTAAGAAATTAACAGCTTTAAAATGTTACATTACTTTTTTTATTCACTTTTATTTTAGCGGATGAACCACTATTTACTTTTGATTTGCAAATGTCAACTACATTCAAAATTCCACTAATAAACGGAGTATTTGATTAAATTGATTTCGGTGTAAATATTTTTAATTTCCGTCAACCAGCTGATGAGATATTCCACTTAAACGGGAGAGAGTGGTGGAACATTATTAGAACGCCGCACGCCACCGTAACGCCATACAAATGATTTACCTCTACTATACGGGTTACCTTGACAATACGGACGATAATACAGTTATAATTATTTAATTTGGTTGTCTGCAGTGACAACCAAATTAAACCAAAAACAACCAAACAACTGTTTACCTCTTTTGAAACGATAGATTGCCGAGAAACGACAATCAATAATTTTGATAAGGATAAGAGCGGAAACGGGAGACATGTTTAACTGCATTAATTTCCATATAAAAAGGACAACGTGGAAAATGGTCAACTATAAAAAAAAAAAGACAGTAAATTACGTTATCAATATTAAATTTATATTTAATGATTTTATCAATATAACGATAATAGGTAAACATAATTCGTTATAAACATTAACGCGGGTGTATTTTATTCTTACACGACAATATTTTAATATAATTACAATATAATAATAATAATAACATACGAACAAATATACATATACCTAGTATTATTTTTTTAATTTATTTTTTTATTTTTTTTGCTCGGAATATTAATATAAATTATTTACAAAATATGTATAGCAAAAATATTACACAGCGTACCGGTTTTTTCCTTTTAAGAGAAAAATATCACTCTCTGCTGTTTTACCGTTTATAATAAAATAATCTAATGTATAATAATTTTGGACTCAGAATACAATGCTTATAATATAATTTATATGTACTCGTATTTACAATAATATCTTAAAATCAAACGAATTCCACGTAGGTACGCGCATTTTAAAATGCTAAAATATGTACCGAAAAATTTCAAGTTTTCGAAATAATGAATGTGTATATTCTCAGCAGTGCAATCACCGATAGTCTGACTACGACGTCTTTGCATAATAACGTATACACTTAATGCACCCTGCCGCACATGGTGTCCATTTGGGACAGTTGCCCGAAGTACGGATAACCGGACTTGGCTTCACTGGCTGAGTGCGGCGGGGCTAGATTGGAACCCGTAGAACCGTATATGGTGTTGCCTCCGGCGAAGAACCTGCGAATAAGAATAAATACCGAATTAAACGTCTGAAATCTCAAGTACGACCGGCCACGAAGCGACATGTCAATAAAAATATTTTCACTATAATATGATAATAATAACATTCAATTTTACCATCGAATGCACATCTGATATAATAATATTATAAAGACGCTGTCGACGAATGAAATAGTTTTGTTCTCGTCGCGGGAAAACGGAAAATAATATTCCGGTTTTTTTCTCCATTACACTATATATGCAGTTGGTGCTCAGATATACACGTCCTAAAAACAGTATAAAAACCGTCGAAAATCGGTGTAAAAAAAAAATTGCGAAAAAATTACCAGAATAAACCGGAATATTAAAGTAAATCAAGCTTCCAATTTTCAAACATTGGACTAATCGTTTAATGAAATTCTTAACCGTACATGATGAAAGATAAAGTGCATACGGACAATAAACAAAACGATCAACAAAATGATGTAAAACTTCGTTATCTTGGGAAATATTAAATTTTTTGGAATTTATTTTATAGAACATTTAAGACACAGTCATCTCTAAAATGTCACTATCTATTTTAAACCTATATCTACTTTTGATTTTTAAATTGCAACCTAACCTGTATTAAGAAATCTCTGATTTCCGTCAGTCCGTTGATGATATATTCCACTTTAAAGGTAAGGGGTAGGCAGGTGTGCATCATTTGTGTGGCGACATGTATAATGAATAATGACGTACTATTATAGAAAATTAATAAGTATTTTTTGAGGTAACTTGAAAACTAAATAATATGCACTTATTATTTTAGTGTTTTTGTTCATTATTTCAAAATGAACTTATATTAAAAACGATCGTGATATTATTTTTGTTTGTTCGTTATTCGACCTAACCGGTGGATCATACACTCTTGTATGGAAATCGGAAATGTGAAAAATGTTGGGCGTCCAACGTGTCCGCTTTTTCGTTTAAAAATTGATTTCGACGATCGCTACCACCCTTGTTTTCCCCTTCACAAAAAAAAAACCTCTTCTTCCAGCGCGCGTAACACGTAAAACCGTCGTCGTCGTCGTCGTCGTCATCGTGTTATGATGTATAAGGTAATGAATGCGAACCGGAGGGCTTCTGAAGAAATGTAATATTTTTTTCTTTTCCGTTATAATGAATGTATACTCGGTGGTCATTATTATTATTACGGCGTTCAGTGTATATACCTATAGACGCGCGTATAATATAGTCGATTTGTAAAAGTCACTGTTGCGCGCGCGCGTCTCTAAGCCCGCACGGACTGCATGGGTGGTAATGCGCACTGGCCGAATCTAATGACAAGTGCTTTTCAACTGACCGATCGAAACGAGGGGAAATATTATATTTATAATATTATAGTGCATTATATTATTATTAGGTATATATACCGCCGGTGCGATCGTATAAAAAAATATTATATGGGAAAAGAAGAAGAAAAAAAATAATTCATTATCTTGATTTATACGTGGCGGCGGCGGCGGTCCCGCGTATAATTTCTCCGCGTGGCAAACCATATTAATTTCTGGCGATTACTCACAAGCGGCGGCGGCGACGGCGGTCCGGACGATCCGTAAGAAGAAACAAATTACACGTAATCTAATTATGAAATTGTTTTATTAAAAATAAAACAAAACGAAATTGTCGGACGAGGACGGTAGGCTAATAATAATCGTTTCGGCCGACCGTCAGCATTTTTTTTTTTTTTTATTGTAATACGCGCCTGCAACCACGTCTCGCGTGTTTATACCACAACAAAACGTTTGTTCCGCACTATATGTTCACCATTCATGTTATAATATTATACTACTGTGTACTACCCGGACCTATCCTCACGTGGTTATAATAATGTGTACCAACAACGCGGTAACCGCGATTATATAATAATATGTGTTTAGCTAATAAACAATGCGATAAGCGTGTTTTGGCGATGCACTCTTCGATAAACGGTACACGTTGCATTACACTGTGTTGTTATTATGGCAACATCGCCAAAATCTTATTTTGTTGGCTGACCGAAAAATGCGTCCCGGAAAATCTTTGAAGGTTATTTGCCTATTAGTGTTTTTTGAAAAGCTACTGTCAAAGGAAGTATATGATAAGGGACTTAAATTTGATATTGTACCGAGCCCACGAATTGTCAAATCAAGGCCTGAATTGCGTCCCATGTATTTTTTCTGATGAATATAAATTACGTCTATTAAATGTAATGAATTATAAGTGATCACACTATGAATATTTCTTGTTATCAATAAAATATCTCCGGAAGTTAAACTTTCCATATTACCGTCGTTCAGTTCAGTATATATAATTTTAGATGGACTATTAAAAATTTGGTCTACTGTTTTTCGTTTTATAATTTGTCCATTAAGAGTTCCAACGAACAAATTACTCTTATTCAATATTATGAAACAAAATTGTGCGTTAAAAACGTTTAATTCAGTTTCATTTTTCAAAAACGTATAAAATTTAAATTTGTGGCTACCGACCACTTTTAAGATTTTATTTTGGTCACTATTCATGATGTTCATTTTAGTACACGTGGACTCAATAAAACGGCAATCGATGAACTAATAACAAAATATTAAAAATGTGGAATTTATATTCGTTTTGATGGATTTTCTGTCGGACGCAATTTACCTATTAACGCCCTCCTTATACGATGTGACTGTTTTGCAAAAAGAATTTAAACACAATTTGCCCGAACGAGATTATTGTGTGACTGGTTCATAATCGATTTATACACTCACGCCGCACATGAACTTTACTGAACGGTTTGTTCACTGAACTAGTAAACAGGTTGCTCAAAAATGCATCGCAAAAACACGTCTAATATTATCTATAACTATACTAATTATAATTTTTAATATACTATACTCACGAGTAATTGTCGGGGGTCGGGGTCCATGTGGTAGCCGGAGCGACTTCTTTGTTGGCGGACTTAGCCCATCCTTGGAGTGAGTGATGGTGATGTTGATGATCCGTTCCTCCTTGTGGCGAATACGAAGCACCGCTGCCACCACCGCCGTTGTTCTGGTGATGCGAGTGATGATGATGGTACATGGTGGTGTCGGCCGGAGCAGTGTTGACGCTACTGTTGCCACTGCCGCCACTATTTCCACCACCATAGTTGCAAGTGGCCGTGGGGTAGTATCCTGTTGTGGCCGGCCAAGTTCCGTGGGAAGTTCCTGTGTCGGAAAAAGGGGAAAAGACAATAGATTAAAGGTCGAAAATCTACACATCGTCGTCGGAAACGGGGTCACCGCGCGATACAAATGGCCGCGTGAAATCTGTGTAGAAGGGCATAGACGAGGGTCGAAAATCTATAAACAGGGGATGACCCTCTACCCTATGGGGGATCGTACGGTTATAAATGGAGCGAGAGTAATGCAATATTGGTTTTAATAATAGTTCCTGTGCAGTGAATACGCAATTTCGAACAGAAACTTGATCCAATCTAAAAACGTCACGACGTACGATTTTCGTTTTAATTAGTTTGTTCAAAGGGTGATTTTAAAAATGCCCGACAGCTTTATTGATAATGGAGAAAAACTGACAATAAAAACTATGATGGCGGCTATGCGGGTCAAAATTTAAGAAATGTTGAATATATGCAGATCGATTTTTTTTTTAAGATACTAAACAAAGCGAGGAATATTTTTGGTTTTTGTATTATGTATTTTTTTTTTTTAGTGTTGAAGTTAGTAAACAACTTTTCTATTAGAAATCTTGTTCCAATCAAAAATTGTATAGGAATTGCCTTGAAGAGTTTATTTATAAAAATACTAATTAATACTAATTATGGAATCGTTTTATATCGCGTGCCTACAGTTATCGATATTAAATTACTCAATATATCTTCCCCCTTTTCAACTCTCCTCCTAAATCAGTGGCACATCATTCACGAGCGGCGTAGATGGTTTTTGCGAACTTTAACGGCAATTAACGACGGCGGTCAATCGGATTCGCCAGCGCTCGGGAATCGTATCGAATTCCCGCCTACACGTAATATACAATACAATAAAGGTCTACGGTCACGGTGCTATAAGACTGTGGGACGTCCGGGGCATTCATATTTTGAACGTTTGGCAGTCGCCGACCACGAAGAACTCGGAACATATTATGGACATGGTATTATAAAAAAAAAAAATTCAAAGCGCAATGTATACGAGCGTATTATACAGCGCGTAATAAAATCACACGTTCGACGACGAAAAAGAGGGGAGTGAAACAAAAAAAAAAAACAAAATCGCGCACGGTCCGAGTACGTGCCCGGGCGGTTTGTATAATTTCCGGCCCCGTTCGTGTTCGCGTTCGGTCCGCGCGTCTCCCGTCGTCTTCCGTCTCACTCTCTCTCTTTCTCGATCGCCGTCTTGATCTCCGTCTATTCCGTCCAACCCGAACACGGTAATTACCGCGCGGCGGCGTACACGTCGAAATTACGGTCAAACTTCAAAGAGTATCCATTAAAACATTACCGGTGTGTATTAATAATCGTCGCGCACCGTGTAATTTCCGTGATGGCGCGCGCGCCTAGTATTATACCGCGGTATATAATATTATAATAACCGCTATCGTCGTACCATTCGGTATATTATATACAGGATATCATAAACACACGTACAGCGCAATATTGCACTTACGTGCATACATTATAATAGGGCGGTACAGGGTCGCCGAAAGAGAAAATCGCGCGGAATAATATCGAGTAATATTATTATTATTAAAATATTATAATAAACGTAGATGTCGGTTACGGTTAATATATTGAAAATTGAATAACGTCGACTTTTCGTCCGGTAGAACTGATTTCACGCCGTTAGTTTTAATATTCGTGATTCGGCCTGTTATCAAACTTAAAGGCTGCAAGGACATATTTGGCCGTGTTTGTACGTTGTTTTTGTTTTGAAATGTAATATTTCTCGTATTCGTGTCTCGCTCAAAAATCAAAATATAACTATTTAACCCAGTGTTTCCCAACAGGGGGCACGCGCCCTCTTAGAGGGGCGTATAATACACATTACTGGGGAGGCCCAAGCAGTCATCACTAAGTAAAATTTGTATATATTAAATTATTAGTATTTTACAATTTAGGGAAAAAAAATGTAATAATGACCGGAGATTGGATATCGATAAAGATTACGAGGAAAGTCGTATTTAGGTAGAGGAAACGAGGGACCGTTGATATTTTTGATAAGATTTGTTTGCTTGTCGACACCTTAATGACCTTTTCGTCATGTTTGTTAAAAGAAGAAGGGAGGGCGAGAGATTTTAAAACAGCTATAAAGGGGGGCGTAAAATAATATAGATTGGGAACCACTGCTCTAACTATATGACTAACGGCACAAAATCGATCATACTGGACGAAAATTCGACGTAATCAAATGTTCAACATTAGCCGCAATATACCTGCAGTACACAATAATAATGTATGCATTATACGGTCCGCTTACCTTGGGGCGAGTTGAAGTTCGCTGAGGCCGCGGTCGAGTGGACGTGGTGATCGTACTGTCCGTGAGCCCCGGCGTGCTGGCCCGTGCCGGACTGGAAAGAGCCGGCGGCTGCGGCGGCCGCGGACAAGCTGACCACGGCGGCCGGGTTAAAAGCGGCGGCGGCGTTCATGTGCTGGTGCGTGCCCATCTGCTTCCGCAGTCGCGCCCGGCGGTTGCTGAACCACACTTGCACACGGGCCTCGGTCAGTTTGGTCCTGCGCGAAAAACAAATAGCACACATGCGGTTAAATAATAGTTGTGTAAAAAAAAAAAGACCAATTGTCGTTTGAAATAAATAAACGAGTGAAAAAATAACAATATAAATAAATTATTAGAAAAAAAACCCGAGCCATCAGGTAATAAAACAACCAAGGCATAGAAAATATTACGATTTTTTATCCTGCAGGTAGTAAACCGATAATATCGAGAATGTAAAACGCCATGTGATGACACAGATTTAAAAAGGTTTATTATTATTTGACAATCTTATTAATCAACATCCCCATGTTCGATGGGGAGATCGAGATTTAGAAAATCAGCCCCGTCGAATCGAATGGATAATCTGGATGGATAATCCGGATCCTCAGCTGGATAGGTACATTATTTCGATGGAGGCCGAAGTGTAAAAGGATTTTTTTTATTTTGTTTACTCCGAGTACCTATTATTCGAATAAATACTTGTAAATAATTCGTTTATTATATATTATTTTCGGAATACGAGTACGTCTAAGCAAATGAATAAAAAGTCCTCGAAAAGTGGGTCAAATATTTTTATTACATCTTTCCCCCTTCCCGCTCATTTCATTAGATAAACAATTCCCATAGACCTCACAAATTCAATACTGTTTTTTCGAGTTCCGAAAATATGTGTTCGAATATAATATTTTTGTCCTAATACTTTATAACAACGCATGGTAAGTATACGATAACATTAGATTTTCTCTCGCAGAGACGGTAAACTTGTCGTAATTTTTTTTTTTTACACTACGCTTTTTTTTTCAATTAATTTCAAATACGGTTCGACAGTAGGGTTTTTATTTTTCATTTTGGCGCTGCGCTGTCAGTGATGTTCGCCTATACGTTGTAGACGAGCGTGTAGTAGACTGCAGTAATAAAAATTCTCACTTAACCATAATAGTATTAGACACATTTCTTATTATAATATATATAATTTTATAGTAATAATGTGGTTAATACTGTGTATTGGACAATAATTGTCTGTTATTAAACCGATCGACGAGCGCCCGTCACTTAATTTATAAGGACCGCAGCTATACACCTATAACTATTGCAGTGTATTATATTATCGTCTTCTCAGAATTTTAATTTCAACGCGGCATAAAAATGTGTGTATGTTACGCGGAAATAAATTACAAATTAATTTTTTAAACTACGATTCGAAATTAAAATGATAAAAAATCAAAAAAAAAAAAAAAACGGCTGTTTGTAATCATAGATTTTAAGTTCCGTTCGGCCATATCGATTTTCGTACACTTATACGATTATATTATTATTATAACGTGTTCTACATAACGGGTATTATAAATTCATGATTTAGAGAATATTCGAAACGGTTTTTTTTTTTTTCGTTAATAGACGTGTTAAATATAAAATAATATATCTAATGTGTAGTGATGGAAGACGCAGCGTCATTTTATTACGTGTTAAGTGTACCCGAGTAATTGTACCAGAGGCAATTTGCAATAATAATAATAAAAAATTTAACTCAAACAATACAGTGTGCAACGCTAAATCATTGTAAACGAATAGCGATTTTGAGCTAAGCAGTATACTATCGTTTTTCGTAAAAAAAAAGGTCCTAAAGAAGAATGAACTGTTGAAAAATTTTGATAAATATTTCAAATAAAATACCACTGGGCAGAAATTCCGCGTCTTTTAATGTACGACATGAAAAATCTAAGTAATTTTACTAATTAAATATTTCCGAGCAAGAATAAAAAAAACACGAATTTTAGTAAAACTATAGCTTCTTTGCTATATACTCAGCTATACATTTATTTTAAAATATATTTTTGGTGTTAAAAATGTTTACTAATAATGAGCCGTTTATTGTCTACAACAGTTTGAATTGTTCTCATTACCACTACTAAATAAATTTATACATTTTGAAAAAAAAAAAATTATAGCGGCAAGGCTATATTTTATAGTATGGTTATGGAAAAAAAAAGCTTATAAATATAAACTTCATTATACAATCATCATAAACTTAAGTTTACGGAATTTCGAAAAATCTTCGACTGTATGACCGAATAATACGAAACCGTAACTCTCCAGACATTTTACAAAATATTACGAAAAAAAAAACCAAACTGTGTACTACGATATACTAATATGACCCCCTCGTGCGGTTTCGCGTCCAGTTGAACCGTCAGAAATCGGTAATAAAATAAATGTGAAAAAAAAAAAATCTAATAACACGTGTAGTATTATTACGACTCGTGCGCGAGCGCGAGCGAGTGACCGTACAGGAAAACGTCCGTGCGCGCGGAATTATCAGAGGAATTGTAATTATATTATATTGTTTAATTTTCACGAAAATCCCGAAAGGACCCTACACTGCACAGTATAATATCACGCCGTGACCTTTACGACATTACAAAAATAAAATAAAATTGTATATAGTCGCCATTGGACGGGTCCGAGAATTTCCGTGTCCGAATCGGTCGATCGTGAGATAGCGACGCGTCGTCGTCGGTTCACTTTCACCGTCGGCGGGCCACCCGAAGCCGACAATTACCTCTGCACACACTGTATATTATACATTTATACGTACGTTATATTATGCGCATGTACCCCGCGAGAAACATTCAACGGGTCACGTCCTCTCTCCTCACTCGATTTTCGTTTTCCCCCCCGTGCGATGTAAGCATAATACGCGTACAGCATACGACTGTGCGAGCATAGAATATACCGTATCGTCATTGTTGCAACAATATGTGTTTTATAATCGTTGATTTTACTCACTTTTGAGCCAATTCCTCTCTGGTGTACACGTCCGGATACTGCGATTTGCGGAACGCGTGTTCCAAGTCTTCTAGCTGCTCGCCCGTGAACGTGGTCCGGCTCCGGCGCTGTTTCCGTTTCAAATGGAACCCCGGTTCCGATTCTGTGTCCGAATCGTCCGCGCTGCTCGGACCTGTATATACGTACAGAAACCGAAATTGGCCCGTTATTGTTTTGCGTGACAAAGTCGGCAAAAATATTGAAAATTTCAAGGGCAGCGCGTGATATGTTGTTTACGGGGGTATTTGTGGAGGTGGGGGGGCGGTGTAATATTATCAATAATCAACTTTGGCGTGTTTTTTTTTTTATCCGTTAACGCGTTCTCTACCTCAAATCTTACTCTAATAACAAAAACGACAAACGAATTTTTTGATTTCGTTACGGATCTATCCGGTGCGTCGGGCACATCATTTTTCGATTATACAAGAGTTTTCTTTTCTCACACGCACGCACACTATTGTTTAAGATTTTCACATGCCCATATATTTACTCGGCGGAAAAATCTCGAATACGCCACCGAACGCAGGAGTATATAATAAATATACACAAATATGTGTATACACGTAATATTGTATTTATCTCATCGGGGCATATATACATATGAATATTATAATATAAATTACCGAAGAATCCCGTAGCTGCAGTACAAAACACTCGGCGTACGAAAACGACGCATCCGTGATGTATACGATATTTTATGCCGAATAAGAGAAAAAAAAAAAAATAAAAATATTTATAATATGCAAATGAATATACGTCGCCGGCGAGTCCGATACATATTATACATACACGCGCGCTGATTGATTTCACGTCTCGCTATTTGACAGTGTTAACAAATACCGTGCGTTCAATCATATTATTATTATTATTATGAATATTCTTCGTAATGCGTTGTGTGTGCGGGTATATGCTCGTCAGCATTGATGCGTGTGTATACTGTGTATTACACACACAGGCGTACGCATTATAATATATTAATATTATACAATTTTAAAACAATTTTTCGTTTTTTTTTTTTTTTTTTGTTTTTTTTCCTAATAATAATAATAATAATAATTATTATTATTATTGTTACCGGTATACTACGCGGCCGTGTATAATACGCGCGAGAGCGTGCGGTCCACGGAAATCATTTAACCTCATCTATAACGCGCTCCGGGCGCAGCAAAACGGCGGTCGAGCGTCCGGCCGCCCGGTACCTATACGTACCCTACCGACCCACCTACCAGCTATACTGCGCGCGGTACCTAATACGCTCTTTTATAACATATATATTATACCCACCGAGGTACGTACCCGGTTTCGAGTAATTACCCAACCCCCGTACGCCCGTGTCGACGACGTTGCGCGCGCATATCAGTGATGTGAATTCCGCGCGCGTCTCCCGCAGATCATATATACCCACGACCCACCTGCATATTATTATCGTTCTTATCTATGCGTCGTCATCAGAAACGATTTACATTTAATAACCGATGTCGAGTACCTACTGCTATTCGTACTACTACTACCACTACTACCACTACTACCACTACTACTACTACTACTAATAATAATAATAATAATAATGAAAACCGACGAAAAAAACTAGAAAAATCTCGACCATCGGAATCTATCATTATAGTACGTAGTAGAGACGATACCGCCGAGTGTTGGGCGGCCCGAAATCGCCGGATGGAAATCATACATTAGGCGTGTATACGCGGTGTTTATCGCGCCTTCGATAAAACACAGGTACAGTATACACGCGAGGTGTGTATAATAACAATAATATTACGACGCAGGAAACCGCTATATATAGTCGCATGAATATGTCGTCTTCGGTGTCGGGAAAGAAATCGGTTTAAGGTCAGTTTTAAGCGTTTCTTTTTGTTTCACTGTTTTCATCTTCTTTCGCGGCTTAATAGAGGCCATTTAAGCCCATCGCCGCAACCACTACAACTCTCCGCTGCTTCTCTGTAATTAGCTTATTCTTCGTCGTTTATGACGCCTAGCATTTGGCCAGCAAATTCACACTTGACCGCATTTGGTCGTTAACTCCGCAATCTTTGTCTTAGCCGTTCTAGTGGTCTCTTTCCATTGATTATCCATGTTTTTACCGCTCTAATTGTCTGATCTCGTGCTCTCCATTTATGTACTGTCCAGCTAATACATTTACTCTTCACCGTTGCTACCGTATCCGTATTACCGAATATTTCTCCAAGCGCCAAACAGATCCGCGGTTCCCACAGGCTATCGGTAGAACGAACTTTTTTTTGTACCAAATATCTTTCGTAAGATATGCGCGAGATAGATAAGGAAAACAAATTTTGGCATAGACGCCCCATAAAATTAAAATAATTAAAAATAAACTTAACGCGGTAAAATAATTCAAAATAAACGCGTGATTTATTATAATTAAAACAAAAAAAATATTGTTAAAAGTTAAAATTAACTATTAAATTTGTATTTTTTAACTTGTCTCTTGCCCAGCCTTAGCGTTTCATATCGCAAACGTGCGTACAGATTATAATAATTATGCGACAGTGCGAAAACAGTTTATTAGCGTGGGTGCAGACTTGCGGTTGAAAAAAAAAACACTCGGAGAAAACAATATTGTTCCAAGACTATTGCTGGTACATCGTCGCGTCATCGTCGCCTACGCAGATCAATAATAATATTATAGTGGCGATATGTACCTACCTATGTAATGAAATATTAATTATTATAATAATATGAATGTTTAAATCGCAATAATTATTTTCACGAGAGCCGAGAGCGAAATTCGAGAACGATGATACGACGATGCGATTGCTTATGGAAAAAAAAAAAAACAAATCGAGAGATTAAACCAGTAACGTATATATAAGGGGATTGAGGCACACGGGCCACGGGCCATGCAGTGATGTTCAGGTTTAATTAAAACATATTTTATGCGTATTAAAGATGAGTTAAAATAGAAACTATTCCGTTACATTCTTCTGACATTCTGAAAACCAATGTTATTGAAACTTTTAAAAAATGTAAATCGATTCAAAGCGACGATAATTTTTTTCAGCGTTTTCTATCTGACTGCACTATAGTGTACACTTTTTGCTTACTTGTCACCCGCAATCACCGTAGTGCAGTTTTCTAGATAATGTAAATTCCATATGACGGTGTAGTGCCATATTATTATTTGCTCGATTAAACGAAAATTGATTTTATTAACGTTGACGGTGTAACGGTGCAGATTATATTTTAATATATTTATATACTGACGTTATAAAATTAACGATATAAATGATAAACATGTGTGTAGTTTTGTATGCGATTTGTATTTTAATTTGATATAATAAATTACCACGGTAATTATATGTTCCACTTTATATTACGAAAACCGGGTGCACTTACGAGTGAAGTGCAATATCACCGACCGCGTGCAGTGTTAAATATTATGTTGCTATTTAAGTCGGTCGGAAAACGCTATTATATTCTCGTACACACGCCACCGCGGATTAAACGCATTATTTAGATTTCTATCGATTTTACGTGCCTACCCACCTCGAAATTCATCTCGATTCTATCCGATTCCGCCGGACAATATTAAGGCGCTTCCCGCCTATAACTCCTCCTACCTCGTTTATATCCGTGTGAGGTTTTCGATTTAATTTATCACGGAAATCTTTGATTGTATACATACGTATATCTAGTATCGTATATTTGTCGAATGCAACGCAGATATAGATACTATTTATGCGCATAAGATCGATTGTTTTTTTTTTTTTTTATTATTATTATTTTCAATTTTTTATAGCGGTGCATCCGACCTATAATATTTTTGCATGATGGCTACCTGCAGCTATATAATTATACGATCGTTATCTTGTATACCGATACACGGTATCCGCGATGAAATACGACCGCGTGTCAATTTAAACTCGTACGGTAATAATTATTATTGTTATTTTTCGACACGTTTTATAATATATTACGGCGAAAAAACAACAACGATTTAATATATTATCCACTCGCATAATATTATAATATTTCGGTTTCGCAGCAAACATAATACGTCCGTATCCGGTTAATAATACATTTAAATAGAATAATCGCAAAAAATATTACGAGTATTTAATAACTGCCGTGATAATGGTTTAAAAAAGAAAAAATCGATTTCTATTTCCATACAGGTGTGTTTGTTTGTTTACGAATACGCGCGATGATGGGTTTACCGCGATTTAATCAGCTCGAACGGTTAAATACATTAATCTAATATTATACGGATGATGATTGTTTTTTTTTTTTTTTTTATAAAAAAACTATGTATACGGACACGCCTTTAGTCTGGCAGAAAAAAAAAACCAAATCGTATTATTCTTCGAGCTTATATTATTATATACCCGTTGTTGCAGCATCGGCTCCACGAGAAAAAAAAAATAAATAACAATTGTGTACACACTTTGTTATTTGAATATTATTACAAACAGACTTCGCCGGGTACGTGCATATTAGTTTGGCACAATTCGTTGATAGTATAAAAAAAAAATTAAGCGTATTCGGCGGCGGCGGTGGGTAGCGATTAAACTGGGCTAATAACTCGTAGGTATATAAACTGTTGGCGGGTTGACATTAAATCCGACCGGAGAAAAAAATACAAATTATAAAAAGAAATAAGGCAGGCGAGCCGTATAGGTATATTATGTGTAGCAGCAGCTTTATATAAATTGAAGAAGAAGAAGAAAAATCCATTTTTAAATTACGGCGAATTAAACGGGTTTCACACGTGTGTCGGCAAGCCTTTTACAATATAATAATATTATATTAGGGGACACCCCGCCGTGACAGGTTCTTGTGAAGCTGCCGATGTCCGTATAAAAAAAAAAAAAAATTATAAACATCACCGTGCGTGCGCGTTTACCGAAAAAAAAAACTATAGATTCGTTCGATTTTCATTATAATATTACTTCATTTTTTTTTTTTTTAGTAAAATTATTAGACCGTTATTACAGACTACTACTATACCTACGTACGAAGACTCGAGTCCCGATGTAATACACTAGTATTACAAAAACCGTATTTAAAATATACGGTAGGTAGGTTTATACAGAGTGATTATATTTTATCAAGAGGATTTCTATGGTTTTTCTTGTGGTCATTATCGAATCGTTTAGGCTCTGTTTAACACTATTTTCAATTTTTATCCTTCTATTCCTCCATAGTTTAAATCAATGTTATCTTAACATTTCAACACAGATCTGAAAAGTGAACAATCGTAAGACGATTGAACTGCGACGCTTCCGTTTACAGAAAATAATCGATTACCGTAAGTATATACGGAATAGGGGTGAAAATAACGTTTAGACAAATCCACAGAATGCAGTTCGGTAAACAGAAAACGGACGATAACGGGTAAAAAATTCCTTAAAAAACCTCTCGGACCGTGAAAAAAGCATCGCCCTGTATATATGTGGTAGTCGTATAATAATATAACACAATATATAGTAGCTGTGACCGGTATCCTAAATACGGTCGTAAACGCCCGTGTTCGACCACCCCGCCGTGGCCGTGGTCTTCGAGGTGATAAACTGCGCGTTTTTCCCCCTGTCTTTCTCTCCCGAAAAAGTGTTAACCCAAAACCCACCCGCGTGCGCTAGTAGCGAAAACCCTCTTGGTGGTCGCCGCCCGCAAGAGACGATATTCTCACGCGCGCACATCACGGACACGCCTTTTCTATTCATTATTATTCAATTTCGTCGTATATACGAGTTTTATACACGGTACATACGATATTTTCTTCGCCCTTTTTTCTCTCTCTTTTTTTTTTTTTTTTTGCGGTCAAACGCTATGTGATTTTCAACAATGGTTTTATGTTCCGCACGTCTAATATATTATAACCGCGACAATATCCTTTCGACAATTTATATAACGGTTTCGTTCGCGCGGTAGCGATCCTTGTACTTGGCGGGCAACAAGTAGCCGGAATCGATACACGGTATTATATTGAGACGTTTTGTATTATACGTTTGACTACGAGTGTATGTACGGTCGGCGGGTATGGGCATTTACGGTAGTTTTTTTTCCCCTTTTAAAACCCGTTATTTATACACGCATCGCACTATCACAGTTACAAAGATGTTCACACGTACTCACTCGGGGTTTTTGTGGGCGGTGGATTTAAATGGGTATAGTATCGTCATGTATACAACATTGTGTATTTTTGTCTGTATAATAATGTGCGCGCATAGAGTACTCGTATAATATGTCCAAAGACTTACCCAAAATCCCATCGATGGAATGGTTCTTGAGTTCGTCCCGTCTGCCGCCGCGCAACAGTCGGCTAATGGAGCTGATCGAAGGAGCCGAGTTCTTATCGCAAATGCCGTCCTGCTGATTTAATTACAAACGGAAAAAATTAACATTATTTTTCATAATACGCATGTTCACAAAAACTTAAACGCTATATTATAAACTAATATACTATTGTACTGGGTGTCCCGCCCGGCGTTACCCGGGTCAGAAGAAATACAACCCAACAATACACCCTTACGTTTCTATGGTGATATATTATGTTTTTCGTTGTCCCCGAGACAACTATTACGGTCTTATTACATGAAATACCTTATTATTTATTTGTTTTGATTTTAATTTTTAATCGCATCCATATCTCCAAGGTAACCAGAATTCAGAAAAATAATTCGATTTTCGTACCAAAAATAACAATAACTCAGTGTTAATCCATTTTTAGGGATTGTATTCGGAAGGGGAGAAGAAAGGTAACATACATGTTATTATCCAGGTCTAGACACACCTGTGCAACCTGTTTCAACTCAATCTGTTCAATAGTTTTTACATGAATAATTAAATCCATATGTACATTAAAATAAACGTTCACATTTATAATTTGAATGATGATTAATAAAAGATTTTTCATGATATTTAAATACTCGTAAACATATCTTTGGTCCTAGGGAATAATGGGCTTAAGTAATTTTTTTTTTATATAATTGTTTCTTTCGTTCACTTTTTATTTTTAATCTAAACGGCATAAATTTTTGTGCATTTATATACAGCACGTGTTTTACTGAAAATTAAAGCATCTATTTTAAGCCATTTTAATGTAGGTTATTTTCGTCTTACAAAAATCCATACAATATAAACTTAAGCCATTTAGAAATTTAACAGTTTTATAAATTTAAATTGTTTGAAAACTGTATAAAGTTGACTTTAAGCCCTTTTTCTCTGGGACCAAAGATTTAAGACACAATACCTGATAGATATTATTTATTGCGTGGAATTAATAACGATTAATTTATAATATTGAACGGGTCCTTACATCAATTGCATTCACTTTCTCCGATCTCTGTCTCACAAAAGCATTTCAAAAGCACTTCCGTGATTGCGATTTACTGGTTGAGGAATTTAAGGTAATGGAACTAGTTATTTTATATTTTATATATATATATATATATATAAACGAGCGTTATAAGGCACTATGCCTTGATCGAATTAAATTTTTTATAATTTTATTTTTAATAAGTTATTAATGGTTAAAATATTAAGAAATATTAAGTTAAATTAAAACACGCATAATATCTTTATTGACCGAAAATCCTCAACCGCAAATTATTGTTTAAACAATTATTATTTTTATTTAAATAATTTTAATTTGTATCATTACTGTACATGACCAGGTACATTACTTATATATTATAAAACGTTTTATTCTTGTATTTTCGAAAATACCCTTATTTGAAACAATAAAAGCATAAGGATAATTTGTAAAGAGTAGATACCGTTTACTATTATATGACACCGGTTGTAGTAACATATCGGGTGTAATGACCTCAAATGGAAGATCCCGGCAAAACTCGTATTGTGTATCGTATCGATTATTATGACCTGTGTATGGATGTACGTCGGATGTTATGACGGTTATTTTTGGTTCTATTGGAAAAATCTATTATCGACAACCGGTAAGCATGATTAATTTTAACTAGTCTCTTGAATATCATAAGAGATTTCTACTGGATATAATTATAGTAGGTTATATTTACATCCTAACTGTGATAAATTAAAAAACTCTTTGTTATATTATATATATATATATAACTATAGTAAATGTAAGAATATATATATATATATATATATTTGTCTATTACTGAAAAATGTCTATCATTAGGTCAAGTCTTAAAAACGAAATAATATTAAACAATATAGGTATATATATAAATATTTTTAATTTGCATTAAAATTGGCTAAATTATGTTAAATTATAACTTTTCGGTTAAATGAATTTGACAATATTATTATAAAACATCATTGATTATGGACGTTTTTTTCTGCTTTTTCTACCATTAAACATGTCTATATATATATATAGATATTTTCATTTTGTTGAGATATACTATTCATATAGATGCATAGGTTTGCGAAATTAATATTATATTACGACAAATACCTATACTATCAAAACCGTGCCACAGTTTATACAATGATATGCTTTTTTTTTTTTTTTAAAAGAAAAAACTTACTAATATACATATTTGTTATTATATATAAAACAAACAATATACCGAGTGAAAGTTAGTTAAAGTTAATCCTATTATATAGGTATTAGCGCGCCGTGAATAGATTTTAATTGGTAAATGTATAGTACCTATACAAACTGTATATGCTAAAAAAACCGCAACATTTAATTAATTATTTGTCCTAATACTCAATAGACATAGATATAGGTACCTACCATAGTAAATTTACACCGATATTATTATTTTTTTTTTTATAATTAATTATAATTGATTTGTTGGATTCCAAAAAAAAAAAAAAAAATGCATGTACTATTTATATTTTGTTTAACTGTTGAAAAAGCTCAATTTATATATACTTTGATAAATAGAATATTATACCTAACCTAACCTAACATAACCGAAAAATATCGTATCGTTTTGCCGATGCAGTATAGTTCTAATAGTTTTACATAATTAGATGCGTATTATAACGAATTGCTCTATAGGTATCACAACTGCAGCACAACAACATGAACATTTTACCATAATGTATGGCCGCGGACAAATCATGTAGTTGACGTTCATTTATATACGAATTAATATTTATAATATGTTCGAATAAATTATAATTTATAATATTCCATACGCGAAATTATTCCCTATAATATATAATAATAATATTTCATTTGTATAGTGTATATATATACACTATTTGTGCTGGTGAATGTGTAAATATTATCGTCGAGTTGACATCGTTGTGACGCTGGAGACTTTAACGATTGTCACTATGTAAATTATTGTTGCACGAAAATATTATAAATTTGTCAACTCGATTTCGTAACAGTTGAAACGGGTAAAAAAAAAATCGATAAACGCGAAAGCGTGTGCGTGTAAAACAATATTTTGGACCTATATAATGTGATAGTATATAAATTTAAACGCACCTTTACGAGTTTGTCGCGGATTTCCCAACTGAACATTGCGGGATTGGCCTTTTTGTATTCTTCGATACGTCGCTCCACGTCTGGCGTAGCCACCCTGGGTTTACTGCCACCGATCACGCCGGGTCTGATGCTCCCAGTCTCCTGGTACCGGTTCAAGATTTTCGAAACGCACCCGTGTGACACCCTAAGCTGTCGGGAAATAACACAAGGCCGGACTCCGGCCGCGGCCATTTCCACGATTTTCAGTCTGATGTGGTTGGGCAGCGGACGACCGTTGATGAACACACCACCCAATTGATTCATTCTACCCTGACCTATGCATAACGCAAATTTTTAAAACGATGAAATATATATAAACGTGAAATACAATCGCCGCCGACCGAGTTCTATTATAATAATATATTGGGTGTATAATATATAATTATATACCTAATTATTATAGTATTATAATACTGCAGCAACGACCCAAAAAAAGATTATGGTCAAGTACTTAAAATATATAATATTTTGTTTTGTTTTTTCGTTTACCTTGAAACGGGTATCCGGTAAAGTACGGAGTCATGTTCAACGCGGACACCGACATCGTTCGGTTGTACAGAAGACGCGATGTAAACGAAAAATGTTTTGCCGAAAAAAAAATAACCGTTCGTAAACGAATACTATGTGTAAAAAAAAAAAAAAAACGCTACAAATTCTCTCGCTTATAATTAAATAATATTAATATTAATATTATTATTATTATTCTCATTCACAGCGGCGTCGAACGAAACTCGCACGATGACCACCAAACGTACACTACCGTCGGAAATCGGACACTGCTCCGTCACTGTCGTCGTCGGCCTCGCCGCAGTAGTCTCGCGCGCGCCGACCCCGCCCGCCGTCCGAGGGACACGGAAACCGGTCGTCCTGACCGTCGTCATTGGTCCGCGGCCTCCGTACTGGGCGTTGACGATTTTTTTTCTTCTCTATTTTTCCTTTACCACTACGCGTGCGATTCCTATTATTATTATTATAGAACCGTCTGCAGCATCGAAAACGATACAGCGGTGACGAGAGAGAGAGAGAGAGAGAGAGGGTGACGGAGGAAGAGATCGAGATCGTTTTGTACAATATAATATAATATATAATAACAATAACAATAATATTATTATGTGTATATTATATTTTATAACAGATATTCGCGAGGAATAGCACACAATAATAAAACGCGGTCCCTCAATCTGTTATATTGTACATTATATAAAAAGAACACCCGGAAAACCATGCGCACGCCACCGGCCACCCGTACTTACTTATGGCCCACTGCAAGTATACTGTATACGAATCGTTAAATACAGAAAGGGCACGTGTTCAAATTTTAAATTTGTCCAAGAACTGGACAAAATGAAATAACTATGAAATATTATAAAACTCTCGGTGTTTCGGGAGCTTTTTTGTCTTCCTTGAACAATTTTAAAATTTAAACACGATGGCCTCTCTGTTTTTAACGATTCCCAAAAGGATATTACGAAAACGAAACATTACTTATACATTATATATTTACGGACAAAATACAAACAATTCCGGGTAATGTCGTAAAACCGATCGTTTTAAGAAGACCCGCTTCTATACTGTCTCAGCATATAATACAATATTTTAGAATTTACACTTGCTCAGCTGATATTTACCAATATGATCCGAAATTAAGTTCTAGATAATGTAATTTTCCCGTGTTGTCTGTTATATAGTTAAACTACTGATACAGTAAATGGGGTTGTGGCGTCCTCACGTCCTCTTAATATAATTAATAATTATATACTCTAGTTTCATCCATATAAATTGACGGGGAGCATATAGGACGGGATAGAATTACCGACCCGCAAAAAGTGAATTAGATCCAATTATAATAATACAAAAATTAATACTTTTAACGGTATAACGGTCAACGGTGTAATCTACCGAAAAATTCGTATTTTACCGTATCATAACCTAGATAATTCTGTTATGGTTCAACATGTTAAGTTTTTTTACTTATACGAATCCGCCCCCACCCACCGAAATTGTTTTCTGTATACTTGCATGATATATATAATATATAAATATATTACCTGGTTAAAAATGTTATAAAAAATTATTAAAAATGTATATTAAACACATTAAATATTATATTTAAAAAAAAAAAGTTTTTTATAAATAAGAAATTTATCAAATAGTTCTTTTTTCGAGGGGTGACAGTATGGACTATTTGAATTCCCGCAGCTGCCGTTTTAGGATTGAGAGGCTCCATTTGACTTTATTTTATACAGCCGTTTCCGCATAGTAATAATTCGGTATGATTGTATTTACTGCTTGGATGGATAAATCCGTCACCGTTATAAAAGATAACTGATGTATGCCCGTACTACTGAGGATCACTCTGAATGACCAGTACAGTTCGACGAATATTTGAATGATATAATCAAATGTGTCTTTCTCGTCCATTTTTTCAACAATGAAAAAAAAAATATTTTGTCGATACAGTTTTTCGTCTTGATTTCGACCTAATTGATATTATTCACAGGTCTTAGAAATCTATGTATTACATATTCGATAGATAGATCATAAGGAACGATCGCTGTATTTATTTTTTTTGAAAATCATATTTTGAATAAAATATTGTACAGAGATACTCTGTGAACATTTTTGTGGACGATACGAGTTATACTTAACAAGACTCACGATGTAGATCGCGATCTTTTATACACCTTTATTATCGTTTGAAACCCAAGAATATATCGTCCAATATATAAAAAGTATATATATAGACGTACTTCATTCAGAAAATAAAAACCGTGAAATATACTATATCACATTAAATTATACCTACGCTAATGACACGGAACAAATTGTTTTTCTTTTTATCCGATAGCATATAATAATTGTATTATGTATGGCATCAGATTACTATTAGCGCAGGTCATTTATCACGAGCGTATAATAACAAGGCACAATGAAATCATCAAAACCGTATAAATATAACTGGCATATACGATACACTCGTAATAGTAGTACCTACTTGTTTGTATTTTATATAAAATAGAGTGGAAATTATAACTGTCATCATAAAAAAAAAAAACAGCAGTGTTACATATCACCCTTGGTCTCGGGAAAGAATGGCTAGAGTCAATTTTGTACAGTTTTCAATACAAACTAATTAAATTTTAAAAATTACTATTAAGTGACGTGTAATACCGTAATTGCAAAATGATTTTAATCATCTTAATCATAAGACTTATGTCTTTTTTTTTTTTTTTTTTAAATATAAAATACATTACAGTAGCATAAGATATTTTAATTTTCGGTATAACATTTGTTAAATTACAATCACTTACGTGATTTAGACCGAAAAAATGTTAAAAATTAACTTAAGCTCAAATTTTTTGGGACCAAAATAATGTATTATTATACACGTTATAGAGTGTTTTGCGAAATTTTCTCTGTCCAGTGATTATATATTTTTGGAAGTGCTATATAGGAAATACGTCTTATTATAAAAACGTATGCACAATAGTATTGGGATGATTTTAAATTTTCGACATTATAGTTGATTTTGCATTGATTTTGATAACATTTATTTTGTTTTGAATAATTTAAATCTAGACTAACTATATACATTTTAAAAGTCGAATAGTTGTTGTAATATCAATATTATTCGAGACTCTGACACAAATTACCAGATAATTCGCAATTTTTTTCAAATTAAAATTTTTCTTGACATTTTGATATTATGTGTGTACCTATATACTATATTATACTATATTACTGCATGTATACATGTATACTATATAAACATAGCTAATAGTATAGCCAAACAATTTTGTCGTACAGTCATATTATCGGGTTCTTCAAAACGTATAAAATGAAATAAAAAAATTATATTAAATATATATTGCTATGGATTTTGAACAATCTATAATTATATTGTTGCGACATCTTTTAATCAAAGCTTTAACAATTTATATTATCACCTGTAGTGGGTTTTTTTTTTATTAGAATTTCGATTTGTATTCTATCGTAAAATAATATAATATACGTTATGTGTACATTATACATTATATAAACACCAAAGGCGGTAATTCGATAATTTCGCCATAATAATATTATTGTTAACGCAATGGCAAAACCTTAGCGGATATGATTACATCATAGTATAATATTGTGGCAGCATTGACAATTTAATATGATGAGCTCATCACCGGTCGATTGTTTTAGTCATCGGAAATATTTAATTAATGACAAATTAATTTGTTGATTTATAATGAGCGTTTAAATCCCATATAAGGAGTTGAGGCAAACCGATATACTGAAGTTATAATTTTTTTTTTACTAGTATAGAGTTATGCGTCCTTTTGGTATTGGTCGTGTTTTTCCTAAACCGGGGTAACCCAAAAATCAACAAAAATAAAAACATTTAACATGCTCTAAAGAAACGCACTTGATATCTAACAATATACATTTACATAGTGCGTTTAATGTTTTGACAATAAACATAATATATAACCTAAGATCAATTGAAATTTGTTTATATTTACGTGTATCAAATATTATAAAATGTTTTTGTTTTTTCTCTTTCTTGTTTGTATTATGTGTATACAATCGCATAATATATATTAAAGCTGTAATAGCCCTGTTCTCTAGTTAGGGTCCTGGCCCCAGTCTCCGCACAATAGATAATTTACAAAAATTAGATTAAATAAATAAATTTGCTGTCATTTTTTTGTTTTTTTTTTTTTTTTGATTTTAATTAAATAATGGGAATATGGAAAAAAAACATTTCAAATAATGTACCACCGGGTGAAAGTTCATTTAATAAACAATGTGAATATTTTGGGATATTTTTATTAGCCGAAAAAGTGTTTTCCATAAAAATAAGCACACTTCTAACTAATAGCTTCTTAGCTATAAACTCAGGATCTAAAAATAATAATAATAAAATTCACTCCACTATATAGCCATAATTTTAACGTTTCGTCTTAGAAAACGTGCAGTTGATACTTTCTCGTAGATACTTTCCATTCGGATAAATACTATTGCATACGACGGTGGTGACGGTCATGAAAGTTTCATACATTCGATTTTCCGTTACAAAATATTCTATATAAAACCAATTGAAAAAGTTTTCATTTTTCGTAAAACGTAATATTACTATTATAGTAAATTAAAGATTTTGTGATTTTTTTTCCCGCCAAAATATTCTGATTATTAATAAGACGCCACAACATTCTCATATTTACTGTATCTGCACTTCAACCAATGGACAACATAGCAAAATTACGTTACTTAGAACGAAAGTTGTGATGTTACGTTGCAATTAAAGTATAAACACAAATAACAAAAAGATGGACATACTTCGTACGTGGGTGGACCATTGTTGTAGGTGAGAATTTTGGAAGGTAGAGGGGAAATATAATGTATATCTATACTCAAAGATTAATCATTGCTAACGAAAACGATTCTGAGCGGAGTTCAGTTAATAGTGTTGCTTTGTTTACAATATCTATGTCATATTATGGTAAAATTATTACATATTGTGCATTATATATTTTCTTTTAATAATATTTGATTATTATTGTATCGCTTAATCGGTTTTTACAACTGTATATACAGTGCTTGAATTAAGGGGGATCACGGGGGACGAAGTACCACTTCTTTTCTTAATATATTTTAGCATATCATTTATAATTTTTTTTAATGATCCTAATTAGGTTGAATTTAATTATTACAAGGGACATTACTTTTTTTAAGCCTGATATTACAACCCCTGATTTATTTTTCCAATTCAAACACTGCATATATAAATATTTATTAATACGATTTAATGATACTTTTTTAAATATAGCATATTGGGAATATATGACGGTTTATCGGGAAACACTGAAATACGACAATAAAAAATTAAATGCAATGCCTATATATGTAAAGCGTCATTGATATCTATAAACGAGGATGATGCTCGTACAATAACAGTACTCGAATGTATGCCGATATGATTCTGCGTTTGATCATTGTATATATTATTCGATAACACGGTATCGCGCAATAACGCGAAAGGAAAAACTTATTTTATATTTAGTCCCGTATAATATGTGCTTTGAGTATATATAATATTCTATGATATAGGTACGCGTGTTACATGCGGATAAAGTATATAAAAAAAAAATATAATAAAAATAAGAAAAGCCGAGTGGTCACGGACAGCTTCACATTGATACCGTGACGGGGCCCGTCATTCGTTCATATATGCGATCGGTTTGATATAAGTACGTTCACAAAACAACAACGCATTACATATATACGGGGGACCTAATATTATATAGTAAAGAATGTACGGGAATCGTTCCCCCGGGAACACTTCATCACTTTTTTTTCCTGATATTTTCTCGTATTCATAAGTTATAATAATAATAATATGTAAACACGTCGTTCGATAGCTGCTGTGGCTCTCCAGAGACCGTCGCTCCACGGACCAGCCTATACCCTACATGAATGGTAATAACGATCAATTTTGCACCTAAATAGGATTATGCGTCTTCGGCGGCGCACAGTGCAATATTGTCCGTCGCTAAATCCCGCGGTATATCGACGGTGACAGGTGTCCTCACAATAACGGCTACTTTGCAAAAAATCAAAACCGCCACGTACTATAATATTATACCTGTAATAAAGGCATTGTTGACATCGTCAATTTCTTTTTTTTCTGAGTGTCCTATCTATTATACTCTCTGTTCACATCACGCGTCATATAGGATTCTTTAAACTGCAGCAGCAGCGCTGGTAAGCGTACAAATGGACGCGAGCTCGGTAAAATTTACCGGGTAGACTTGAACTTTACTGATATTCTTAACCCCAGTCAGTTTCTTTACTAGTCCTAAAAATCGAGTAACCGTCTATTTAAAACGGTTTTACTAGACTTTAATAATATTTATTTAGGTACTTTTTAGCGTATGTGCGTACTGTATTAAGTGAATTTTATGAAAATTAGTTTTCTGTCATCATAATTTTACATGGCGAAAAAGATTCGAGTGATGTTGAATTTTTTTTTATTTCCGTTATTCTTACAATCGTGTTATAATTGCAATATACGTTCCTAACGTCACATATAAAAATAATTTGAAACTTTCTCAGTTTTTTCGGTAGTAGCCTGTAAATAATAATTTTTTTGTTTATTTTGTAATTTTTATTTATTTTTTGTTCTTTAAAGATTAAAAATGGATTTAGTTGTTTTACTAAAAAAAATATATTATTTTAAATTTAACGTAATAGAGTATAAAAAATAAAGATGATTAATTAGGTATAAAGACAATATACATATCATTAAATACAAATTATTTAGAACGCCTTAACACGAACAGTCTGTTTTTCCCAAAAGATCTTTTCCCCAACGCTTGTGATCCCAAAAGTTCTTTGTTCCAATAATTTTTTTTTCTAAGAATTAATATTTCCAATACCTTTCTTTACAATTAATTTACCTATAACAGTTGTTACACCCATCCTTATTATCCTAGAAAGTCTTTTTTAACTGTATGCGTGATCGTAAGGTATTCAATTAAATCATTTTTATTAATAAACTGAAATGTTTGAAAATAATATTTAACATTATTTTATCTTATTTCAGCTGAACCTACTGTATTACGACACTTTTTTATTTTTTGCCACGACTTCAGTTGTAACTTGCACTTAATAATAATAATTTATTAATTTCTAACAATGTATAATTAATACAAATATATACATTAAAAGTCCTTAATCTATTGTTAGTTACCTCCAAGCCGTGACTGTGCAGAGATAAGAGCTCTTTACGAAGGTAAGGTAATTAGTATGAAGTGAATCGATAATATTTTACAATTCGTTGAATATAATTACAGAGATACAATTTTTAAAAATTTATAATATTGAAAATTATTAGGGTTCAATTTATATTTCACACAAAAACTTACAAATACATGATATGGAGACATTTGGGCAATGGTTGTTCTTAGCTTAGCAATATGAATATTAACATTATGTTTGAATCGAATATTATGAACATGACTTAAAAACTTATTAGAATTTTTATATGTAAACAATAAAATACATACATGAAATAATTATAGAGAAAAACAATTTAGTACATTTAATTCTTTATATAAAATGGTAGTAGAGTGAAGTTTTGGATTATTAAATAGTTATTTGATTGAAGAATTTAGAGTTGTTTCTAATTTAATAGTATGATGTTTATAGGCAGCCCCCTTAAAAGGGATCAAAAACTATTAGTAACAATAGATTGAACTAAGGCTTTATTTATCATAATTTTATTATTATTACACAAAATGTTCTTAAGAGTTTTAAATATATCAAAGACTTTTCTCAGATTGTTAATTAATTTATTAATGTGCAAATTTCATTTTAAATGGTCATCGTAATAAAGACCAGCACTTAGTGTCAGCTTGTTCATTTTCAAGTTATGTTAAGGCGTAGATGCCGGAATAGTGTCATCCTAAAACGACCATGTTATCCTTCTGACAAATTATTAGTCTTTACCAATATTTGTTTGGTAAAAATTATACTTGGACGAGTTATAGGTTGGAAGTATAAGATTTGGAAAAAAAAAGTAAAAATATTACAAGTAAGAAAACTGTAGTTGAGAATATTATAGATTTTGAAAAAGTAAAATTGGGAAAAATGGTCTGAGAAATGTGCATTACAAGTGTAAAATAGCCGTTGTCTAATCAATCGGCAACTGTTATGTTGTTTATAGGCTCATTTTTTTGACATAATGATACGCACTCGATATCACGATGATGACTTTATTTGGCTGGGTCGATTTTCTGCACGATGCGGTGAACAATAAATCCATTATAACAGCGTCGTTGTCTATATATTTTAATGATTTTAGATTTTATTTTAGTTTCGTCATTAGCGCACATCATCGTGATGATGTGCCATACCTATACACATATTATAATATTTAAATCGATAAAATACCGTGATTTATGCTCGCCTATAAACACGCGGGCTTCTTTCGTTTTCTGCGACCAATGCCATTATTATTATAATAATATATTATATTCAACGCACACTTTAGTGATAAAATATTCTTAAACACTATATCATCATTACTGATAATTGCATTCACGCGGCCAATCGTCCGACGTACCTACCTATACGACAAGGTCGTCGTCGTACGGTGTGCAATAATAATAATTGTGCACCGCAAAATATAATAATATATGTCACTGCGCGATGGCGTACCATTATTGTGTTTTTACAAACGTCATCGTAAACGATTCAATACAGAAAAAAATATTTAAATCGAAAAATGTATTGATTCGGAACTATTACAAAGTATAAATAATGATTGCCATCTGTGTTTTTTCGATATAAATTTTCGTGAGAACATATTCCCTGATGATTGAGAGCCGAAAAATGTTTTGTCGACACACACCGAAAAATTAATTCGCGAAATACCGTGGTTTAACGATTTTAAATGCTTATATATATAAAAAAAAAAACATGTTATTACGGATTTTCAATATTTATTTATTGTGCTACCGAACAGTTTTCAATTAATCAGTTACCTTCAATTATTTTGGTTTTTAATCATTATAATTTATAATTATATAGAATCGTTGTAAAAATTATTTTATTATTACTATCATATTATTAACAAAAATGCCGGAATTGCAGTTCCAATTGTAACACATATCAAATTTTGATTTTCAAATAACAACCCTTTTTCAAACAGAATTCATAACACAACATGGGTTTTGAATTATAATTAAAGCACGTTATTACATACACTAAGATATATTGTAATATTTTCAGTATAAACTATAAAAAAAAAATGCAGTGATAAAAATTACCGCTCTGTCGTTGACTGACACGTGTTTTTGTGGCGATAAATAATTTGTATTGAAATATATAATAAATAATATTATGCAATTAGATTGTCAAATATGTGAAGTAACATTATGTAAACACCTTCTAACTAGTATGGTTTATAAAGATTATATGAAAAAGAACAAAATATTTTTAGTCAACATATACAAATCTTTGCTTTAGTGATTTCAATATAACAGTTTAAAGAAGTATTAGAAAGTGGAGTAGGGGAAAGTTAATGTTATCATCTAAAAATTTAATATGAAATTTGTCACCCTTCCCACAATTTATTCGAAACGTAGTATATTATAATAGTCTCGCCGAATTATAGTTTAGAAGAAGATATAATATACCGTGTCATTTGTATTTTTAAACACACGTTTTGTCTTGTACCTTATAAAAATATAATAAGGGTATTGTTGGTCCAAATATTAACCCTAATGCTTATTTGAAAATGTCTGTATTTTTCTCCCTTCAAAGAACGCCGCCGACAGTAACGATCATAATATAATTCGATGGGATAAAAATATAAATGCCGCCCTGGTTGATAATATTATGTTTTCTCCGACACATTTTATCGAGGGTTGTGTACGCGACTATTACAAACAACACGTACGAAAACCTCTCACACGGTCAATCCATAAATCGATTACAATGTTATACTACGTACCGCTTATACCTTTAAGAATGCCACAATTAAAAAATAACAATATAACAAAAACCGAAAGGTAAAATTCTTCTTTTACCAATACAGTTTTTACAGTCCATGGTAGACTTTTTATGCTTCTAACACACCCCTTTAACACCTATCTCGGTCTTCACTGCCTTATATATTTTTTTTCCAATGATGGGAGATTTTATCAAGATCTAACTTCACTTCGTCCATCCACATTTGTCTTGGGTAACCCCTTTCCTACTTCAAAATGTGTCCTACCCGACATGACTTGTCTATTAGCCTTTAAACCCGATGTATTTTTACCACTTAAGGTTCCAGGTTTACACTTAGAAAACTAACTTTGTTATGTCATTTTATAATAACATAATTAAATAGACTTTATATATTTTTTTTAATAATATTTGTTTAATGTTGTACCGATTTCCCCATGTTTTATTCCGGTTTTTTAAATTTGATTAGAAAATACCTAAGAAAATCGAAAAACGACTTCTTTAAAGTACCTCTCCAGTGAAATTTGCTTTCAGAGACATTGCTGTCATTAAAAATTGGAGCAAAATTTCTGGTAGAAAAGTGGCCCAAAGAAAAAAAAACATCTTTGTAAAACTACAAGCTTCTTCGCTCTACTCAGAATCTAAAATGTACTCATAGTTTATTAAATTATGAATAATAATTTACTATTAGTTAAAATTCTAAAAAGACCATCTAAATGATTCAAGCATTTATTTCAGATACCTTATTTTATAAAATTATACCTATCTAATATAACACTCAACACTGATCATTCACGATCCATTGGTTCCTCAAAATGTTTTTTCAATCATCTCGGTAATTCACAGATATGTTATTGATTTTCTGTTTATTGCTATAAAAGATGATTTTTTTATATTCAATGAAAAGTGTTAGACAAATATATACCTATTTTTTTGATTATTTAATACAAATGTAATACCTATATTTAAACTACCTATATAATATTTTTTTATGAATTATAACGTTATTATATTATATCTTTATTGTTTTTTTTTTTTTTAATAATGTTATCTAGATAACTGAAAATTAAACTCTTAATCTTTTCTTTTATATTTTTTCGATAGATACTAAATATATCGATTAACTCCCGCACACTCTCTACACGGTCTGCATTGTGTAGTCTATATATAGTTTGCCGTCGATTATCCGTTATCTTAATTTCGGGGTTTTTTTTGGTCCCTATAGAACAATCATCCCGTCTCACACGACTACCGTATATATGCACATGGTAATATTATGATGTCGCGATACAATATTATTTTCCAGCGACGAGGCCGGAGAAAAATCTGAAAAATGCTGCTAAAGTCGACCGCATCATTATTATGATAATTATTTATTTTCGTTGGATTACACGCGGCGGACGACGTAAAATTAACGACGTTTGTGTGCCGGGGTACCGTTTACGTATTATAATTTTCTACCTATTCATATTAATATTATCATATTGTAATCAACGTATTCATCACTTTGGCGGCGGCGGCGGCGGCGGCGGCGAGGTGGCTTGGTAATAATAATACGGGGGGTTCCGTGAGTGTTTTGGAAAAAATTACCCTACCGATTGTCGCGTCACCGTTTCGACCCAGCCGCCGACAAACGTACGTAATCGTACGGTTTTTTTGACGTGCATCGCGGCGACGCAATGAGGGTACATAACACAGGTACACGACACGCATTATTTTAATATTATGATTTCGTGTGTTTCATAACGTACCACTCCGTGTATAATAATATTTTAAACGTTTCGGAAAACAATAATTGTTCAATGCCCGTTAAATGTATCGGATAAAACAAAAGTTCTATATTTGTATCGATATTCAAATACTTTCAAAAGAAAATATTTTAATACGTATACGTACTCCGATAAAAAAAAAAAAGTTATTCTGGATACATTTAAATAGTATATTTGGTCATCTCTGTCCCATGCCGTTCATATTATTCGTCCATTCTTTTTCGGACTGTATTTCATTTGTTGATTTCCTTTTATTGGCCGATGATTAAAATTGTACCTTAAAATAAACTCGCCCTCTGGCCGTCTCCTGCTTCAACCAGACCGCAAAGCTTTCTGTGACTGAACCCAGCGCCTTAATCGTACGGTTAAGCTTAACAAATGTCACGCCATGTCTTTTTCCACCCTGTTTCATTCTAACATTTCCATTCTGTCATATTCTTATGAGGTAACTTAAAATGCTCAACTTAAAATTGTATTTTATAATGCCATAAACAATTCAAATCAAATTATAAATTACTCCTTAACGTCTGCAAAAATATGTTATACACTTTTTAGATCTATTAATTATATGAAACAAATCTTTTTCAGCGTGGAGTTTTAGTAGTTATAAAAATTATCAAAGTAGTTATACTCAATGACTTTTATACATTTTTCTTTTTTATAATTTTCAACTTCTATGTCAACTTTTAAACTTTTTGCAAAAAACCTATGTTCTATGCCAGTGATTACGTACTTAATGTTTTTCAACAAATATGCATTAATATTCCAATATTCAAAATTTGCTCTTTCGTAAGCATATTTTAATCATTAATTACGTAGAAATTCATTCCCATTTCTAGAACTTAAACAAACGTTACTGAAATTAATTGATTCATTCTAATGACGTACCGAAAACGGAAATGAAAATATTTGAATTATATTGATAATTAATAAAAAAACATTTTTAAAAATATCTTTAGAGATTTCTAACAAAATTTTAACAATCTAAATTGTTATTTAAAAACGAATATTAGTAGCGCTATCTGTTCGTCAAAATTACAGTGACAGGCGTTCGGTTATAACGCGAATTAACCACTATTTTCAGTAGAGTTATTCTTGAAAATTCTTGGAACTCTATCATCAAAAGAAAAGTAGCTAATTACTTAACGTTTTAACTACCTAATTACTGTCCAATTTTGATTATTATTATATCTATACAGTGACCGAGTTTTTATATTATACTATTACCTATGACTATAATATTAAATTATCTATGTATAAACAGCTGTTTATTTACTACAATATTACAGCTACAAAATAGATTTGAGTTGATTTTTTAAAATGGTATAATGGTATAATACGGTAAGTTTTGTGGTCATAGGCCATTAGGATTGGTTAGAAAAAAAAAAAAAAAAACGCATTTACCTCTGGACTACAAAACAATATCGAGACCGCTGCAACGTCAGACTTTTCGAACTTGAAATTACCATTATTATTATTATTATTATTGTTATTATTGTATGCTGTATAGTGACCGCGGTCGACCGTCCACAGCACGAGCCGTATAGGTAGTTTTTTTTTTTTTTGGTTTTCAATCAGTCGTTTTTTTTTTTTGTTTTTGGTTTTTTTCAACACCGCGTACACAATAAATACAATAATAACAATAATAATAACACGTACTCGTCCTAGTAGTAGAAGTAGTATTTGTACTAAGTACAATAATACACACACACAAGAGTACATATATTATAATAAGTATTTAGAAGTGTAAGTAGGACGGCGGCTTTGGGCTTTATAGTGTAAATGGACGAAGGTCGTTCGTCTTGTGTCGGCTTTTCGCCCGTTTGTGTTTATGCTAATCGCCGGCGTCGTCGTCGCTTTTAGGTCCGCGGGAAATAAACAGTTGTCCTAGACGACGACGGCGACCGACAGAGCATTTATGATAATAAATATTATGTATAGGTATGTAATTTTTTTTTTTTTTACCACGTATACAAAAGCCTTAAACACGCACGAGCCCAATGCCTCCGCGTGTTTTGAATCGTTGATTAACGGCTAGTAAACTGTACGTAGGAACATACGTGTGTGTATACTTAACTCTCGACGGGCTATTCGTCAGAAAAAAAAAACACGCACAGCAGTCCGTATAGTATAGTTTCAATCTCGTATCGTGGCGTACCCAGGGGGATGGTTAATGGGACTTAAACACCCCCCCCCCCCCCAATATTGGATTACAATAATTAGTATAAATTAATCAGCATTGGCAAATTATTATTACTATAATAAAATAATAATCATTCCATATTTGTGCTACTTATTCGACTAAATACAAATAACATTGTATTGCACAATTATTATGTATTTCGTAAAATACTTTTCTTTAGTCAAGTTTGTTCAAGTTTAGCACCCTTATTGAACAACTCTAGGTACATCACTGACCTCGTGCCTTTGATTTTAGTCTGGTTATTATTTTACCAAGTGTAATAACGTAGGTATTTGGGGTAGGTGTAAATCAGGATTTTTAAAAAAAATCACGAAAATCAATGCTTTTCGTACGGATTCTCATAAACGGGCGAAAATTTGAGACGAAAACACGAACATTATTGAAATTATTATTTTGTAATTAGAAACGAATAAAATGTTTAACCTGTATAGCCCGAACTGACGATTATCGATTATTTATGCATTTATATAGCTTTGTAAAAAATGAAAAAAAAAAAACCAATATATGTTTTATTATGTTTTTTTTTTTATGAAGTTCTTAGTCGGCGGTGAAATGGGAAGGAATGTTATTTGTGTTGTCTCATATGGAAACCGTTTGGGAAAAAACGGTAACCGAATGGCCTATGGCTATAACCTATTAAATGATAACGTTGAATGTAGCAAACAACAATACGATGACACGACTGAGTAAAGAGTACGTTTTTACCACCACGGCACCACAACTTAATGTTCTTTTAATGTATTTTGTATTAAATAAAAATATTATAATATAATTTACTAATACGATGGTAACAATATAGTCACTGTGTAATGTATACAGATACAGGAAAATACGTTTAAACACACCTTGAATGTATTACAGACCGATTTTAAAAACAATGTGTTCTATACCAATTTTTTTTAGATAATAATGCAATTTCTTATGTCTATGTCGTCTAGTCGCGTTTCACAATCTCAATTGGTTTACCTCTGTATAACTCGCATAAAATGTTATCTATGTATTCCAAATTTCGATTTTATATTCAGTAGTACCTATGGTTTTTTCGTTGTTAGTGTTCTATAACCTAATGATTTTAGATTCTGAGCGGAGCGAGGAATGTATTGGTTTTACAATGATTTTTATTTATTTTTTTTTTTTATTTTCTGTGAACAACTTTTCTACCAGTGATTTTGCTCCGATTTTCAAGTATAGTACTTTTTCTAAACGGAAATCTGACTGGTGTGGTGCTTTAAGGAAGTAATTTTTTAATTTTCTAAGCCGTTTTCATAATAATTGGAAAAACCGAGAAAAAACGGGAAAACTTACGAATAGTATTATTTTCAAATCGTAAATATTACGATCTTTCAAAACATATATAACCGATGACTACACTCCGAATTATTTTTCGTTTGCAAATATTGATCATTGCGTACAAAAATACATTAAATTCCTCTCTATCTTCCCGGTTTCTTACCTACAACAGTGGCCCACCTATCGTGCAATGTACGTCCGTCTTTTTATAATCGTATTGTATAAATATTTCATAAAATACATTAACCGATTCGGGCGAGGTACGTACAGTAGGCTTTCTCGCCTCATGGCTATCAGTAGATTACAGGAAAACCCGTTGCAACGTATCAGACCGTGTTTTATAAAATAAATACGTATGTTTTTCACCGGACATTCACGTTAAACTGTAGTGTTAAAATTATCGAGAAAACACAAATAATCAGTACAATTAAGCGCGTAAATAAGTAAAATTAAACATTTTTGTTTTCTAAAACACTTTTTCGGTAAACAAGTTATTATTGAACTGGAAATATTTTTTTTTTGGAAATTCTCGACAGTATTTCTAAAAATGTTTTAGAACTATCAATAAAATATGACGATGCGTTAGTTTTATTTTTATCAATATATGGGTTACATGGGCTACAAGGAAGGACACGACTTATAACCTTAATCGTTTACCGTGATCCGTCCGGAATAGTTTTTCGGTCGCAATAATGGTTTACCAATATTACTCTCAATACCTGTGTAAACTAAAATATTGTCTTATATACCTTGTTAACTTCTCATAGACAACAGTAGCGTAAGTTATTCCGGTTTTTTTTTAATAGTTGTGACAAAATAATAACACAGCATATAATTGAAATATGTATTTTATTTATTTTTTTAATAGAGTTACACAATTCGGGAAATTAGTCGAAATAATTGAAAAATTCTTGTAGATAAACATTTGTTACATGGCAAAAATATTTTCATCTTTCATATAATATGAAAGATAAGATGGGATTTTTAGGCGGACAACAACACTGCAACATAAATTGATAGTCGGAACACAGCTTATCCTTTTTGTATGGACATTTTAAATCGTCGGCGCACAAAACTCGAATGTTATCTAATAACAATAAATACCATAAAAATAAATTAAATTGCTGGATTATAATATATCGCTTAAAAAAAAAAAAACCCACATTGTTTTAGGTATAATACGATTATTATTAACTACATATTTATTTTACTATCTCAGGCATTTATTTTTTTTTGTGACAAAACAATTTTCTGAAATGTGCATGTTTAAATTGTATTACACTGAAAATCGTATAGAATATTATAGCTGAAAAAAAATTACTGGACGTTCATTTCGGATACGTTTGTTCTGAATTTTCAAAAACTATTATTTACTACTTTTTAGTACCCGCGCCACGCCGGCACACAGACAAAATCTGCAATTCAAATTACTTCATTGTATTTTGAGAGGTTTTTAAAGCCATCCTACTACGAGAGTGTATATTACTTAGGATATAATTGCAATTTTTTTCTTTGTTCACACGTATTCATTTGAAATTTTACGAAAACGCATATTATGGAAAAATAATTTCTTTAACGCACCGAATTTCGGTAAATTAAATTATGATTTATCGTCACAATATTATTAAATATTCAACAACAAATGGCGCTATCTCGTAGTGGACGGCATTAACAAACAATACTAATTGTTTATAAATTATTTATTAATATGTTAGTGTTGTATTATGTATGTAAATAAATGCATTGTAATGATAAAGATATAAGTTATACAATTTATATAGATACAAATAAAAGATAAATAACAATTTAATTATTGTACATATTAAAAAAAAACGTACGATTTTTTTCATTTCTATCATACAAAAAAGTGTTGAAAGTTTATTGGTTGGGTTATTAACAAAATACGTGGAGAAAGCATCGGAACCATTTGTTTCCATTGTCTAAAAATTGAAATCTCATTTTTAAGAATTTGAAAAATAATTGTCATTTATAATTTATTTAAATATATTAAAAACGTCAAATTTACATAGTTGATTTAATTATTTATCTCGGATAACTCATTTTCCATTTATTTGGATAAGATATAAATATACGAAGGTTATCAAGATACTATTCCGGTCACTTATTATTGTTATTTTAAAGCTATAGAAAGATCACGTTACATACTTGGTTTGTCTCCCGGCATGTAGGGACATCCGCAACAGTGTCCGTGGATTATAGCCGAGTCGTCTTCACAGTTCCACTCGGGACATTTATTGAGGCGGCATTGATGTTCTAAAAAAACATATATAATATCATATAAGATTATTTGTAGAACATTAAGTTATTGTCGATTTTCCCGATATTTGACTAGGTACATCATAATATTCTTGGCATTCAATATGTTTGGTGTATAATTATCGATAAAATGGACGACGAGAGAAAAACAATTATAATATTATACCGTAACCTGGTAATTGGGATTTTGGTGATGTCTCATTGTGGTCGCCATCGATCAATGCGATATCTGGGAAAGTATAAACTTTTTATTATTTTAGGAAATATAAGTAGCTTTAAATTTTAAATATTCATTATTTTGTGTCGCTCATATATTTGGGTGTGGACCAACCACCTACTTTTAATTTGTTTGATGGCAAACTACATAAAAAAAAAAAAAAACCATAAATAAACGGGGTAATTGTTGTTTAAACACGTTTTGATGCAGACATTTTCGATTTCCGTTGACCCGTCGAGGAGATATTTCACTTTTAAGTTCGGGTAGGGGGAATGTATGAAAGCGGAGCATGATTTACGTGGCGTTTGAGCATCCCCAAACATTACGGAGCTAATTACTTATTTAAAAAGTACATAAAAACGCTTAAAAAATTAAAAAAAAACAAAGTTACTCGAGTACAAAAAAATAAATATACGAAACGAGTCAATACTCTCCGATACATCGGAATCATCACTGCGCGCCGTGTACAATAAGAACGTTAAAACCGTGCGTGTACCTCTGTTATAAACAGGTTCCGAGTCGGACAGGACGATGGGTTGTACGGCGGGTTGATAGAAATACTGTCCGTAAGGGTTGGCCCCGTTGTGGATGATCGCCCGGGCCGCCGGCGGACGGATCAGACAAGCGGCGAACGCGAGCAAAACCACCGCGCGGGACTTCATCGTTGGAAATGGTCGGCGGACGTGTTCCGAGCGGCGGTTTTCGATAATGGTAAATTATCTACGTCGTCGTTGGGAAGTCCACTGAACAGTCTCTGTACGCGGCATTACGGCGTGACTCGATTCGCGGGCGGGGTGAACAGCCGATAACGCGCGGTCGCGATAAAAATTTTGTATTGCCGGCTAATCGTTTCGTTTTTACGCTTAAAAATCGGTTTCGCGCGGACGTCGCGGAATGTCCGAAATCGCGTGTATTGTAATGCACGAGCGCTAACCACAGGCGATTTATTATTTTTAAGCGTCAAACGTTTTTCGATCGTCAAACTGCCCGCCGCCGGAACGTTTCAAAACTTTACAATTACGATCGGTAATTTTGGGGGGAGAGAAAGGGAATAAAAGTAAGGGAAAAAAAAAACCATTGATTTTCCAGTTTAACATTATAAGACCGCGGGCGTCATTATAGAAAAAAAAAAAATAATAATAATAATAATAAAAATACGGGTCCGATAGATATAATATTAAATATTCGACAATCGTGCTTTGAATACCTACCTCTTAATAATTTCTGAAATTCTCAAATTGGTATTTCACTAAAAATATTCAGCACGTGTCGTTTTAGAATTAAAGCGTAGCGAGGAATGTAATACTATGATTTGTTTGTTGTTTTTTTTTTTTTTAGATTCTGAGCGCGAAGTGAGGAATGTATTTGATTTATCTTACCGTGTGTTTGTGTGTGTGTGTGTCTGTTAACAACTATTCTATCAGAAATCTTACTCAAATCAGCAAGTAGTGTAAAGTAGTGTAGCAACCTTTCGAAAAGCAAATGTTGTGTAGTTGGGGTGATCATTTTTTGATTTTTAGTTTTCTTAACAATTAGGAAAACGTAGGAAAACCAAGAAAATGTATCTAACGTTTGTTTGTTTTTTTTTTTTTATTTGTAATTCAGTTAAAAATAATCGGATTTATTAGATCTCCGTTGGACAACTTGTATTTTATATGAATAAAAAACAAAAAAGTATTTCCTACATCAAACCCCTCTATACAAATATTTTACCTATTAAATTCCATAATATTAAAACATTATTTTTAAACATTTATTGATTTTCTATAAATTGGCGATTAATCTCAAAGTCAATAATAATTATACCGGCATCGTCACAATAACATTAGAAAACATAATAACATTTTGGAAAGGGCTATTGAGGAATTTGGAAGGTCTTAGACTCTTAGCACTGTATTACAGTCATAGACGAAATGAAAATCAAATTTACTAAATACAAAAACTATTGAAGATAATGTGCCCCACGAATTCAATGTTTCTGGATATGATGTTTCTGAACCGAACGAACATTGTGTCTGCTCAATTTGTCCACAAGATCTCGCTGTAGTGGATGATTTGAATAAAAAATATGATCAGGAACAGTATAACATTATTTTCCCATGAAACTGGTTAAATACTACTAAAAAATTACTGTAATAATATTATTATTGGAACACAATAAAATATATAATTCAAGCCGATATTATAAACAAAAATGTTGGGCATACTTCACACGATGAGTGGGTCACTGTTCTAAGTGAGAAGTTAGAAAGATAGGATACAAATGGAAATTTAATTTATATGTACACAACGATTAACAATTGCAATTAAAAACGATTCGGAGTGAAGTGTCTTTTATACGTGTACTGTATACATTGTACGTACATTTTCCCGTTTCCCAAATAATTATTATGAGAACCGCTTGGAAAATTTAAAAATGGCCTTTTTAAAGTATTAAATACATCAAATTTCTTTTCAGAAAAGGTCCTACACTTAATATATAAGGCAATATTTTTGGTAGAAAAGTTATTCACAGATAAAAAAAAAATTAAAAAATTAATAAATAAATAATCATCATTGTAAAACCAATGCATTCTTTGCTACGCTTCGAATCTAAAATATTATAAAATAAACTGGGTAAATTAGCAGGTACTTATAATGCGAATATACATTTATAAATTTAACTAACATTGAGGAGAACGTAACGGATGTGCGAATTGATTTTATAATTTATAATTTTATGAAATCAATGCTGTGAATTAGAACTGTTATTTAGTAAAGACGGAAGTTAATAAATTGAAATCAAAATACAAGTAATTCGTTTTTATCTAATTTTCTGCTATGTATCAAATTCGAAATTTCGGTAATATTACCAACGATTTCAAAAATGTAAGCTTAACTACAGCAAACTAAAATATTTCTTCGGAAGTTTTTCACTTCGGACATTTGTGACTTTGGCCAATTTTACATCAAGCATTTTGGTAGAATACATCGTTTTACCACTCTGTAAAAATAAAAATCATTAACAAATTTTGAGGCGCTAGAGGTGGTCAAAAAACATCGATGTTTAAGGTCGATACATATAAGAAAATATCGATGTTTTGAAATTTTTGTATTACAATTTTCTCTCACACCAAAAGTTATCACACAAGTTTTCATTTTTATTGTATTTTGCGCCACACTGTTTTTTCTCTCGGGACACCATTATCATGGACGCCGCTCATAATCTCATATCATCACTCATCTCTCTCGTGTTATGGTCTTATCATGGCAAGATCATGCAAAATATATTCAACAATCTACCAGCCGTAAATTCCACGGAGAACAGTTACAGGATAGTGCATTTCCCAACGAATTAAATCTATACCTGAAAAGCAGTCATGCCCGGCTATCAGATGATCCATTACTAAGATGGAAGGATGTGTGCAAAGTGTATCCTATATTATCAAAAGTGGTCGTTAAATATCTAGTACCTGTTGTGACGTCTGTCCCAAGCGAAAGATTATTTCCTAAGGCAGGATTGACATTAAATAAACACAGGAATCGTTTAACTTCTAAACATTTAAATCAATTTTTATTTTTAAAATCCTTAGACGATAATTTATGGTTAGGTATGTCAGTTAACTTCAATTTTAAGAAATACATGTGACATATAATTATAATTATATTAATGTTTATATTGTTTATAATAAAGTTTTTAAAACATCGATATTTTTCTCGAAAATCCGATGTATCGACAACATCGATGTTTGGAAAATGTTACCCATCTCTAGTGGGAGCATACCTGTGGGGATGATGTAGGGGTCTCTTCTTGTACTTCATGTAATCCATGTATCACAAAATATATCTAAATATCTTGCAGGAGTATTTGGAAGATAAGCCTCCTATAGCCTCCGAAATCCACCTATAGTACTCTTACACATTTTTTGGTTCGTTTCTCCGTGGAATCGACTTAAAAACACATCTGTTGGTCACACTACAGGTGATCTATGATAGAGCTATCATTTATGTGCAATTACCCGACGTCTTGTACAATTATAACAATTCAATTATCGCCACAGTTTATCTTTCTCTCTCTCTCCTCTAAAGACTCTCTGATCGTCGTTTTGTAATATTAATATCGTCATTGTTACGTTATACATAATTAATGCATAGTATATGTTTACTCGCGGTATTTATACGTTTATAATATTATCAAGGAATGCATTGTGGTAATTGTATAATATAGTGTTGTTTTTCTCATGGATTGTGAATGCATTGTGGTAATTGTATAATATAGTGTTGTTTTTCTCATCTCGGCCGTCTTTCGTTTTTATATGCCGAGTTTAATAAGAATTTATTAATTTATTAATTTATTAATAAGGATTCTTTTATACTAATATAATAATTCGTCAGAGCAAATCATACAACGTTATAGATATCAATTTTCGATCGAAAATCGAATCGATTGTGATCGTGTCCCCGACTAACCGATCGACCAATCACTGAAGTATAGAAGCTTATATTATTATTATAATAGATCTAAATTCAAATCATTTCCACATGTATGTGATTTAGCAATATTTTGGCGCCCTTGCCATTGAAATCAAGACTACCTTGGTTATTTTGTTCGTACAATTCAATATTACAAGCCATACTATTATGTAGACAAATTGCCCCGTAACATGATAATCGAATAAAATTATTCATATGAGTAAATTCGATTTATATGTATTATAATGATTAATGTGTTTAAAAATCTCTGTTGAACCATTTAAAAATATAGCTCTAACCGTTTAAATCAGTTTTAGCTGAACAAAGAAAAATTTATTTACAAATTTAATATTGCAGTATACATCATAATATACAAGTTGCCCCACAATGATATTATTATTAAACCTATTGTGTCATCTGGAAAAATATTAACTGTTTTTGGAATTTGTTTTTCTTTGACAACTCAAGGAACAAACGTTTCTAAAACGTTACGTTGCCACTATTTGTCACATTTTCGGGGAGGAAACGACTCCCGACTTTTGATCTTCAAACGACCACCTGTATTAAAAATTCCGGTACACGTGCTATCTTCAGTGGATTTATTAATGTCGTATGCTATCTACATTAATACATTTACCTACAAATTTTCTCATTCAATTTTGAATACATTCCGTAAAATTATATAAATAAATATTAGAGTATTAGTTTAAAAACAATTCGATGTTACAATTTTTGATTTCCGTTAATCCATTAACGAAATATTTCACTTTTAAGTTTAGGTAAGGCAGAATAGTAGTATTTAGATTTTATCGAGATTACCCAACCACTGTTCACGGATGGTTCACGGTACCTAAAACGATAATAATATATTCACCCACGAAAGATTGCTGCAGGAAACCCTTCCCTCCCGGATAAACGTTAGAATATTATATAATATTTCTTTTCGTTGACAAATATAGGTAGGTAGTAAAAAAAAAAAAAAAAAAAAAAAAAAAAAAACAAAATAAAATACATGTTTCGTATAAATAATTATTTAAAATAAATAAAAAAAAAAAACGCGTTTCCGGAAAAGGTTAACTATATCGTATCGTTGTGCGTTGCATACTGAACGCAGAGTATAAATGATAATGCTTATAGTTACGTAAAAACATTACATTTTCGTATACAACCGAATAGTGCAGTAGTATAATACAAAGAACGAACGATTTGAATCTAGTGTGATGAAATAAAAAATACAAATAATACAAATATAGGGTGTGTTGCGGTGCAGCGGGAATAAAGTTAACGTATTTTAAATTCAAGGATGTTATAAGAGGACGTCGAATGTGCATTTATCGTCTTCGTATATCTATAACGGACATACGACAAAAATGTGTATTTGTACTTCAGAATTCCAACAGTACTCAGCAAACTTCGTCAGTAGTTTGAAACATGTTATCAATATAAACGTTATAGTAGTTGTACTTAAATGTCTATACAATTATTTTTCCGAATGTCGAACAGTAGCTGTCATATTGAAACAGTATACCTATTTGTATAGAAACTCTCGAAGATCTGAAAAATCTGAACCATTTTTTTATACAAATAGGTATTGAAAGTCTTTTTTCAAATATTCAATGCGTTGACGTACGCGTTAAATATTTTTTAAAAAATAACATTAAACCGTGTGAACCGGGCTGTTTAAATTTGAATGTTTTATTTATTATTATTTTTTTTTTGCGTACTCTCAGACGAATAATTTGTATTCAATACGAGACATGAGTAGTATAAAATACATGCCTATTGAAATGTCGTATTAAATATTTTACTATTATTATTCGAATAGCGCCAACTGTCAATTTATTTTTATTACTATTATTTTTACATTTTATGTTATGTTTTTATTATTTTCGTCGTTACGAAATCGCATTATTATTATTGTATTTTTTTTTTTTTTTTTAAACCAATACATATTCAACGTACTTTGCGTAATGTTTAATATATTATACGGCCATACAAGCATCTATCGATGTAAAATGTTTTAGAGGACGATTTTTACTTGAGTAGACGGTATTGAAATCGGATACTGGTATTCCGGTATTGAATTCGGTACCGGAATGAAACAGTCGATGAATCCGAAAACCGCACATTTTATAACAATGTATAATCTGTTATTTATAAATAATTAATCTAAAAATATATAAAATATTATAATTGTATTTTAATTAGTGTTATTAAATATTAATATAAAATATCATCAATACAAAATCTATCTACAAAAAAACTATTAAAATTTTAAGCAAGTGGTGATAGCCGACGTTTTTTTAGAAAATTTAAACGATCTCCGTCCTTCGAAAATTCTTCCCGACATTTAAACAAGTGTTCCTAAAATTAAACACAATAAATGAAAAATGATGTATTACTAATATTAAAATTTGCCCATTAACTAACTTGTTTTTGTTTCGGTCGAGAACTACTGGAAAAATACTTAATCTTGGTTCGACCAATTATCATCAATTTATTGTTCAGTTTAGATGAAATACTAATCTAATTTAATCATAGTTTGACTGGCGAATAATAGTTCGAGCATTCTTATTAACAAACGACAAGATAAGAATTTGTAACAAATAATAAATACAATAATGTCTACACACAAGATATTACCACAGAGTTTTATCCTACTATAACTGTAATATCGGTGTAACCAGGATTATTTACCTCCGTGTAACTTAAACCCCTTGGTAAATATCCCTAGAGATAGTTTACTGGGAGGTAAAATTTTCCGATGGTTTTTTTTTAATAACTGTTTAATTGATTTATTAACCTTTCTAATTATACCTTACTATAATTATTTTTAGAATATCAAAAAATAAAATAAATGATGTAAACAAGTATATAATAATATACTAATTATAGTAATTATATTATTATGAATTTGTTTGTTAACATTATTATTATTATTATTATATACAACATTATTATTCATAACTGATTGTGTATAAATATATAAATCAAAAAAATTATATTGTTTGTGTGGAGAAATAATACATATGCAATTATTTTACCATAATATATATATATATTATAATATATGATATATATTGTTTAAAAAGCAACACTATCAACTGAACTCCGCTCAGAATAGTTTTTTCGTTACATATATCAGTAAAACTATGCAGAATGGAATTATACGTCCATCTGTAGTAAATTAACAATCGATAATATTATTAACAAAGTAAAGCCCTCTCCATATTATAGTAATATATATTTAACGAAATAACAGATAATAAAATTTATTTAAAAAAATAATAATTGAAATTTTTACCGGAGGTAAATTTTCTCCTGCGGTATTTTATCCTTCGAATATTTTACGGGTAGATAAATATTCTCTAGTGAAATTTTACCGGGGGGGGGGAGACTGTTAACTTTATTTATGTTATGGAAATAATAATCACTCTACGACACGCAGTTCTTCTCTGTGCATTATCAGTAATTCTACTACACGATATGTGACAATTAAATAACGATAATTTGTCATTTCATTATTTAGAACGTAAACTCACAGTATTCCCTTGTCCTTAGCCTGAGGCACTTATTCCAGTGCCTTTCCCATTTCTGGGAATGAGACTCCTTTAATACTGCCGTCACCGCACGTTGTATGTTTTCCATTCCTTCAAAATGGCGTAATTTCATTGATTCCTTCAATTTGGAAATAGTTAAAAGCCCAATGGACCCAGGTCAGGGCTATAGTGATTTTTTGTTTTAATTAAAAACTCTTTCACTGAAATCACTGTGCGAGCCGGTGCATTGTCATTTTTTATTAATTCAAATCTCATACGCGCAAAACGTGCACAAAATCTAAATATGCCGCAAGAATTTTACTGTATAAATAATATTTAAAACACCAAATCGTTATAGAGTCAAATTACGAGGCAGTGTTGGGATTATCTAGATAAATCATTTAGAACTTAATCTAGTTAACGGTATACTATCTTTTATATTGTATCAAGACAAAAACAAAACATCTTATCTTTATCTTCTTAATTACGTTTATCATATACGTATATAATTGACATTTGTATTTTCCACGTCAAGTATACTATAGGTATCCACCATCAATGTATAGTTTGTTTTGTTTTATTTTTTTTTAACCATGCAGTAACCTTCGTAATAATGTACAAGGATTGGAATATGTCATCATATAATATTGTGTTTTTACATACTATATAATTGATTTTCACATTAAAAATAAATCTTAAACAGACTTATTATACTTCAGAAGCTCCTAAACCTATATTCAATTAGGCAATGGATAACGACTATGTCTATACTATTTTGAATATTTATAACAACATGAGTTGAATCAGAATTATCTGTACCTTCTTAAAATGACATGAGTTTTTTTTTTTGTATAAATTATCTTAATGTTATATTAACTTTTATGTTATCTAAATAACGAAATAATATCTTTTAACTTCGTCCTGGATAAATTATTATCATTAATCTAGATAAGGATATTGATTATCGTTCCGAACAAGGATTATCACTGGTAGGTATCTACTACATGGTCTTCGTGATATGGTTATTTCGATTATTCGTTTTTTGTTTTTTAACCTTCTTTTAAGGTAATTTATTTTTAACCACATTTTTCCGTATAATAATCAAGTAAACATTTTGAAAACATGTCTCCAAAACCCAATTTATGATAATAATATTAATATAAACATCAGCAAAACGATTTGAACGGACAAAACCGCATGTGGTTTGTCGTGCCAATGGCATTATAGACAATTTAATATTAAAAATGTATGTAACTAAAACGTTTTTTTTTTTTGAATCACGATCTGTTATAAATAGTTCGTGGAACTGGATTACTTTTCGGCCTTGAAAATATGTAATATTATTTTTGTCTACTCGATGAATCTCTCGGAAGACGCTGAGTCATTGGTTTTACTCCCGATTTTCAAGAGTAGGTATAGGTACAGTCAGCATACTACAAAAGATTCCTGCGATATTGTAATATATTATTGTCAGTCATCGAAAATGATAATCGAATAATTCGATTATTGTTTAAACACTGCCGTTTTAATGTGTACCATATGTCCCTACAATTGTTTTGTGATGGTATCTATAAACCATTAAATAATAGATAGGAACGTACTTTTCGGTGTTGGTGAAAGAGCTGCCACAGATTTTATCAAATAAATCCAAGTTAATACCCTGTTCAAACACGTCGAGCGAAAAGGTCATCGGGGATTCTTGATTTAAAACACACAATATGAAATTTAGAATATACGGAAAATTAGAAATTTTATTTCTTAAAAATTGAGTAAACAGTATAAAATATACTATAATATACTTTGTCTGATCCTCCGTCTATCTGCATGTGTTTAGCAGATTATTTGCGCAAATTTGGCTACCGCGGCAACTGCTGAACCAAGATTGAAATATAGCCATGTAACAATAATAATACTATTGCAGTTATTTGTTTAATAACTAGTCTTTTTTTCGGATTGAAAATTATGGAGGGTAAGAGGAGATAGTTATGCCGAATAGGAAACTTTAATAATTTTAGTAACCAATTTGACCGACTTTCATTCGCTTATAGTAAAAAAAAAAAAAAAAAACGCTATTCTAAAACCACACGAAACCGTATAAATATCGGTACAATATGATAATATACAGATATTCGAAGAAAAATTGTGAAAGTAAAAAGTTCGGTAGGTGTCCGAAAAATCGAATGCAGTCGTTACCCCGGTTATCTATCGTTCGATCACATTGCGCGAGGCTTCAAAAACATTGTGTTTACCATGAAATCTACTGGTAGTATAAAAATATGCGATCGCTATTTAATATCACTGCTGTTATAATAATAGTATTCTGTAAACGAAGGTTTCGTTTATAAATTAATATAATTAATATTAGTCAGTAATATGTACAGTGGTTATAATATCCCTATTCCTCCGTAATCTACGAAATTGTCGACGTTCGTGCCGGATAATCACTATAATTTTGTACACCGGAAAATAGTACACACGGAATAATACGTTTAAAAATATCTAGCCTAATCACATACTAGAACGCCATCTATGGCTATCCTAAGCGTTATTCAGAATGAGAAATTTGTATAAGTATTAATATTTTAAAATTATGTTTTCTCGTTGTAACGCCGTTTTAACGCGTTTAATCTACTGTTTTTTTAATAATTTATATTGCCCAGTAAATTAAATAATGTAGACGAATACAACAATAATTATGATGGCATATCACATTACAAAATTACACTGTTTACAAAATAAAAGTGTGGCAAGAGCAGGGTTGCTGACCATAAATGGCGACCCTCATCTACGAATCGTAGGCTACGATTCCTAGGACTCGTATACAGTACACGTACTATTTTAATACTTTTGATACTACGGACTGACCGGTTTACTGATCTCAGAATCGTTTTTTAACTGTAATAATTTATCGTTATTTCCAGGACATACAACTAAATTAGGTGTTATGTTATAACAGACGATAAATCTATCTAGATTGTATCTTTTATTTTATCCAGATAAATGGAAAGTATGTTATCATGGGTGTAATCTGAGATAAAGAATTAAATTATCTAGATTCGTTGTGTGTGCTCCAATATAGGGCGCATTATTTGCAATTACCTATAGTTTTATGACAAACGTGTTTTGAAAACTATTTTCTTTTTCTTTATCAAGATAATAACTAAATATTATTATTATATCCTTCATTATTTTTTTCATATATAGTCACGTTTTACTTTTTCACTATGTGATTCACCTGGTGATGAATTTTCAATTCGAAACCGGTCGTACAATACACAATGTATATTATATATGTGTATTGCACAAATCTTAATACTCCAGGCGACGCATTCATTCATTTATTTCTACATATAAATTATTTATTTATGCAACTAAAAATATTATTATGAACCTATCGTTTAACTTTATTTAGATAATTATTCTATCGATCATCTCTTATATTTCTCTAAACATATTATATTCTAATGTATGTTTATGCATCACTGCAGTTTCCAAACTTCAAACTTACATTTACAGTGACCTATCCACGAGGTATTTTTATAAAAAATCCATAAGAAGTATATTTTGATCGAATATGTAAAGCAGAGTTGACATTAGGGGGAGGGGAGTAGGGATTAGGTCTTGGTCCTCGCGCTTTTACTTAGATTTATAGCCCCGCATTTGGAAAAAATATATGAATTATCAACTTATGTTCTATAAATAATTAAAATAATATATTAAAATATGAACATTTTTTAAAATTTCGTCCTAGGTCTCGCAAATCCTAAAGATGGGTCTAGTGTAAATGATATCTTTAAGTTATTTTTTTTTTTCTAGAACATTAAAATTCCAGATTCTTTATTCTCATAATATAACAATACATGTATCGTATCGTTTATATAATGAGTGTAGTTTCGTTATTACCGTGTTCCTTACTTCTTTCTAAATGTATCGTAAAATTATAAACTTTTTTTGTCTTTAAGAAATAAAACGAGAAGTTATTAGCGTAGTATAGAATAATGAAAAAAAAAAAAAAAAAAGAACCACTTTAACACATTTCAGTCACAGCTAGCGCTTTGAGAATCGTTATTCCGTGTACCGTGTGCAGCGTGTGTGTTTTTAAAGGGTTCTATTTATTTTACTTGTTTTTTCGGTCGTATAACATACTCGAGTGTTATACGTCTTCTCGTGTATATATTCTCGTTTCTCGGTATATATCAAACATAAACATAATGTTATAATAATACATACGAGTGTTTCCGATTGCTTTTATAGGTAAACACGGTATAATATGAAATAAGAAATTTTAAATCCGAACAAACATAAGGTGTATAATACTATAAATACCTATAGAAAGAGTAAAAATGCACGCTCCGAGTAGAATAATATTATTAAGTGTATAAAACCGTTTAGAAAAGAAAAGTATACGTATACCTACCTCAAAATATATTTTTACTGAAACACAGTCGAACGCGGAGTCGTATTTAGGGGGTGGCCTGCCTCTCGGTCCCAAAAATGTTTAGAACGCAGTGGTTTTAAATAAATATAGTAGGTCAGTTTCTGGTGCTACGAATTGTTATTTATGAAAAAAAAAAACTGACGACAAAAGGTTTTCGATACGGTCCGATCATATCTGGTGTTGATACAATTTAGATAAAATCTTCTGACAAATTATCTAGAATGCGAAATTATTATATTTAATTTATATTTAATATTCAAAATAATATTTTTATCTAGATAAAACCGAAATATATGATCTTTATCTTCTAAAATATTGGTGTTTGATCTGTAAAACCGATTGCAAAGTAATTTTCGATTTTTTTTGCGGAGTGAATTTGTTATGTTTAAACTTTTAAATTACTGTTTATAGAACGGCATGTGGTAAATAATTGGCTAATTAAACTTTTATCGATGAGTACAAAAAATATAAACGCATTTCGTACGATAGATACTCGTAGATAAAAATTTATAACTTGTTGAAACTTCTCTATAATATGCCTTTTTTGTTATTATTATAAATTATATTCGCGTATTGCAGATACCTGTAGAGTAATTAATTTTCAAATGAGTTTGAAATTGAAATAATTAAAAAAAAAAAAAATTCGTTAGTTATTATATTTTTTTATTTTTTTAACGTTGACCATATAAGGCAACCAATAAGAAGATAGTCGATTGCGAACACCAACACAATATTCTTACCATTATTAATTAATTACGTTAAATAACATTTTAGATAATATTATTAAGGTTTTAATTATTATTTATCGATAGTATTTTTTAATGTCCTCGGGAATACCTATACAATTATTTTACGTAGATTTTAAAATTTCATCTTTGTCGAACAACAAATGATAAAGATGACGATGATCAATGTAATCATATTAAAATTCGTTTGTATTATGAACAATGAAATATTTCAAGTAAATGCAGTTTGTATACTTTAGGCTACGGTCAGACTAGACCCGTCGGCATCGGCCGAATATTTTTTTTTATTTCACTCTTCAGTGTCGTCAATAACGCTATTGTTGAATTGATTTAGTCAATTGCTGTAAACGTCTTTTTTTATGCCAGCCAAACAGTCATTTATGACGGTTTTTGGATTTTGATACGATCTCCAACGCTCTTCTTGAAGTTATCTATATATTAAAGGAGACACACTATTTGTTTAAATAACTAGTATAAGAGTTTCGTGGTCCCGTTTATCTATGACAAAAAATCTGCGTGCTAGCGGTATATTTGACCGTTTTCAAAAGATTTCAAATACCCGCGGACCTTGCATACGATTTGCATAATTTCGTTATGCTTATGTACTGTTTTATTTTCTTCAGAATTTACTTTATCGGAATTATTTATTTCTCTTGAAGACATCAACCTTTAGCTGATCCACACATTGTATCGACCTGTAGGTCAATATAATTATACCATTATATCGGTAGGTCGACTAACATAACGTGTAGGACCGTTAACCGATTTCTGAGATGCACTATGCAGAATTTGATAATTTCTTATGATGTAATTGCATATAGGAAATTGCCAAAGTCTGCAAACACACCTTGCGGCTTGTATTTCAGTACATCTACGTATCTATGTCTGTACATTATTTTTTGCAGTGTAATTTATAGTAAAAATTGTGTATGTAGGTACCGATAACGTTTTCGAAGTCAACACATCGCGGACGTCAGACTCGAGTAATTTGACCACTATAACAGTGCGACGTGTATTGCGCTCACACGCAATTACAATATTACACACACATTACAATATTTTAATAAAAAGGCCTCGAACGAAACCACTATACGCTACAGTAATAATAATAACGGCGTGCAACAGGTGCCGCGCGGACATAAATCATCGAGGACGCGACTATAATATCCAAACCTAATCACGTTTTTTGACGACGAGTAGGTACCTACTATTTACCGAAACGACGGCGTTACGGGCATGGGTTATACTGTAGTAAACTCGTCATACCTATAAGTATAATAATATAGAAAACGAAAATACATTGTATTATTATCAAATAATAAATAAGCGGTGTTATGAAAAAAAAAAAAAACAATACGAACGGTGCGATGGAAATTAACGATGAGACGAGTCAGTATTATATTTTTAATATTAAATAGTTCTACGGTATGTTCACTCGAAAAAAAAATATTTTAACCGGACGGACTCCCGATTGAATTTGGGTTTTTGTTTTAGGAATATCCGAATGAATTACACATTTTCAGTTAATTTCCGAAATTTCAACTCTATCGGAACTTATATTTTCGGTAACATCATTAAACATAATTAACATAAAAAATATGATTTTCTCTCGGTTTTTCGAGAACCGTATGAAAGTTAAATTTAAAATTTCGAAGACATTAAGAGCGAATAACTGTCTTAAAATGTGTTTTTCGTACTTCAATTCCCATCCTCCGCCTTCGTAAACAACATCCAATTTGGATCCATCCATCCAAAATATTGGTGTTACCACATTTGGATAAAACGCACTGCATATACTTGTATATTATGTTTAGTGTTAAATTATAAACATACTGTTACGTGTACGATTTTGAAATCAATTTTTCAAAGGGGGGATCTTTAAAAACCTGGACCGTACAAAATATGTGAAACGTACAAAGTTGGAAAATAAAAATTTAAAATTATTACCAGTTATCGAATATTGTTATCAATAGATACCTGTGAGAACATGGAAAGTGCAAATGTGGATTTCAGATTTATATGCGATTCCTGATTTGTTCTTTCCAAATGTGTACGTTTTAGGATATTACGTACTTCCTAATTTTTCAGTCCTGACATTGGCTACCGGGGGAGGTCGATAATTATCGAATAATAATAATAATAATAATATTTATGATTACATACAATTAATATAATATTGTAACACAAATACGAGCATGTAAGTATCTATAATATGCAGCGTGTATAACGCGTGTACTCGGATTTGGCCAACGCCTAAAGGCGACGCCGGCGGCGCCGACCTCGACGATTCAAATCGACGACCACGTAAATGAAAATGATATTATTATTCTTACTATGTGTGTACTTAGAACTTGTCTACGTCTATATTCTATCGGTACAATATATGTACAACATATTATACATTGTAAGTTTACGAATATTGCGAGACGGGTCACACCTATTCGACGTCGCCGGGGTGCGCGGTCTCGTCGCCACGGCGGAAGGAAACGCACGCCACACACGCACGTATCCCGCGACCTTAATATTATAACAATAATAATTATATATAGGCGTAACCGTCGTTTTTTTTTTATCCATAGAAAAAATCGTCTTTGGAACACAAAATCACTTTTTTAGGCACCTACCTACCTTGTTCTAAACGGTCCCGCGAGTGCCGTTTTTCTATACAGTGATAAATGGCAATCACACCGAGACCGAACTAGTTTTATTGGTATTGTTCATGCGAACGCAATCTTGGTCTTGCTCTTGGTGTAAGAATCTTCCTTTATTTATAAAATTCGTTAAAAAAAAAGGTAATAATACTGATAGGCGTGGCACTGATTTAAGAGGGAAATCGGAAGAAAGAATTTATAGAGCAATTTAATTTGTATCTATACGCAGCTATAAACCAATGCTATCAAAAACGAATCTGAGCAGAGTATTATTAGTTCAGATATATGAACATATGTGTATATATATATAGATGAAAAATTCTACAAGAAAGTTGTCATGCAGTTTTTGACTGAAACTAGATTTATGGTATAAAAGCTGTTTACAGAATACAGATCCAAAAAAATACATCATAGTAAAACCAATACATTCCCCGTTTTGCTCAGAATCAAAAATTAAATATCGAATACAGGGCTAGATTTTTATTTTTATTTTTCGATTTCTAAGAACATATAACACTACAAACTAATAATCATCAAATAACATGGCACGATGATTTTTTGATTAGGCAAATGTTTGTAATGGCGACAAATAATTAAAATGACAAATTATTTTATTCCCGAAAATATTACTGGAGAATATCAAACTTCTTTAATTCTTCAAACCTCAAAGTGCTTCATTTTCGGCGGGTTTTTTTTAGCCCTTTTAATATTATCTGAGGTCTTGTTTTATATTTCATTGGACCACAACATCTGAACTCTAATAATAATAATATATAATATAGATTATAATGGTATAGGTACAACGTTTCTACCTGCAACAGTACGGCACCGTCGGCACCCGGACTCGACGCGATTTGACAAAATATAAAATACAATCGAATGAATTAAAATAAATTACATTCAAAAAGACTACACGTGTCGAACGGCGTCGTTTGCGTCGTCGGCTATGGTAGTGAAGTTCAGTTTAGTTTGGCGGCTCTGTACGTGGTTATAATACATACAGAGTGATTATTTTATCACGAACTAATGGTTATCCGTATATATAAATAATGCGAGTTAATTTCTGATTTTCGTTATTTTCAACAATCTTGTTTTACAATATTTTCAACATTACTTAGAACACTAGAGATTCGTAGAGATGATACTAGTGTTATGTTTTTAAGCGATATAGTTTCTGGATCAATTGATGCACCAATGCTGCTGTCCAGATTTGTATTTCGAATAACAGTAACGGGTACCTGCAAGGGCGTAGTAGCGATACCACTTACCCATAGTAAGAAAAAACTACCTAGGGTCCGATCCTCTAAGAAAAGCTATGGCTCAGACGAATCGTGATAATAATTTCTTGTAAAATCGTATTTCTACGTTAATAATGTATTATGTGTACAATATATTTGTGTATTTTTGTAAATTTGAGCTGTATGGCGATTATTCTTAAAAATAATGATGTTACCTCCTATTCCTTATACCGCATAATATCGCTCATCCATTGTTTCTCAAATAACATCCCTCGTATTTAACTTGATTGAATTTGCTTATTGTACATTATAATGTATAATATATAGTATAGATTTTAAATTGAACTGACAAACAGAAAATTAAATTTAAAACATGAAATAAAATTTTCCCTTATAGTTTCGTAAACAGTTTTGGAGTTACCTAGATAAAATCGTCTAATGTACAACCTAGATAATGACATACTATCTTTTTATCCATACATACAACTAAAATATCTTACCTAGCTTTATCTCCTTAGTTATTTTCTAGTAAATACATATAAATAGATAGTCTCCAACTAAATTATATCATCATTTCTTCACAACATTTTTTTTTTATCACGATTTAGTGATAGTTGATAGTTCATAAATATATCATAATATTATGTTTTATACCATAAAAATTAATTTTTCGTTTTAAAAAAAGTGTGCTTATACACGTACGTGCAAGTATGTATATCAAATATATTTATAAAATTTTAAGTATTTAATTTAATTTATTTTTAACCCGAATCGCTAAACACCTTATTAAAAAAAAGGAACATTTGTATGAATCATCTCAATAGATTATCTCCGTATAGAAAGAACATTATTATTATTATCTTTTTGTGTTATCTAGATAACTGAATATGATATTTTATCTTTTAACCGGATAAAAATATTGATTATCTTTCCCAACACTGTAATCGTAGTTATTTAATCGGCCGCCCGTGATAAAAATATAATCACCCTGTATAAATATGCGTGAATGTACCTAAACCTATAGATGTATACGGGTACTGGGCGAAGTGCGTGCACACCGTTAATACAGTAATCGTCGTGGTCGTAGGACGTGAAATAATTCGCTTTTCTTTGTCTCCCCGCAGAGCCGGGGCGCGTATATCATTATTATTACTGTTGTCCGGACGATTTCACCACAAACTTTGCATAATATAACGACGACGACAAATCCGAACAAATAAATAAACGACAACCAAAAACGGAATGCCTTAACAGTTTAACAAAATAATAATATTATTATTATGAGTCCGGTTTCTTTGCAACTGCCGAGATTTTAAAATGCATCGGCAATGGTCTCCTCCTAATTATTATTCATATACACGCATATACGTGGTTTGATTAAAACATGATTTAGCATGACATGGCTACATAAGAACTAGAGCACTATCTTAATTATTATATATAGTGGCGTGGCGAATACTTATTTGAGAGGCAATCGCTTCTGAGCGTTTCGAAAGGTTTGGGGATGGGTAGCTAGTTTACATCTGACACAATAATTGTATAATTATTATAATTATTATTGTCTATTAATAGAAACAACAATAATAAATAATAAATAATATTATGTGTTCACTATCATTGTTCAGCATTCACGGTTTAAACCACACACACGATTTGAGGACACTAAAGCTAAAACAATTTACAATCGTACTATGAGAGACTATATTTAGTCAGTGGGACGTGAATATTGTATAAGTTGTCATTTGAACGTCATTCATAAATGGATTCGAAAAGTCTCGAGTTTCATTTTATATTTGTACCTATAGTAAAAAAAAAAAAAAATTAAAAAGTGGGAAATTGTATAGAGAGCTGTTGAGTATAGTAGAATACTCATCATGGTGGATGGTCCAAAAAAATATTCACCTCTCAACAATTTTAAATTCGCCACTCCACTGCGATATATATATAATATACAATTAGAAAACCGCTTTTTTAAGCATGTAAATTTCAGTAACGGTTTTATCGAATGTTCGTCTATTCGTGTGCGGCCTACAATCAAACATATAGCACACAGACATTTGACGATTTGCATACAGAAAGGACGAATGGGTCCGTGTGTACCTCGAAGCTGGACTTCTAAAATTCAATCCCTTATAAAAAGTGACTATTGCGGAGTTTTCAGTAATTTTGGAACGGAAAACGAACTATGTTTGTTCATGTATAAGTTACCTTGGTAATACAGATGTCACATAATAGTACAAAAACGTATTATAAATCCATGGTTTACCATGGGGGTGAAATAGGAAAAAAGGGGAGGTACGTTTAATTGAATTTCTTTTATCGATTGTAGCTTTTAAAAGGATTTTTTAAAAAATTCTGCTTTGAAATGGTCGGGAGAAAATCAAGAGTTAAATTGGCGCCTTGTAAAATATAAAAATGTGATATTATTTTCTTCCCTATACATAAAATAACATGTCCTGATTGACTGACTGATTCATCATCACCTAGCCCAAACTACTGGATAGAACGGGATGCAATTTGATGTACAGATAGCTATTATGACTTGAACATTCGCTAAGAATGGATTTTTGAAAATTCAACCCTTAACAGTGTAAAATATGGGTATTTAGGTAATTTTGGTACGAATATCTAATTGTTCATTTATTTATTTTTGTTTATTCATAGGTTACCTGGGTGACATGTATGACAATTTAATTGTTTCGGAGAAGAAAACTATTATTATTATTAGTATTAGTTACACTATTATCTATCAATAGCAAAGCATTGCCGGGTCAACTACTATTATGTATAAAATAAATAAGAAAATGTTAAGTTTCGTAAAATGATCCGTTGTTGTTGGAAATGTTATCCAATACTATGCTTCTTAATAATATTATGTACAACACACGATCGTAACTAATGGATGACGGTGGATTTCACAATAGATCATTTCGTAAATGTTCAAAATTATACAAAAATTGTAATTACCAAACGTTAAAATATATTTAGGTACTCGTGCTTATTTATTTGAGGTCTCAACGTCGATAATAATTATCTGCCCAGCGGCCACCAAAATATATGACTATACGTGTCAATATTTTGCACGGAATGTAGTTATTGCATAATATTAATTCACTATAGTTACTTAAAACTGTATTTTAGATTCAAAGGGTAGCAAAGAAGTTATTTTATAGTTTTACTAAAATGTGTTTTTTCATATAAATTTCCCATATAAAAATACCGTGATTCGTACACATTGTACGCAATGTACGAATTTTCGTCTATTAGTACTTTATTTGAAACACATAAAAACCGACATCAAGTAACAATGCATTATATTTTATTTCAATTCTTCTCTGAGTATCTATCAAAGGATCTATTGCAGTTTTACTGTGTATCGTATGTTTTCTTTTCTTTTCTGTAAACTTTTATACCAGAAATTTTACTCAGATTTTCTAATGTAGCATTTTTTTTAAAACAAATTTTCCCTTATTGGTGTATTATAGACGTTGGTTTTTGATTTTATTTATAATTTTCTTTATAATCGAGAAAAAAATACCGACGAAAACATAGGAAAAACTGGAAAAGCTTACAGCAGGCATTAATAATGACTTCATTGTTTTTTATTTGGTATTATCTAGATAATAAAATTGTTTTAGATAAGCAGAAATGCTTGAAATTTCAACAAGGGTTTTATCATGAGTTGTATCTATCCTATCTTCTCAACCACCGAACTCGTTAGCAGTATACTAGAAAACTAGATCCAGCTCTTTTTGACTGGATTTCCTATAGGTATAAGAGGAAAACGCGACTATTATAAACCTAGTTATTAGATAATCTATTTATTATATTGACAATAACCGACAATTGAACGTTTTTACGTATTTTTGGTATGATATAATTAAGGTTTGTATATTGATTTTATTAACTAACGATAATTACTGTATATTTTTTGTTTATTTGATTTTTTTTTTTTTTTTAATTTTAAGTCTAACTAAACCGTGAATAATCGAATATGGAATAGTAATATAATAATTATTGCAACACGCAAACAGCATTATACACGGTAAATCTAGTCTTTTTGACGAAATAAAACTGTTAGTCTAGTCGGTCAATCACTCGAGAAAACGTTATACACGAATTTGTTATCCTTGTGTGTTTATAATAATATAGGTATACAGTTGTACGTGTAATGTGGTAACATAATATCTTTGAGGTAGGTACACAATCGATACAGGTTTTTTTTTTAAATGTTTTATTTGCAATACTAAGTTCTATGAAAAATGCGAACAGGTTAACTACGTAATAAATCATAAGTTACACATACACAGGTTTTTTTTTACGTAATTATAATACAATCAATTTGTTATAATAATTGACAGTGTTCGTTCGAATGATAATATTTTTCTTCACTTTTAGAGTACTTATAACACAAATAATTTATCGAGCTATTCATCTGTACTCAGTTAAACAAAAAGGATTTAAAAAAATTCAGAAAACAAACGACAATTATAGTTTTGGAGGTTAATAATCAAAAAAACAAAATAAATATGCTTGCACGTTAGTATTATATTACCCGATGATGATTTTTTGAAATCGAAACCGGTCGTATAAACACACAATTAACAAGACTTCAGGCCATGTTTTATAGGTATATTTATTATTATTTGTTTCTATAGCATAATTGTTTCATCTCTGTATTTGTTGTTGTTGTTTTTTTCTTTTTAAATGTACGTCCGTCGGTGTGAACAAATTCAAGTTATAAGATTATATAGAATAAATAAAAACGGATTAAAAAAAAAAAAAAATTGTAATTAAATTGTACAGATATTATACAAAAACCGTATACTTGATATCGGTACCGGTATTACATATAAAATTGTATACTTGACCCAAATATTTCTGACAACCTCGCTTATTATTTGAAACTTATTGCACGTTCTCGGAATTCGTTAGACTGTGGTATGCTTTGTGTTCTCAAAAACGTATGAATATACAATTTTTTTCGATTCTATAGTAAGTATAGTAGTTATAGTATTTATTTTAGTAGTCAATAATAAGGTCGTAAGTAAAATTTGTGTACGAGATGAGTGTGATTAGAATGTTCAGTGTTATTGCGATTAGAGTAATATGTGATTAAATACAAAAATAACTAATAGATGAGAAAATTTAATTTCAATATATTGTTTTTAAATTTATAATTTTTACTTTGGTACTACATATTTTTCTTAGGTCTTTTTGGTATAATATGGACATTGTTACTTATACTTCATCAAGAAAGCCATCCACCCCTCTCCATCATTTAAGTTTATATCTCTTTATAAGGGTTGTCGTAAGAGCTCTATAACTAATATTATACAAATATAGAGCACTATCTGATGGTGAAAAACTTAAATTTTAAAATTTTACTACGGTGATTAGTGTTTTAACCATATCAGAACACGTTTTATATACAAAAACGGCCCGTTATAAAATTAACATTTCGATTAAATGTACTGATAAATACCTATGCGATCTGCAGTGCGACTAATAATTTACAGACCTACATTACCCATACTAAATTTTATTTTCGAATTTTCGCCGCGATTGTCCATGTTTTTGTGGTACCAACCACGTGAACCGCAAAGCCCCGGGCAAGTGTTCGCCGCTGTGCAAACTAACGTAATAATAGTGATTATATTATCATATCGCTATATTTAAACTGCACGCAATGTATAGTTGTACGAGCGTTGCTACAAATTACAATCCGATAAAAATAATAAAACACACAAATTAACGCACAACTGCCCTAGGCTAAGTATAGGTGTACAAGCAGATAATATAAGAGGTTGTTTTATGTTGACTTTTGTTTTACCTACCGTATATATTATGTACTATAGATTATAGAGCTATGTAAAAAAATGATCAATGTTTATGTTTTCTTTACAATACATAGGTCACACCTATTGATAGTTTACAAAAATTGCTTACTATCAAATCCGTTTTCTATACTATTAATTTATAGCATTTATAATTCTCCAAATCGTTCACATCGTACATCTTTTAACAGGTACTACTGGATTTTTCAGTCGTTAGTACCAACATTATTTGAACAATTTGTCTAGATTCCCAACAGTCTTTCTAAAAATTGTTTAAAAAAAATCGACATCAAGTGACGATACTGGTATACTGGTTTTATTATTGCTGATTTCGGAGTTATCATGGAGAAAATACAAGAAGAAAACCGATTTGTATAATGTTCGCGTATTCCTCGTTAAATAATTCTCTACCTCTAGTTTTCAATCCTATGAAACACCAGATTAATTATTGATAAACGTCCTTATCAAGTCCATCGTCACACGCCCCAGCCACGTTTGTTGATTGTTTATCGGATGCATGAAGAGTCAATCGGATTGGTGATACAATTTATGTATACAATTATCGAGAAACATCAAAATATATCAAATTGATCATTGAGTCTAATGAGGAACACATGTACCTATTATAACTTAATCTAACTTCATTAAGCTCTGTTCGTATTTGTTTTTAGTTGAAATATCATAAAACGTCTAGTAGTTTAGTATACAGTGTATAACTCGAAGATCTGACAGTTGACATAACGTTTATTCTGTTAAATAGTTTTTTTTTCTTGTAATAATATTACTATAAAGCCTTACACTATGATTCCCTTATTTTATATATTAAATATAAACAAATTTTGTTAAAACCAAAAAAAAAAAATTGTTTTTACAGTATCCCAAAGAGCTATTTTATAAATAAATATTTTATTATTATTATTATTATTCATTTATTACGGAATAAATTACAATTACATTTAAAATACATATGATAGTTACAAAAAAAAAATTATAAATATAAACCAAGTTCAATGTACATAAAACGTATAATATTATGAAAAACAAAAATAAAAGAAAAAAGACAAAAAAAAAAAAACTAACGAATACATAAAGAAAGATCATTATGGGAAGAGTGAAATAAGAAACAGAATTTCCTATAGACATTAATATATTAGAAAGGAAAAATAACATATATTTGGTTGAAATATCCGGTGGGCAGAAAAGTTGTTTGTGTCTGGAATTTTGAGAGTTTATTTCGAAGTAAATCGTTCAATCAGTTCTGGATAATCTATATTATCGTTTAATAATTTATAAAGAAATGTATTAGCTATCTACGGATTAGGTTGAGTTCAGTCATTGTAAGGGACGCTAACTTTGTCTAAGTTTCACAGCCTTTCTTCCATTTCGAGCACTGGTATATAATATAAGCTCATGAAATACTGCATCAGTAAGAATATAATAAAAGTTTTATCGGGGACATTAGATCTAAAAAAAAAAAAAAACCACTTTACTATAGTATTTACTTATTATAGTTATCCGCGTTTCTTCATTCAGTTCGTATTAATACAAACAAATTAAACATTTGTATTAATATACGTAGGTACATGGTAAATTATTATCGACACTCGAGTATAAAACAAATTCGCCACGGGCCACGACAACATGCCGAGAACTCTCTATCCCCGGTTTTAATAATATTTACTCGAGTAAGTTTTTTTCTCTCTTTTTTTCTATACTCCGCTCAATTATATTGTTATTTCTCCGGGATAAAAAAAAAAAAAAAAAACAAAAATAGTTTAAACGATAGTAATATACATATAGGTGTATGTATACGTAATTGCAGCTATCTTAAAGTCGTCTGTGTGTATGTGTACGTGCGTGCGTGCGTGTTTATATAGTTGAGCTGTTTTCTTTCTTACAATACTTTGGTATATTTACATGCATAGGTATACACATATACGACCGACGTAAAATACTAAAAACTCGTTCTTCGCTGCCGGCAAACCACGTCCACAAAGGATTATATTCATTATATTATATCATATATTGGATCACGATTATTCAAAAATAAACGCATATCGACCGTTAATACACACACATACACACACACACACACACACACACACGCAATGTTGCGGTGTACTGCAGTCATTATATTGTCTTTATAGCTTTGTAGTCTTCCGTAAGACTCAAATACACATACGAGAAAATTACAATAATATTATTGTAATATTCTTTCAACACAATATACTATAATATATTCGTATTAGTTATATTGCAGTATGAGTACCCGATAAATATTTTATAACGCGAAAAACTCGCAGCAAAAAAAATAAAATAGTTATGGTTAAAGGTTTGAATACCTATTATAGGTGCAAGTACAGTAAATGAATACACTTTCATAAAACTTGTATGCAAATATAATATAAATATTCGAATACCACCTAAGTGCGAAGTAATATAAGAAGATATAGTATTAAAAAGTTTATAGTTCATAAATACGATTCTGGGAGTAGCCAGGAATGTATTGATTTTACTATGATAAGTGTTTTTTGTGTAGGTGAACAACTCTTCTACTAAGAAATCTTGCTCCAATCAAAAATTGACAACGTGGAATTTTTTTTTTTTACACAATTTTGGATTTAATAACGATCTCAATCGCAGACACCAGAAATTATCACAGAATATTTATTAGCTCTTTTTAAACGACCAGTTAAAATTTTTAAAACTATTCTAGAGATTGTTGAGCTATTTAAAGGTATTTAACATTTTCGAACTTTTTTTGATATTATGGGGATAAAATTGTTATAAAACAACAATTGTACGCTTATCATTAGTATCAGCTCTTTTTGTACTATATTACAAAAACGTTCAACACAAAATTATACTTTTTGTATGTAGGTACCATTGATATACCTACTCCGAAAATCCAAAAACTCCTATTTGTCAGTTTTTAGTGTTTTGACCACGTATCACTGGCCACTGTATGTATAAGTCCACGACTGATTTTTCTATTTTATATTACTACTACATTTGTTCCTGGTTTCACCTGATAATTGAGAAAACTACAAAGAAAACTAAACTCCCCCGTGCACTAACAAGATTAAATTTTTTTTCAAAACCGATGTTATACACTTGAATATTGCACATTCCTTATTGCGCTCGGAAAAAAATTACACACCATGGTAAAACCGGTACATTCCTCGTTACGCTCAGAACCTAAAATAAACTATATCTGCTTATAAGCAGTAGTTGACGTTGAAATGTTGCATGATAGTAATAAATATTAGCTATCGTGATTTACCATTAAAAGTTAATCAAAATATAATCGTGTTTAAGCAAAATGGTGTGGCTACGTGGCTACATGTGTATCGTGTTTACTCCTGGTTAAACGGCAAATACTTATTTATTTTGCGTGATTAATGATTTTTATGTTCGGAGTATAAATCGATATCTGCGAAACAAAATAGTTATCGGTAATTAGGTTACACACAGTGTATTGTCATATTATCAACGCGCGACGGCCAACACCGTTTGCCTTTTCCTATTTCGCCAACACTCACAAAGATTACATAGACAAAAATCATTCGACTCAGTTTCAATTATTCAATCGTTTTTTTTGTGTTTTATTTTACTGTCTGATTTCCAACAAGAGTAAGAGGAAAATGGATTCCCTTACGCACTCGTTAAATTGCTCCGCGTCAGAAACTCAGACACGAGATATTGATTGTTTTGGTAAAAATGTACTCTGTTATGAAACAGATCAAGAATGTTTGTTTTATTTTTAATTACACGGGCGATTGCCCTTTAGTATACATATATAATTTGTACAACATTTAATTATACATGTTATTTGGACAAAATAACATAACATTAAGTTATCAAACAAAATATAAATTAACATAATTAGTCACCAAAAGTGGGGTCAACATTAGCACTAGCCTAATAGGTTCGTTTTTTAAATAATTTGTGGAGAAATGAAGGATATAGAAGGGAATGGCGGTTCTTGTTGTTCTTTTGTTTAGACATTTTTATCTGTTGGGCTAAAAGGGCCGTAACATCAATATGAGTAAATTATTGATTACTACGTTAGTGTTGCTGTGAATTTTTCTATTTAATTATTTATTGTATTTAAATTACCAGCAATACAAATTCTAACACTGCAGTTAATACTAGCTTTTAAGTTATATATAATAATACACCCACACGCGTACACACGTACACACAAACACACATTATGCAGAACACACAGTACCTAGCTCGACAGTATTTATCCGGCTTTACCGACTACTGCAGTTCGAGCTAGCACACCACTACACATCCAGCTGTTCTTCTATATTTTTAAGATCTAGGTGTTAATGGTGCAAAGGAGAGTTAGATGTCCGGGCGCGCGTCATATTATTTTACGCTCTCGGCCCGTCCGCCTCGATTTGGATTTAAATGTCAAACAATAATATTATAAACAGTAATATAAAGCTCAAGTATGCAGATAAATACATTTTTCAAACCTTCTCGCTAACTTGTTCCTGCGTTCGCCCGTGAACTACTACAGACTACTGACGATTATTTTATACCATTATATAGTTTGCTCAAATTTACTAGAAATATCGACGAGAAATGTATTACGTTTCACATCCAGTGTCTACTATCTGCAACCAATTTTGTGGTAAGTGGTAGTATCATAATATTTTAATGCTTATTTAAAATTTTGAATTAATTTAGTTAAAATTAAATTAGTTAAATTAACTTCGCTATAATAAAGTCGATTTTGAAATGTAATTATTAGTGAGCGAAGAATATATTGGTGTTGTTATGAGTTTTTTTTTCTGCCTGTAATAATGTTTTTGACCAGCTGACTTGCTCAGATCATCAAATTCAAGTTTTGCTTTGTTTTTACATTTTTGTTGATTTTTACAGGGCCCCTCGGCACCAATAATAGAAAACATGGTTAATGTTAATCTACTCAGAAACGTATTTCGTTTATAGTGTTTCATCGTTATACACTTGCACACAGTATACAAACTAATTTACTCTGTATTCGACAGTAGCCTAACCGTAAACAGCGTCAACACTATCAACTTTCATGATGTTGACTGTATAAAATATATTAGTATTGTGATTGTCCCGAACTCTCGTATGAAATTACAAAATTATTACTATCACACGCATCGTTAACGTAGGCGTGTGAAAAGCGGTAAGTCACAGAAAATATTCTGTTTTAGAATATAATGCTAGAGTTTTAAACGTATTACTTGTTTAAAAGAATACTGCAACAATGTGCCGCATCATTCGTGGGACGTAAATTTAATCCGACAACTTCAATATAATAGGTACGAGCGTTCGAATGTGAGATTATTAACTCAATGAGAGAAACTTTTTTTTTTTTTTTTTTAAATTTTTAACAATTTAGATTTTTAGTGGGACGAGCGCAGCTATTTATGTATTTTAGATTCGGAGCGTAGTAAGAAATCTATTGCTTTTACTATAATGTGTTTTTTAATAATTGGTTTTTGGTTTTTCTCTTGTAAAACTCTTTTTGAGGACAATTAAAACGATAGTACAAAACGATAATTAATGCGGTACTAACGCAATAATATAGAGAGAGGTTATTCGGTTATTAACATCTTTCGCAGAGCAGTTTTTTTCAAATATTATATAGGTCAAGTAATTTTAGATTTGAAAATAATTAATATCAGTGTTTTTATGTATCGAAATTGCGAATATAAAATTGTATGTAAAATTATTTTTTTGAAATATTATATTTTTCTTATATTTATTTTATACGATGAAAGTTGTATTCTAAAAAAAAATATAAGATTCATAAAAGTTCGAAGCTAATAAACTCCTAATAGCGGAGGCCATAGGCAGTTGCCTATCCTGCCTAATGGTAAATATGACATTAGTTATAATGATATTTGTATAAAAATTCTATAATTTAGAAAGAATTTTTTTGAATTCCAGAGTTCTAAAATTAATGTTTTTTTGAATATTTTTCAAAAAAAAAAAAAAACAAAAACAAACAAACAATTAAAATACAACAATACAAATAATGTACACGATGTACATGATAAGTTTTACTTAGTAGTGAAAAAAAAAGTTAAACTTCATGTAGCCGTTTGTTTTTATTAGCATTTAAACATCGAATTTTGACGAACTTTGTAAAAATTAGCTCATAACATGCATAACCGAATTTCGCTCATTATCATTTTTCGTTAGCGATGTTTTATCATTTCGTACGGACATAAATTAAATACCTAGCTTTATGTGTCCCACCTTCCCAAACAAACGCACGACACGTGCGTTTGTGATATACGGAGATGACAAAATTAGTTACACCGCGATGACGCGCAGTAGCGTCCTCTCAAAACGAAACATTACAGAAATCGATAAAAATAACGAATGTTGTTCGCTATTTGATAGTAGTGTACAAACACTTTGTTCGCCGTCTGGGAGTTCCGTCGACCCGCAGCGCGATCTCCGCTCGCATCTATTAATTATATAGTTACGATTCTCTACACTAATACGCTAACAGTACACAGGTACCTGTATTATTAACGCTTTTATACCTAATACACGAGTACGCTATACCCGTACATTATGTTTTAATATCGTCCGTCTGCGAATTTTCGGGAGACCATAGCGGATTCCCACCGTAAAGAGTAGTTCCGAGTCGTTCGTGGCGGCGCGGCCGCGGCACACCTGGTACTTGTGGGCGGGCACCACGCGGCGGCGGTAAGATTCGACGACTCCGTGTGCCCGACAAAAAACCCATTCCTCCGTCGACGTCCGACAAAACCGCCAGCGAAGACCGCGACACCACGTGTAAAATAATAAATCCCGCGCTCACGCGATTTACGATCGTTTAATGTCCAGCGCTTGCGCTCCGTCGATTTCGTTATTAACGCGATTGTCGAGAAAAAAAGAAGATTTCGACGGTAAACTTAAGTTTTACGGTGTTGTCATGTCCCGTATATTATTATATGGATTTTGATGACAATAGTATTATTGTCATACTCGCTTGATACTCATTGCGAAACCGACGGATGAGTGTGTAACAATATGATAAATGGAGAACGGATCTCTGCAATCGTCCGCTACTTTCAAACTGAACATAATCTCCCGTGAGTACATATATCCACCTATCTAAAAACCGTATAATAAACGCGGGCCGTGCGTTAAACGCATTGAAAAACTATGGTCCCGCGAACTCTTTGGTTCCGGGGAAGATGGGCATAAGTCAACGTTGTATAGTTTTCAATATGAGCGAATTTAATTTTGAAAATTACCAAACGGCATAATATTGGTAAACGATTAAATTGCTAAATAATAAATATATCCCTTTATTTTTTTTCACTAAACAAAAAGGAAATTACAGTGACTCGAGGCAAATCAAGATTTTTAGTTTTCAGTGTAACATGCGTTAGAATACAGTAAGACCAAAAATTAAATGGGCAAATTAGAATAAGACAAATTTATATAAAAAGTAACGCCCACAATTAACTTAAGTCCATCTCCTTAGGGGCCAAAAAGTATGCGCCGAAAAATTACGGAATATACATTAAGAATAAATTACATGTTTTTGAGTTTTAATATACCTTATATGTGAAAAAAATGCACTACATTTTCAAAAATATATTTGGAAAAAAATCTAAAAATATTTGAAATATTACTAATGCAAATGATAATAATTATGATATTATCGCCTATAGTAGGTACTTGTTACCATCAACATATATTTAGTTAGTTTATTAAACAATTATATAAAAAACCTTACATGTACCGGACATCCAAGGTAACAGAAACGAATCTACGCAATTAAAAATCACTCGATCTGGCTTCTGTTTAAGAACCGGCATGTTTCATTTCCCTTCAAAAGGCAGCGGCTAGGTATTATTATATATTGTAATAGCTTTATAGGTAACATTTTGAAAATATTGTAAATAATACCGCTAAAGGATTAAATAACGTCTGAAAAAAAATATACAAAATTGATTTTATTCAAAATATCTATAGATAATACAATTTATGATGAACCTCGTAATAAATTTTCGATTATTTTTGGTGTATCAAAATAATTTTACCTAGTTAAAAATTAAAAATTAAAAATAGCTATAAAAACTTCAACGATTTCCAGTATGGTTTAATATCGTTATCACGCCAAGAAAGGACCAATAAAAATATTCGAAGAAAATTGCAAGTCCTCTCGATTTGCATAGTTAGTATAGTTGGACATAAAAACACGTAGAAATGTACATTATTGTGAAAAATATAAGAAGAACACATAATTATAATGGTGTTGGCTATTAGAATAATTGCGAATAGTACGCGCAATTTCTGATCAGATTTCAAATAGCTTTTCTAATGAACATATTACGTGTTTACACAGGTATAAGTCCGTTTCGAAACCCCGCGATAGAATTTAACCGATCGATTTGGACTCGAGGAAAAAAACGACGCAAATGCAAATAATGCGTACCTTTATTATATTATATAGAAATCTTAGTATTTTATTACGGAATTAACGCGTTATTCCCTTTCTAAAAGTACAACGATCGCCGCGAAACCGTATAAAAATAAAACCGTTTAATATAATACGAAATATAATACGCGATTTGGTTTAAAGAAAAAAAAAATTTATTGCGGGAATACCTATATAGGTACACAATGTTTTACGTTAACATCGTTGACCGAAACGTTCACGGGTCGCGTAATATGTGAAACACTTAGACTGGAAAATAATTGTTTATTAAAAAAATAATCAACGTAATAGTACGAGTATCTAACCAAATGTATAATCTGATTAAATACGTCCATTAATTGGTTATAGGTACCTATTATATTTATTTGTAAAAAAAAAAAATACAAACAAATTGTGATCCAGTGTTATAATAGGTATGCAGCCGTTTAAATCTTTATATGAAATCTATTTTAAATAATATTATAGAAAGTCCGTGTAGTTTGATTATAATTGTGAGTTCTGGTAGAAAAAAAAACATATATAAGTGTAGTACAATCTATTTAATGAAAATACAGAAATAAACTAAATGAGAGTAAATATCTAATTGTTACATAATATATAACTTATATTAATAGGCAGTGCATATTAACGATTTGAAAAGTAAAGTTTAAAGTTTGTTTTAACTTTTGATTTTTTTTTTTTTTTTTTACTCAATTCATTTTATTCACTTTAACTGTTAGATTAAAAAAAAAAAAAAAAATTAGTTAATTTTGAATTTTTTCTTTAACGCGATATTAAATGTACAATTTATCCTGGCTATACTATACAGCTATAATCCGACTGAAATGTTGGCTCATGTTTTTATTGTATTTCTCTAAAAAAAAACCATCTGGAAAAAATCATCTCGAATCTCCGAAAATCACGTCAAGTTGCTCTTTTTATGGATTCTTTTAAAAACCGCAAAATACGAAAAAAATATTTTACAAAACTATCGGTGAAATCAAAATGAAAAAGTTTATAGAGAATTCACCAAAACAGATGTGCTTCTGAGCACATAGAAGTCACTGATATCAACCCAACTGGTTTTCAATGATTCGTTTACGAGTACCTAATACTATCAATCTTATTAATTTTTGATTAGCCCTCATCAAGCTATAAAAGATGTATATATATATATTATGTGATTTGGCAGTTAAAAAATCCAATACTTGTTATCAATATTAATTTAATTCCAAATATGCAAACAAAATATCACCATTTAATTCGACATGACGTGATTTTTGGGTATTACTGATAAAACCAGTAATTATAAATCGCAAAAAAAAAAAACAAAACATGCCAATGCATATCAATTTTAGACCTGTAAATAAAATATATTTTATTTTACAAGAATACCGATATAGAAACCTGTCCAATAACTATATACTCGCATAGATGTTCATAAGGTGATAATTATTATTAGACGCCGTTGACCCGTGTTTAAATTGACTAATAATATTATAATATTGTTAAACGCTGCGGCGGTGTTTTCATACGATCTTTTTTAAAGATAAGAGGAAATCGATATAACCGGTACGAAATCGAACCGAATAAATATTACAATAGGTATGTATTTGCTGTCGTAAGGCAGCGGTTCCTAAACTATTTGTAGGTCGGTGTTCTTTTTTCGGATCAAATTCACCCACGATGCTCTTGCTATGAACGCCACGAGGAACACACGAATAAAAAATTAAAGGGGAAATCTATAATGTTAACGAAATTCCCTTGAGTAAACCGTTTTTGCACATTTCTACGGTTTTCAAGTCGTCTAATGTAGATATTAATTTAAAATCAAAATCGAAAATACATCCACGCGTGCTGCAGCAATCTGCATATACCAATACTTTTTCGTATTAATTCATATAATTTCCATTATCCATAAGCCTATAAAATGTTATTGTACCTTAATCGACTGCAGAAGGAATACGGCCGGTTCGTGATGGGAAATATTTAAATATCGTCTACAATATGGTTTGATTATGGCTTTGAAATATAATTTCTATAAAACACGCGTGCAATATTACGTAGGCATAGTGATAAACGAAGAAGCTATTAAATTTTAAGGTTAGGTCTGAGGCAATAATATACTGTGGCGGCAGTGCGTTTTGTTAGCATAAACCCTAATCGCGTAATTATCGCACGGTGTTTATGGCTCGTTCGTGATCGTCACTCCGACACGCACGTTTCCCGAGCCCACCAACAGTGCCCGAGCCCACCCTTTCGTGTCGTTTACATATCCGTGTTATCATAGTAAAATTCAGAACAGAGAACAATCCAAAATTAATGTCGTGACATTCGACAGTAATCCGAAGAAAAAACAAATCGTTAACGTAGAAAAAAAAAAAAATACAAACCATTTTTAAATCTGTATATATTTTCCCGATCTTTCTGTAAACAAATTGTTCAAATCTTTAATGTTTTTCACACTCCGGTATTTATTTATTTTATAATCTAGCGTAAAACCTATTAATTACAAGATATGTTTTTTTCTCGGAAACTGCTTTCGGTTATAGTAAATGTTCCTGGTTCTTCGTATCCTCTTAAACCTTATAACACTTGGATGACTTTTCGCCCGGTTGTAGTGACTTTATTTGACAATTATTATTCATAAAAAATGACTATTCAGTGGTTTTACTTTTGTTGATTTCCGGGTTACAAGCGGGAAAATATATATGTATACATATATATATACATATATGACAAATAGATATATACATATATTATGTATATATGCTTAATATATTATATAACCTTACATACAATTTACCAAATACAACGATTTACCGTTGCTTTCGGTACATAAACGAAACTTCCTCATGTGCTTTCACGGTCCCAAATTTCCACCTGCCACAGTAACCCAACCAAGGTGCGAAGTATGTCTGACTTTTTTTATTAAATTGCGCAACATTGGTTTTAAAATGACGTTTGCGTTTACCTTTTTTTTTTAAAAATTATTTTTACCAAACTAAAGTTGTTTTTAATAATCTTATAAATATTCCGACTGGAGTTCAGTAAACTGGTGAGGTGTTTTTCCCCGCGTGTTCAAAATAACCTAAAACCAATAAAAATAAAACCGATAATGAATCGTTATTAGTTGTCAGTTTTTTAGTAAAACTGTTGAGAAAATTTTTTCAAATAAAGCATATCAGTTGGTGAAATATCCACATCGTTTTGAAGGTAGAGCATGAAAAAACCTGTGCATTTCTCATAACCAAAAGAATTTAAGTGTAAAAAAAAAAAAACGCTTTTGTATATTTTTTTGTTATTATATTCATGCCTGATTACACCAAATATTTACACAGAGATAGATTCGTTCATCTAGAGTTAAAATAAATTCTATTGATAAACCATGTTTTAAATTTTATCTGTTGATAAAAATGTATGTATAGTTAAATTTCGTTATCAATGTTTTGAGTTGTTGTGGTGATAATAGAAGACATTTGATAATATTAATATTATTATTATTATATTCAAGGTGTTAATTTTATACCTAGATTATATTAACTAATATTACGTATTTTTTTTATTTTAGTAAATTCTTTTCTTGTTTTTCTGACTGAATAATTTAAATTAATAATTAACTTGATTTAAATGATCGTCAGATACATCAGATATGTCTGATGAAAAAATAATTTTAGAAATGTTTATGAGACTTCTAAAACCTAGAGTGATTCGTGACAGGTATAATTCAAACAATTTAGATGATTATGAATTTAAATATTTGTTTGATTTTGATAACGAGTTTTCTGGTAATAACCTGAATATAAAACAATGGTTGAGTAAAACTTTTAAATTCAATACATGTTAAAAATTTAATTTATAAACCGTTAGTTATCATTATATAAATATTTAACTTTTTAACACTAGATTTATCAATAGATAACGACAAGTTTGGTACAACCGGGTATTAGAGTCTAAAAATAATTGATCAAATTTAATTTCAACTCTTATCATTAATTAATTATATTGAATTGGATCAATAATTTATTTTGTATTATTCGTAAATGGCAGTTTTGTAAAGGCACGTGGGTGCCGATAACTGTATATATTACTCACCCTATACACGATTAAACTATTTCCTAAATTGATTTTATTAAGCCAAACCCTTTTTTTTAATTTCGATATTGGTTCAACGAATCGATGATAAATTACTGCTGCTGGGTGAGTTTTTTTTTATTATTATTTTTCGTTCGGTTTTTATTCGGGTGACCTATTAATAAATATTAACGTTATATTTTTTTTTAAAAGTGCCTTCACCCATCGTATAATATATCTGTAAGTTTTACTACTAAACTACTAAAGTATAAAATATCATAATAATATAATCACGTGTGTTTTTATTTTGGTTTTTAAATAGGCAGGTATAATAATAGTATGTTTTTTGTGTAGGTACCTAATTGCAATACCGGAACATATGATTTTATTGCATTATAGTCAATAATAATATTATATTATACATAATTTATTGTACGCATAATAAAATATTAAATAACTACTACTGTATTGTACAACGATAAACTGATAAATGAAACATACAAATATTATTCAATTTTAAACACTGTGTACCTATAACTATATACGATCTATGGCATAATCGCTGCAATATAAACATTACAAGTAGGTATATAATATTATTTTAATAATATTCTAGAAAAAAAAAAACAAAAAACCAGACATGCCTACGTCGATTTCGCGCCATAATATTTATATTTCATGTAGGCAACACTTTTGGACGTACTACAAGGGCACTGCACGCAGATACGGCTATGTGCATTATAATGTATTATGCTGTATAATAATAAGGTATAGTTCTTATTTAATCCAACGGTGCGATTGTAATAATTATCATCATATTTAATGTTATTTAAGAGCGTTAAAAATATTTTGGGATTATCAAACCCCTTTTGGATCGTGTCGTATATTATTATTTATTATACATGAATTATTTGACGTATCATAAAGGCGTCAATAAGGAGTAACAAGGGTATCGTTCTGCTCCCCCTGCCCCTAAAAAAATACTTACATTTTGAAAATATATTGATAATGTCTGATATTTATCAATCGCGTCTTAAAGAAAATTATTCGTTTTTACTGTAGTAAGTTTTGACTTGTAGTATGAAGTAAAAATATCATAGTCAAAATATTTGGTGACTATTTATGTAGGTATACAAAATAATAATATATTCTGCGATAGTGTAATAACGTAAATTATTTTTCTCTATGAAATTTGCTTTTATAAATTATCTTTAATCGCCATAATAATGGTAAACTATGAAATTGGTTGTATTTTGAGTAAAAAGGTGTTAAATATAGGATTACAGATATTAGTGAGCGAAGCAATCAACAAATTTGTCTACTTTCGAAAAATAAGTGGAATGCAAATTTTGTAGTTAATTTTTTTGGTTTAGAATTTTTTGACTAGTGATGCCCATGTAACGTAAAATAAATATATTTTTTTTTAAGAATATTTTTAAGTTCAACAAGTTATTTATTCCATTTATTGACACTTTATTTTAATAATTTAATGACAGATTTATAACCACAGAAATATAATACCTGATTTTATTTTCTCGTTTTTAATCAGTATTACGATTGAAAAACACTCAAAGATTTTAGAGAATTGTATTCAAATTATATTGAACCAGCCGTTATTAAAACAAAGGTGAAAATATGATCCTTTGGTAAAAATAGGGGGTACCTGCATGGTGTTCCGGACGTTCTTCATGAATATAATCTAGAACTATTTTCAAATGTGTTGAAACTCCTTTAGATTTCCGTGACACTGCTTGTTCCATATTGTGAATCCGAGAGAAGTGTTTCTGCATTGAAAATAATTAAATCACATCTTCGAAATTCTATTGGTTAGTCTCAACATTATTGGTTAATCACATTAAATATTCACCACGAAATTGAAGTAACTGTTAAAGATATAATAATTATTATTCATTGTCATTCAATAAGAAACGTCACAGTACTTATTTGATTCGACAATGATAATTTATTATTGCAATGAATTTAAGTACTTTTTTTAAATATATAAAACATATTTATAAATACAATTTATTAATAAAACGGTCTTATTATTAGTGTTATTAATTAAAACTTTCCGTCTACTTTCAAAATGCTAGTTACTCCACTGAGTCTCGTTATTTATACGCACTTGTTAAAAGAGCGTCATAATTGAAAATTCGTCGTCTCTCTATCCCTAATAAAAGCAAACGTAGCAAAAATGCGTTCAAACAAACGAAAATGCCTTTAAAATCGTTTTTAACGATAAAAAAACTATAATAAAATTTTCGGGCGACAATATTTCGCCTGAAATTCACTGTCGATTTTGTTTATAAGTTTATACTGATTTGATGCGAGTATACGTCGTATATTTATGAAGAAATCATAATTTCTCTTGATTTGATTAATTGTACCTGTGCATATAGAACCAAAACATCCGAACGGCCGGCGACCGTTGAATCTGTTCTCGTTCATAACGGCCACGGCGAGAGACGGGTCCCAAGTGACGGAAAAACGTCTGCGAGATATTTCCGAAGAATTAAAGGACAAACTGATAAAAGGAACCGCGTTGAAATGCAAGGAGAAAAATGGTAAATATACTAATTAGTTATAATATTATGTTGACACACGCCTGATACACCTACGTGTTATAATAATATTTCAAAAATACCGGTTTTTTTTTATACTTTTGTACTATGAATATTACGTACGTTCTAGTCGTCTATCCCATCATTCATTTTACCGAGGACCGAAATTCATTGATGTCCGTGTTACAAGATCAAAAAGAATTAAATGAACATTTCAAATTACACGAAGGTGAACAGTTTAATACTTTTATTATATTGTACAGGTACGTAGTTATGTCTTATATGCGTATGAAATCCGGTAAATAATGACGAAAATTTATGAAAAAACCTTACTACATGTCAGAATATTAATCCGGGTGATGAATTGATCACGGCACATATGTATTTGAGTCGAGTGAATTTACGTTTGTAAAATATAATAACGTAGTGATTAATTAAAATGAATCGATTCCAACAGATAAAAATAAAATTGTTCTTAAATATTCTATATTACACAGTCACCGAGTTGAATTAAATTTATTATTTGAACTAGGTATTAAAATTTCACAATATTAATATAAAACGATGATTAAATAAACGTGTCTTACATTTTTAATCAGATAAATTGATAATATTAATAAAAAAAAATAATATTTCTCAATGCTGGGTAACTTAATGGATAATATTAACGCGGATAAGTTAATACCATTGAAAAATACTTAACGAGTAAATACGTTTAAAATTGTTTTATTGATATAGTAAGTAAAGTAAAAAAGTTAATTTGAAAATGTAAATGAATGTATACAAGTTTTTTTTGTTGTATAGTGAGAGTGATTTAAACTAGAATTTTTTTTTTTTGAGAATATCGAATTATTTAAAACTCAGATCTCCACATACATTGAGTAAAAAAAAAAAATTATTAATACGATACTATTTAAATAGGTAGTGTAAGATAGATATTATATTAAAATTAACTGTATAGGTACTGGATAATAAATATACTAAATAGTAACGGTGTAATGGTAGAATTTATAATTTACCTATATACTTTATTAGTTGGTGAAAAAAATTTATCCAAAATAAGTGAAATAAGTTAAATAAACAGAGTACTAATTTAAAAGCTAAATTAAAAAGCAAAATTGACTATACAGCCTTGAAAAATACCTTCTAAGAATAATAATTATTATTATTCACGCGGTCTTATTAAAATGATAAATACGTTCACAGTATTTTTACTTTTTAAAATCTCTCATTTCATTTCGTCATGATAACGTTTCTGAATCGTATAGAATATAATGATGTTTCCGGATGATTATTTATTTATTTGTTTTTTTTTTTTTTTTTTTTTTTTTTTTGTTTATCTCGCATCGAAATCTTTTAAAATCCCCCGCCGTCGAGTGTATTTATGCATTCTCACGCTTTTTTTTTTTTAATTTTTAATGCCACTCGTGAATAATGCGTTATAACTCCATTACGACTTACGACAAGTCAGTCATTTAAGCCCGAGTATTTATTTTTATTGCGTAGAATAGGTTTAGGTACCTGGTTATACAAGCGTCGTATCTACACGAGGAGAGAGGTTTTACACAGACCGTTTTCATACTAAAATATATGTTTTTTTTTTTTTTTTTATAAATAAATAATTACGCTTTAGTCAACGCGTTTGGTTTTTGATTAGCAGGCGTTTACCGGGAAATCAAAAGTATCGAATGCGAAGACGGAAACGGCCCGTTCGTAACGACTTCCGCCAGCGTGTCGTACATTGTTTCAGGATTCAAAATTCTCGACACCAGTTTCGTGGAGGTAACTAAAACATTCAGATTCAGTAATATCGTGTACTATAGGGCGCAGTCTTACACCTGCTCGTGTTTCCTACTGGCGAATATTACTTGTCATCTACAATATATTATGTTCGGGATTTTTGTTGAAGGGTAACATAATTTTTTATTGGTATTTATCGATTTTTTGTTGAAAGAATATTCAATTGTTTAACATTTAGCGATAACCAATATTTGTCTACGTATACCGGGCGATTCATTTAAATGGGTGCACTCAATATTTCGGAAAGTATTAATTTTTTTCGAAATTTGTTTTCTAGAATATTCAAGAAACAAGCAGCTCTACATTTTTATATTTATATTAATTATTGTCACTTTTATTTTTAGGAGTAAAACCATTACTTACTTTTGATTTTTAAATGGCAACCTATATTAAAAAGTTCATAAATAGAAGAAATATTATTTAATATACATTTTAGTGTTTAAATTTTTAATTTCTGTAAAGTCATTTACGAAATTTCACTTTTAATTTTAGATTGGAGGAGAGTAGTGGTGCATTATTAACACGCCGCGCGCCGTACCGCCACACAAATGATACTCCAGTACTCTCCTCCAACCAAAACTTAAAAGTAAAATATCTCCTCAACGGATCGACGGGAATCAAAACCTTCAACACTAAAATGTATTTTAACTAATACTCCATTTATTTATGACATTTTTCATATAGGTTGTCAATTGCAAATCATAAGTAGGTAACGGTTTTACCCTCAAAAAATATGGGTGATCAAAAATAATATACATATAAAATTGTAGAATAGCTTATTTTTTAAATGTTCTAGTAAACAAATGCCGGGAAAAGTTAAAAGTTTCCGAGATAATGAGTGTACTCAATTAAATGGATAACCTGGTACGTAAAGTATTTCCGATTTTAATATTAATATTTTAAAATTAGCGATTGGATCGACTGAGTGTTTAAAAAACGATTAAATGAAAATTTTAAAATACAAAATTGCATAATTCTTCAATTAATTGGGCAGCGATGAAATTTTATCATGTATTCATTCATATTCCATAGATAAACGGATAGTTGTGTTTTAATAAAAAACATGAAAACTCTCATAAATACGAATGTATGTACTTGTATTAATTAGTTTTAATTTTAATTCTTCATAAACGTTGGATTTTAATAACTTAAAATAGTCTAAATTTAACAAATTATCGAAAAAATTGTTAAAAAATACAACTTATGAACAGTAAATTCTGAAAATGGTATTTAAAAAAAAATAATAATAATAATATAAGTAGGTATATAATACCTATACTGTTGCAGTTATTCTGGTAGGTGCCTACACACGCGGCGAGACACCCTGTATTAACACACAATATAACGGTTAAATGGTTTTTGTTAATATTTTTGTATCAAACATCAATCATTCGTCGTTGTATATAGTTTCGTCGCGGCAACATTTGAATTATTACACTAAGATGATTAATTTCAAATTGAATATCAAATTATTACAAATAATAACACGCGGTGTTAACAGCTGGCTGCGTACAACAGTCATCTGATATCCATTACGATATCCACATTTATTTTTTTTTCAAACAGACATTAAATGATGGATATACTTAATGGCTCTATCTCTCTCTTTCTCTCGAAATATAGATCATGTTGTATACCAATATACTGTCTTAGATAATATATTTTTCGATTTATCTTATTAACTATATTTAATAATTATATTACTATTTGGATAATTTTAAACTCGATTTTATTATGAATATTTGATTTATATAGGTAATGATCGAATCCTGGAAGGATTGGACTGGCGCCAGGCACATATACCTCCACATCCCATACGAATTGGGACTACAGAGAATTTCGCTTTTGAAAAAAGTGGCCCCCGATTCGTTGAACTCTTTCACGTACGTTGTACTTGCCGAGTGCCTGAACGTAAACACGGAAGAGAAAAAAGTAAATTAATATTCAGAACCACGATTAAAGATAATATAAATACACATTATACTGGTTGACAATTGAATCGTGATAAGGTGATCATATTATCAGCGAACTTACTGAACTGGAATTGGCACGGACGCTCCAGGTGTAAATAATCTCAACTAGCCGAACTAATAAATAAATAAAATTACAATTTCTCAATTTAAATTTATAAGAATTAGGAAGATGCGCATATATGAATGATAATTATTTATTTAACAACTTAGAATAATAAATCGAATACATTTGTCATATTCTAGTTTGAACAACGTTACAGGTGCTAGTATCTAAATCCACTATAGGTACCAGCTGACTTTTTATAGTCAGTATGGATGATCTTACATCATTCCTCATGTTCCTTAATTTATCAGTCAAGACATCACTGATAACAACCAAATCTGGCCCATCATATCTCATCAACCGACTTGTGAACAAGGTGAATGATTAAGCCATCGATTGTATCATAGATAAATTAAGGAACATAAGGATTACATTGAGCAAGGGCGGACTGGGAATACAAATCAACCACATTGAAACTGGAAATTCAGCCAAAAATATTGAATGTCAAGAGTATAGTAGTATGATCCACAACTAGTATTTATGTTTTTTAGTTTTTAATTTTTTAGTTTTTTTTGATGTTTCCACTCACTTTTTTTTAATTACCTACTTAGTTACAATTACTATAGAAAAAAAAAGTAATAGTAATAATAATTTATCAACCCCAAATAATCCAATCAGCTCAAATTGTTGTCAGTTCAGGCAAAGATCACCCACCCGCCACCCTAGCCAATCCGCTCCTGACATTAAGTAGGTAATAGGACTGATACGTGCAACCGGCAATTTATTATCTTTATTCGTGTATGAAACATAAACAAATTGTACTTATTTTAAATATTTATCATTATAATAATTTGTACAGATGATACTGTTGGATTTCGTTCAACGAATGAGAGTGGAAAAATTCTTATCCGGTTACCTGTCCGTTTACGAGCTCCATAAAACTTGATCGACGACATTAAGAACTCTATGATGACGCGTAATACTATAATTTGACTCTAATATATAGTGTATATTTAATGTCGTTTTTTTTTTTTTTTTTCGTAAATTAAGCTTATGTTATTTTTTTACGGTTTTTTGTGATTCATAATAGTTATATACTGTACTATATGTTATAATATTATTGTGTTGAAACAATAAACCTAATAACCATGTAGATTGCTATTTATATAGTATATAATTGAAATAAACATACATTTTTTTTAATAATTTAGTGTATTTACTTGCTATAGTAAATATAATTACAAATAAATACGTATGTATAGGTTATATCAGGGGCGCATCAAGAGGGGGTGGGGCAAAAGAAGCAGGTGATCCAGGTGGCAAGAGTGGCGAAACTTTTAAGGGAGTCAACAAATGATTCGATAATATCGTTTTCAATATAATAAAAATAAAATATTCAGTTAAATAAATATTAATTATTTTAGTTTACGAATTTACGATGTCACTTGTCGGAATATCTGAAATCGTAATAAAATCTAATATTTGGACTATTAGATACTTATTGGGAGAGAACACTGGGAGTCAATCAAATGTATGGGTACACTATGAGTTTGAAATTAAATTAATAAAGTTGCTATCTAAAAATGTATTTATATCTATTGTAAAATACGATACGTGTTAAATAATTGTTGATGTGTAGTAAGACTCTAGATAGGTAAGCAAATAGTTATTTTGTAAGTATAATAAAAAATTGTTTGGGTTATTTACTTGTAAAAAATAGTGTGTACTGAATTAGGGGTGTCATATTTATGTTTGCTCCCATATACATTGTCACGGCCCTGGGTTATATACCTATATAAACAATACATTGTAAATTTGTAATATTATCATTGTCTCAAAAGTCGAGTTTATTGATTACTCGTGTATTGTTTTCTCCGATTATTTTGAAAGCCTGGTGGAAAATCGAAAAAATGATCTCTTTATAAAGTTGTTTACAGACAAAACAAACACACATCCCTCCCTTTACTCTGCATCTTAATAATATTATATATATTTATATATATTATGAAAACTTCGTGTGTGTTTCCGTAGCAACGTATTGACGAACTTCTTATCGATAAAACATAAAACAATATTATAATATCTTAGTGGCCAGTCTATTTGGTTTGGTTAAAGTAACATTAAAAAAAAAAAAAATGGTATGTATGAAAAATTGTAAGTTTATACTGTAACTTTTATAACTATGATTCATTTTTTCTCAAGGCACCGAAAAAAAAATCCAAAGGAGGCAAAGGGGGCCGGACAAGTGCTGGAATCGTGGACGGCGTGTCCATGGCCGAAATGTCCAGGGATCAACTCGAAGGGTTCGCGGCTCGTATGAAAAAGGAACTCGAACGTGAACGGGAAGAACGGAACTTTTTTCAACTGGAACGGGACAAAGTATTGACGTTTTGGGAAATCACTAGGCACGAACTGGAAGAAAATAGAGCATCGTTGAGGTATGAAATAATATTTATGATTATCGAAAGTAATAATAATATGAGTAATTAATAAATACTTATAATAATATTATCGTAATATTTTGCAGGAACAAAGACCGGGAGATCGAGGATATCGAGGAAAAACACCAGGACGAAATCAAAGTTTACAAACAAAAATTGAAGCTTTTGATGTACGAACAACACGTCCACCTTTCAGAAGTGCAAGTATGCGTATTAGTTTATGGTTTAAATTTTTTTTTACTTACGTCACATCATTTTAACTGTTTGTATAGGCCGAGAATATGGTTTCGTTGAAAATCGCCAACGACGAGCACATAAAAGAAGAAGACGATTTGGTGAAAGAAAACGATGCGCTAAAACAAGAAATCGTGGAGATAAATTTGCGACACATTGAAGAGATCAACAATCTCCGATTGGTAAAATAATATTCAGGATCTTATGACAATCGAATAATACTTCCGTTATAAAATTTCTTTTTCCGGAAAAACAAAATACAGCTCAGGAAGATAATAATGAATTTATTCCGTAAAATTTCCCGTTGTATGTTTTTGAGCATGTTTAACCTTTTTATGATTATTTTGACCCTGTGTGAATTTTAATAAAAAATTTCTACAGAAAATCGTAACTTAGGAAATTTCAATTGTCAAAATAACTGATTTTTCACAAACCGTTTTTGGTATTAAGAGAGTTGTATTACTTAGAGTTTTTTTTACAATAGTAAAAATTCTACGATTTTTCACCTTTTATCAAAAATTATATACATTTTTTTCCTTTTTATTTGAAATATTTTTATTGCAAATTTAATAAAAAAAAAAAAAAAAAAAAAAGGAAGATACAAGTTCAGTACAACAGCTAGAGGCTACAAGATAAAAATAGACTAATACTAGTTCTCTACTATTTAGTTTACCGAATTTCGTTCAAAATCAGTTTCTGATTGAAATGATTTATCATTGCTTTCAATAATAAGTAACTAAATTACCTTATACTCTTTGGTTATTTCACTTTTTAACACTTACATTAAATAATATTGTTATAATGTAATTTTGTTTCAGTGCATTAAGATCTTTTAACAATACCTAAAATACCTATTTCAAGATAACGTTTAATGTTTCCAATGTCTATAGGAACACGCCAGAGTTATGAGACAACTTAAAGACAGGTTTATCATGGACTGTCAAGCGATCGAAGGTAAATACCAGAAACGGATGGAAGACTTGAGGAATCGTATGGACCTGAAGAACAAAGTGGAAGTGGCCGAGACGGAGGCGAGAAAGAACAAGCGGATAGCCGAGATAATAGAAGACCACAACAACGCGTTCAACAATCTAAAAGAACATTACAATGACATAACCGTTAACAATCTGACGTTAATCGGTAGTTTAAAGGTTTCGTATACTATATAACATATTTTATTGTACCACGTCAACTGTACGTAAATATTATTGTTGTCCCACGCAGTGTTTTGTATTCGAAAAGAAATCTTCTAACCGCCGTCGTGTTATTATGTGTACCGCAGGAAAAGTTATTAGAACTGAAAGAAGACCAACAGAGGGCGGAAATGGGCTTAAAAGAAGTGACAAAAGAAAACGAGTCGTTAAGAGGCCCGTTAAACGAAGCTCGAAATACCGTAGAAGAATTGACGCAAAAAATGGCCAATTACATAAAGGACAAACAACGATTGACGGCAAGTTTATCGCACATACTTAAAATATTACAAGAGTGACGAGAAAATGTCGTATATAACGAATTCTTCTGAGTTTTTCAAATATTTCTCGTGCTCGCGGCATATTAAGTATAATATTGAGAAATGGTTTTACAAATAATATTTCGTTTTTCGACGATTGATCGAATTACAACGTAATAATGTCTTTAACATTCGAGTGGTTAAATATTTCAAGTACGCGTCATTTAAAACTATTGATTCTTACATTTTATTTCCAACAGTCGTTGAGTAGCGTTCGAAAATAAATCACAAGTACCAAATCAATTATTATTAATTTGTTGTAAAATATGAACACTTTCCTGTGGCAATAATATTATCACGGTTCAATAACCGTCCGGAGTTATACTTAATAGATGATTTTAAATATTTTTTACTAATGTCTCCACAGGTCCTCACCAAAAGATTGAAACATTCGATCGAGAAATATAAGGAGCTCCAGGTGAATTATGACGAACTGAAAATGATTTCTGAAAAAGTAAAAATTGCGTATGATATTAAATTAACAAGCGAATTTATCTGTATAAAATATAGTAACCGTGTGTTAGATGCAAACCGACTTGGATAACACGAATGACGAGTACACGGAAAAATTAATGCGTCTGCAGATGGAACACGGGAAAAAATTGCTAACGGTCGAACATCGACTGAAACGATCGAGAGACGTGGTAGAGGAAAAAGAAGCGCAAATAGCACGTCTGACGGCGGCCACTTCAATGGACACGTCCATTGCTATGGCGATGAATGTAAAGACCGAGGTAAATCATTTACCTATTAATTTTAATGTTGTAGAAGTGTAGAATGAACTGTATTTACAAAATAAAGATTTATAGAACACGAGCAACTGAATATAATAATAATGTTCATATTCAATTGTGAAAATTGAGCGTGTAAAATGATTTCTGGCTTAGGGTTGAAAGTTGAAATCCTAAAATGATTCATTATTGGTATTTGGTTTTTTGTACCGCCGTACGTATATAACATTATATCCCCTGGCCTAAACTAAATAATCTAGGATAATTTCTGGAATTTAGTCCTGCACAAGAGTTAATAAAATATACCTAATGTATAATATAATAGGTCGCAGTAGCGCAATGATCCCCCCCCCCCATAAAAAAAAATATGTTTGTGAGTTTTTTATGAATTCTGCGTAGCACTTAGTTGTATGATTCGTATACTGATTTGAAATATAGTGTTATAACACCGTGTATAATTAATAAGTGATAATAGCTACGGCGCGGTTTCGGTTATAACGGTGGAAACTCGTTCGCGCACATATTGACATATTTTTTAAATTTACGATAACTCGTTCGCGCACAAAATTGTAAACAATGGAAACCTGCAGTTGTAGGTATAGTTTTGGGTGTACATGGTGTCTTAAAGTATATGTGGTTCAATAGTGGTTTCCCATCAGTTGTCAATGTTGTCATCTGTCAGTAATACGTTATAATCGCTCTTTATTTCTATTTTTTTTAATCTAACACTATTTTTTTTTAAAATTCCTTTGAAAAAAAGTTTCGTTTGTTCGCAAATTGTGCGCAAATGAGTTGCAGCTGGTTATAATTACAAGTCGGGTAGCTACAAGTATAATAATATAATAATATTATTGTGTCATTAATTCAATGGTCTATGTTAATAACTTATTACAAACATTTTCAACGTGTAGTTTTATGTTATCAGCGTGATTTTATTATCAATAGATATATCAGTATAACTAGATGGCAGATACTATTAATCTTAGACTGTAAATTATTATTATTATTGTATCATAACTTATGAGTAAACTATATTTAAATACATAATTAGTACTTGTCTAAATTGTTTTCCAATATGAGTTGTCTATAAATTAAAGTTAAACAATTTAAAGATTTTAATCATAAACTAAGTTAACCTTACCCCCCTCACCCTGTCAAACACCACCCGAAATTGAACTTTTTTCAAATTCATAACCCCGACCCCTCTCGAAAATACATTTTTGTTGCGCTACTGATAGGTCGTAGATCCGCTTGCAAGAGAGGTAGCTGCCCACCCTGCCACCTTTTAGGGCTGTAAACAAGCTTGTAGTTATAATAATTCCTTAGAATTAAAAAACAAAAATTAAGAAAATTAATTTATGATGATAAGTTATCATTGATTAATAAATGTTTATTTTAAATTGTTTTTAGTATGCTTACAGTAGCTACGGTTAATTATGTTGTGTCATCTGTGATTTCAGGCACTCTTGGCCAAGAAAAACAAACAAATTGAACAGATATGGAACGATCTTACAACTGTGACGAAAAAGTATAACGAGCTGAGCGAAAATTTTAAATGCACGCTACAGAGTCACGGGATACAATACGAACACGAAATTTTTGAATTGGTCACCGCCAAGAAAGACGAATATTTCGAAAACGTTTGATTTTTGACACGCGATAACATGACGCGGTCGTTTAAACACGTTTGTTTGCCTATACAGATGTATTCAAGGCGTTCCGGTCTAATCGATAAGTCGTAATATTTATTCAACTAAACCGCTCCACAAACTCACAAATTCATAAAAAAAACGGCTCAGCTTTAACAATTTTAGCTCTGAAAGTCTCGATATATTTTGTACGACTAAGTTGTTATATTTTGGAAAATGTGAATATCTAATAAACTATTTTTTGTGTATAACTGAACTAAATTTCCGAAAAACTGGCCCTTAGTTAAAGACCATTTGTATACATTAATCAATAACCATGTTAGATATTTAAATTTTTTACAAAATACAATAATTTAGCCGTACACACATCATGGTTTTCCGAGCTAAAATTGTTATACTTGAATGTTTCTGTAGAGTGTTTTTGTTGGGATATCAATTATTTATTGTTTATTTTTTTTTTTTTATCGGTATGACAACTACAATGTATAATGCTATGTACTCATTGGAGTTGTCATGGCTAAATAAAATCGTTATTTAGTCCAGCATGGTCGTATCCGATTTATTTCAAGACACTATTTCAATAATGTATTCAAAATATAAGGTATTTTAGGAACTTGTATTTTGGTATAAATTCGTCAAAGTTGTTAAAATCGATTTGCACTTTCGGCCTACCATTTTACGTGCCACATCTATATTTTAATTAAGCCGTTTAACCGTTTTGATTGTTTTAATTACACGTGGTCTCATGTTAATAATATGTACAATTTATATTTCGGTCGGTTTGCCTTGTTGTTGCCATCGTTTTACGATGTTATGTTTTTATACTTTGCGCGTCTTTGCTTGGTAGTAATAGTAAAAAATATTTTTATGACACAAAATAAAAAAGAACAAATCTTCATCGATTTACGAAGAGAGTTAAAATGACTATAATAATAAAAAAAAATATTTTTAAATTTGCAATACAATAATTATTATGAAAAAATGATAACCATTATAATAGGTATTTGTATTAATTAAGCGCGTTACCTAAATTAAGTTTAAACATTTATTATTATTTTTTTTTTTTAACTCAATAAATAAACAAATGAAAAAGAAATGTTTAGCAATAATAATTATTATTGTTAAAAATGTTTTCGTAAAATATCTACGGCAGCGCGATCTATCGGTATAGATATGACACATAATACATTCGAGTTTGAAACATTCTCCACTAGTATACCGGTGTGCCTATTTTATTGCAATAAATATTGATATTTAGAGAGACTTTAAATATCACAATGATCGATAGTGCTGTAATGCTTGGTAATGGAGCGGGATCAATATTTTGTCATAAGAACATATTATATTATTTCATGAAATTTTTTTTTTTCTGAAATAATTATACTTCGTTATTTAATTTCTTTGGCTTTAAGTTTATCGATTTCTGATGAAGTGGGCGGCGAATTTCCCGGCGGTTATTATGACAACGAATTTATACGTTATTGAAATATTACGAGATCGGCGAAAACGTAATTAAAATCTAAATGCAATTAACATTAACACTGCACTTCTGTTCGATATCGCAATAAATAAATAATATTGCATAACGGTAAAACACGTTTACACGATTTGTTTGGTTCGCGGTTAATCGTATAATCGTGATTATCTGTTTTCTGTACCTATATAGGTATTCGTAGGTGGGTTCGAAACTAATTATTATTTGAATCGATAAGAGTATTCTTATTTTTTTTTATATTTATATAGTCATACTATGCGCACGTTGGTATTAAACTTTTTACTTTAAAGTTACGCACGGTAAACGGTCGTGCAAGACGGAAACAGTAAAAAATAATTAAATCCGAAAAGTCCTAAAAGTTAAATCCCACGTGTATTTATGAACTATTCTATAAAACGGTAATACGTGACGGACGGAATTGTTCGCAGGTCTCTCGGAATTTCATTTCAGTATTATTTGTCACCGTGTTATGATAAAGGACCAAAATAGGTTAGTTCGCATCGTCTTGTCGCCACAGATACAAAAATAATATTATTTTTATTATGTTCAAACGAATCTTCGCGTTTTGACGTGAAATTACTGTAATCTCTCGTCAGATGAGTGAATATTGCAACATTCACACTGTACGCGTAGATTGGTAAAACAGTTTTTAGATTTTGATCTAATTTTATTACGATGTGTCTGTAAACAACATTTCTATCAGAAATATGGATCCAATCAAAATTCGTACGGAACTTTTTTGTATCTTGTATCTAGTTGTTGTGCATTGAAGGAGTAATTTTTTAAATTTTCCTTACCCAGTTTCCCGACATCTTAATAAATAGGGAAAACTGACAATCGTTGTTGATTTCAGGGTTGTCTTAGTATCGTAGGAAAACAACTTCTACCAATAATCGGCTCAGAATCGATTTTTATTAGCGATTGTCTATCGTCGCATACATTTATACATTGAATTACTCAATATGTATCATTCCTAATCTAACCTAACCGAACCGCGGTACACCTATGGTCGTGTTAAGCCATTTTGCATTCAGGTGCATCGATTTTTAAACGTCCCTCTTAGTCTTATCTGGGTACGATTTGGGATAATAATACCACCTAAATTTGTTGTTTTTTTTTTTTACAGTTTCATTAAATTCATATTTAAATTTCAACATTAGTTTATCTCCACCAAAAATGATTCTTCCTTACTCCTGAATTTTTTTCTACGCACACGTCGTTGTTAAATAATATTCATTATTTAGGTATAAATAAAAACTAACAAATGACATAATAATAGTGAAATTGTCAATTTTATTTCGAGTTCGATATTAAGCCGGACATCGCGTGGTTTTAATTAGACTGGCGGTCCGGGGAAAGTGCCCCAATCGCTTCCTCCCTTTATCACGGCACGCCTATCAACAGAATCGGCCTTTTCTTTAAAACAATAAATTGCATACCATCCGCGTAACATTTCGACACAGACATTATTTTCCGAACGGGTACGATTTCCGCGATATTAAATACGAATACTAAAAATGACGAAATTCACTGCAAGATATTGTTACGATAATATCGCATATCCCGTATGACTAATCGCTTATGGTAGGTGCTCACGGAGTTTTTCCATAAAAAGTGTGTAACTTATCTGTACATAATATCTACTCTACATAATGTATTTTATTATTACTATAATTACTAGTTACTAGTTTATGACATCACGCTTTTTGCTTGGTTACGTAATTCGTATTAAACATTAAGTGTATATTTTTTTAAATATTCTATATTGTCGGTCCATAATTATGCACGTTTTCCGCGTCTGTTAAAATATCATAATGCGCAACACACAATTTTTTATGTAAATACCTATACAAAATTCAAAAAAAAAAAAATAAAAAATTTTCCCTTTTTCTCGGTTTTTGTTTTTCATTTTATTATTATTATTATTTTTTTTTTTTTCTATAAAAATATGTACCCGACGACATCGATTGTTACGTTTATTTATTTCCGCAAAGATGAGAGGTTATTATTACAATACAACGGACACGACGGACACAAATGGTGCGACGGTCTCTATTTTCGGCGAGAGTCCGAGAAAAACGGAATTCGGAAGGAAAAAAAAATGAATACCGCGAGGGACGCCGGACGGTAAAACGAAAAGCACCGAATCGCCCGTCCCGCCGCCGGACGGACACGTCTCGGAACACGCGCGCCCGCGGTCGTAACCGCCGGACACCACGCCGCGGCGCGCGCGCTGCTACGGCGGCCGTCGAGCGGTAAGGTAATAATAATAATAATAATAATAATAATAATAATAACGACGATAATGAAAATATTATTATTATTACCGTATTGTTGTCGTACGATTATTATCGGGCGTCGTGCGCGCTATCGATCAATGTGATATTCCGGCGGCGGCGGCGGCCAGTACGGACGTTTCCGGCGGAAATTTCAATTTGTCGGACAGCCGCGGCGGCGGCGATCGGAACCGATAAACGATCGGCCGCGGCGGCGTCTCTAACGGCCGTTATAATTGTATTCCGATACCTACGTACACGGCCGCACAACGATAATGTACATTTTTCGTTTTGGGTTTTTTTTTTTTTTTTTATTCGTAACAATTACAATATCACTCATATTATTGTTGTCTAACCGATCGTGTCGCGTCGATTATTTTTCTTCTCTCCGCTCCTCTTCACCCCCCCCCCCCCCNCCCCCCCCAACACACACCGCCCCCGTGTGTATATAGGTATTATAGACGGGCACGTTTTTTTTCCGTTTCAGTTTTTATGCCGCCGATTGCACGCCGCGTCACCTCGACCGTCGTCATTGTCGTCGTCGTCGTCGTCGTATATTATAATACCGGCCGGGTACCTATTAGTACCGGCCGCGTGTACGCGCGCATTATTATAATATACGAGTCTTAGAATACCGTATACCAGATACCGTGATAGTAATATTATAGCCGCGTGTCTCGAGAGATCTAAAAAGATACGCGGGGACCAGACCGCACGGTGTATACCGAGGTCAAAAGGCGTGCACGCGTATCGTACTCCCCCGCTCGTCAGTCATCGCGGAGAAGACAAAACGTACATTTTTTTTTTTTTTTTTTTTTTTTTTAAA